>CM034155.1:379052529-379586797 GCA_019776745.2 Taxus chinensis | reverse complement strand
AACACCCCCATTACGTTAGGTTAGTGCGACAATGGGGTGGTCCGTAAGAGATTACTTCCCCACGCGACAGTCGTAGGTGGGATGTGCATGTAACTGTCCGTACTCCTGCGGGGTAGGGAAAGAACTAACGTTATATAGGCGGTACTCCCCCAGCGTGAGGCGATGAAAAACATCTACTAAGGGTCGGAGGTTGGGATGTTAGCTGCGGGAAGAGAAGTGGTTTGTGCGACGGTGGTTTCGTCTGTTGAAGACGTAGGTGCCGTTGAGGTGGACGGTTGAGGTATATTTGAAGAGGATGGTTGGGTTGACTGTATGGGTGTCTTAATTGGTATAAGCACATCGTTTGGGCGGTATAGACATATTGCAAGTTTGAAGGGGGGAGGATCAGCTTTTACAGTGTAGGACTTCCCCTCGTACTCAAATTTTATACATCGATGTAATGTTGAGGGAACGCATCCCATGGCCCGGATCCAAGGACGACCCAGCAATATATTATATTGGAACTCTCCTTCAAGGACATAGAAGAGTTCGGGTAAAGTACGTGGTCCTACTCGAATGTTGAGGATCACGGTGCCCAATGTAGAAGTAATAGCGTCATTGAATGACCGCAACATGATGGGGTTGGCACACATGCAACTAGAAGGGATGTTCATTTGTTGGAAGGCTTTGAAGAGATATGTTTAAGCTAGCGCCCCCGTCAATCATAACCCGACGTACTCGAATGTCTCGGACGTAAGCGGAAATGAAAAGGGCAGGGTCAGGGTCTTCTGTACCAAGTCGATAATTTCATCTTCCGAGAAACTAACTGTAGCGGCTTGTTGTTTTGAGACAGAAGTGGTGGGGGAGATGGATTGTTTGGTGAGAGAGGGAAACGTGATTGGGTGTTAGAATGGAGGCCACGGGCAGGGTTTCATTGGGTAAAACCTCTATCCCTTGAAGGATCTCAACAAGAGCTTGTCGATGAGATTCAGAAGTCTGAATGAGATCATATAGTGTCATTTTTACGGGCGATTGATGAAGCTGTTTGATCATGGTTCGGTGGGAAACTCCATTAGAGACGGGATAGGCGGGCCCGCGAATAACCACTTTAGGTGGTGGTGTAATCGGGATTGTTGAAGGGGAAAGAGATGCCGCAGGTGTGTTTTCTTTCGTTTTCCCATTGTTTTTCTGTCCTCGAGTAGCGACACTAATCATATTAATCTCGTAGATCTGAGATGAGGAAGATGGTTGGGATAATTCATGGTCTTCAAGCGGTGGGGTTGTAATAATGATAGATCTTGGTGAGGTGGGGGACAGATGATATAGTAGAGGGAATTGACGCTAGAGGTCTTTCCCTTCGTATGTTGTCTTTCTTAATCTTTCTATCCGGGAGAGGTGACTGACGAAGGATAGTTTTTAGAGCTTTGCATCCCTCCACATCATGTCCTGGTGTGCGGTGATAAGCGCAGATTTTAGACTCATCGTAACCCGTAGGTCGGGGTTTAGATGGGTCATAAGGTCGAAGTGGAGGTAGGGAAATGGTCGCATTCTCCATCAACATAGCGAGGATTTTGGCGTAAGATCCTTTGAGGGGGTCAAAATCGGATGAGGGTATTGGTGGTGCGGGTTTTGGTAACGTTTGGGCGTGATTGGTTCGTACAGGTGGCGTTTTAACCAAGGTGTGTTGACACATGTTTTTTACTAAACGCGGTTTCTTTGACACAGCAGTTACGTTCGGCTGGTTAGATGATGAGGCTACAGATGACGTGGTAGCGGGAAACAACCACGGAGAAAGGGGAGTGACAGAAAATAAATCCTTTGATGATGGGATTGGTTTGGGGTTGATAGGCGGACAGGATACGCGGGGTAACGATGTTGTTATACCCTTTGATCTCTGTATAGGTGTAGAAGGCGTAGGTCGTTTTGAAGAAAACGCAGGAGGTATGACATATTGATGTAGGGTGGAGGGATGAGGTCCCAATACGGAAGGTGGGTGTGACGATGAGGGTTTTAATTGTGATAGAGGCACGGATTGCGTTCGTCTCCTAGGTGGCGGGGCGGGTTTATTTTTGGATAAATCGAGTCGCTTAGGCGGGTGTGTTAGACTGGGCATTGGTGAGGTCCCGAGCGTAGGGGGAGATTTGGCTAAGTTAATAGAAGTAGACGGGGCATTTGGTAGAGGTGAGGGGGGTGAAGGTAAGAACACAGGCATTTTAAGCTTTTGTAGGCACTTCGGGTATATGGTGGAGGTATCAGGATTGGTCATTTGCATTTGAGTAGAATATGGCGTACTCAAACGTTCCCATAGGGCTCGTCTATCGTCTGGAGACAGACAGTCCTCACGTGTGAATAGGAACTTTGGTATGGAAGAAAGGTGGGTTGTGATTCCCGTCCACTGTGGGAGTGATACAGGGGGTAGATGAGGCACTGTGTCAATAGATGTTAAGAGGTTGACGGGTCGTTGAAAAGATTTAGGTGATGAGGGACTAATGGGCAGAAGGGCATGTTGGAGGGGGTCTGTCATGGCTAAAGAATTTAATGATGTCGGTGCAAGAGATTTCTCATCTAAGGATGTCAAAAGGGGTGGCGTACCTTCCTCTTGTGCGGCGAGAGTGGTAGAAGGAGACGTCTGGGAAATGGATAGATTAGACAACATCCGCTCACAATCTTGTAGGGATGTGGTGTAAGAAGACTCATTGATGGGAAGGGAAGCCTGAGCAATTAACTCTTCTATGGGTAAAGGAATGATTTTGCTTGGGCTTGATGGTGGTAAAGGAGGTTCGGGCTCCCGTGTTAGTGAAGAGGCTTGATTCAAAATTTTCTCGATAGAGGTTTTTGGCTGGGTATCGAATACTGCATGGATCTCATGAACACTCTCCTCGGCTAAGACATTCTGGTTGACGTTACTGTTGGACGAGTGATTAGGGAATGGTTTGTTGAAAATTTTCAAATTTTGGTTAGCAGGGGCGTTAGGATTATCAAGGGCTATATCCCCCGCATCAACCATTTCCTGCACTATGTTTTTCAACATCTTGCAGTTTTCATGACTGTGTCCCTTCACGCGGTGGAAGTTACAAAAGTCATTTTCTTTGTACCAGGAAGGTATGGCGCGAGTGGAATCAAACCCGGAATGAGGTTTAACCGGAGGTAAGGTAATGGCTCCTGCTTTGAGCAATTTTTCTAATATCACACCATATGTTTCTCCCAAGGGAGTGTAGTTGATGGGCTCGGCTTTGTATTTATAGGTGGTTTTTGGTGGAGTATTGGACGGTGGTTGGGATTTGAACATTACCGCGTGGACAGCTCCCTTTGATTTAGAAGAAGTGGACGCATGAGGAGTGGTGGTATTTGGTTTATTGGTAGAATCAGGAGTTCGGAAAGTGGAGTTTTTTTTGCGCAACCGCAATTTCTCTTCCTCTAAGGCTCGAATTTCTAATTTTCGAGCCATAGTAAAGGCCTCGTCGAATGTACGGAAAGTTTGAATTTGGAGGGTAGGGGAGATGTGCTTAGCGCAGGCCCGCGTAAACAGTTCGATAAGTTCGGTTTGAGGCAAAGCATACGTAAGTTGGTTGATAAGGCCCCGCCATCGTCCAACGAAATCTGCGATAGATTCGTCTTCGAATTGTCGGATGGCATAAAGGTCGGTGATAGATACTTTCTTAGCAATGTTAATGGAGAAATGATCCAAGAAAGACTGGGCTAGTTGATTAAAAGAGAAGATCGAGTGCTGGGTTAAAGCACTGTACCACTCCAAAGCGGGTCCTGATAAGGACATAGGGAAGGTGCGGAGTAACAAGGCGTCATTATGGGCAATCAAATAACAAGCATGTCTAAATGATCGCAAATGTTGTTGAGGATCCTCTTTACTATTAAAACGAGTAAATTTCGGCAACTCCCATTGAGGAGGATACGAATGAAGGGGGACAGAAGGGTGAATGGGCTCCCGACAAACTTGTTCGTATGTCAAGGCGCTACGACTTCCCGAAACCGAAGCCTCCAAATTTTGCATTTTGTCCATCATTTGTTTGATGAAATCAGTGGTTGGATGAGATGATGGGGCACTGGAATAGGGATGTCCCATATAAGGTGTTGAGGTTACTGGATACGTGTATGGGAATGAAAAGGTAGGCGGAGCTTGAGAAGGAAAGCTCGTGTGGATAGGTGGCAGAGAGCAGGTCATGAATGGAGCTGTCTGCAAAAGAGATGAGGTAGGGGCAGTTGGTGGTAACGAAACGTGGGGTCCAAGATTAACAAAAGGAAAGCTAATCGGGGTCGTATGAACCTCTGCAGCTATCGGATTGGGAGACGGGGCTAGAGATGCAGGAAGCAAGGCGGTATTATGAGGAGGAGTGGGAGCTAAATGAGCAGCTATACTGATAGGCATACCAACAAGGAGCTGACCATCAGGTGTACGGTCAGGGGTATGAGACAAATAGTATTGTACGGCGCTGGAATTAGCATCCAGAAACTTGGCAAAGTCCTTATCTCCCACAGGGATTTTAGGAACTTCACTGGTATCAGTAGGATTCCCCATAGAAGGTGAAGGGGGTGATTCAGGCAAAGAAACAGAGCAAGCGTGTGAAACCATGGCGGCGGCTTGTTTTCGAGTGATAACAACCATGGACAAGAACACACAGGAAAGTTTTAATCTATCAAGAACAAAAACAAACCCAGAATGATGAATTTGGCAAGTTGCTGGTTTGTCAGGGGCTGAGAGAGAAAATAACCGATATCGGTTTACTAACCAGTGTCGGTCACAGGGGAAACGACGTCGGTCCCTTAACCGATGCCGGTGTCAAAAAATCTAGGATAAGAAGATACAAAGGGCTGCTAATTTGATTTTTAGCAACGTTGAGTATTTTTATCAACTTATTGATCACAGAAAACAGAGTATGACAGAGAAGACAGAACAGCAAACAAGCAAGATGCACACGCAAATCCAGAGATTAACCCTAGGGTTAATTTTAATTATTGTGGGCTTATGCCTTTAGACGTAGAATACTGTCAGAATCCTAAGCAAGAGACTTTAGAGGAAATGTCAAGTCGTTTTGGCTTATAAGGTTACCTCAATCGGGCGGAGGAATACCGCGGAAAAAAGGGGGGATGTTTGAGTTGTTGTGTTAATTGTGAAGTGATTCGGTATGTGTTGTGCAGTGAAACTAGGGTTAATTTCCTGTCAATACCGTGGATATCACCCCCACGTGTACGACCTGTTACTTAATCTATGTTCACTAGAATTGAAAAACAACAGGCAGGAATGCAATGCATGTGTTTTAAAACCCAAATCGAAAGTGATATTCGATGAAGCAAAAGAGATGACTTTTACTAATGCAAGATGCAAAAACAAAGCAAGTTCTTTTGCCAGAATAATAAAATACCTTGTGAATATCTTTAGAAGAAGAAAACAGCAAGTATGCTCCCTATATGAAAGCAAGTGAGAAATAAAGAAAAACCCAAAATGGGTCCCACCGGGCGTGCCAAAATGTTTCACTCGGAAATGCTTCGTTCCTTATAGAAACAGATAAGGTTAGGGTTAGGAGGAATACCTGTAGAATGTCGAGATGATGTGCGCGTACCGTAGAGAAAGATCAGGCTGACTGCGAAGAACTCCTTTTTGTCTTGGAAGGACTACCTGCAAATAAGAACACAAGACCACAAGATTTGATTAAACGATAAATGAGGGAACTGCCTTGGGCCCAGGAAATATGAAACTTCCTTTCGAAGGTGGTCAGTTCCCCTGTTAATATGAATTAACACAAAACACTTGCAAAATATCAATTAAATTATTTTGTTGAACCGGGTAGGGGAAGAGGCTGATTTTTCTGGTTTTTGATCAAAGGAACCGATGCCGGTTACCTATAACCGATGGCGGTCACTGATAACCGATACCGGTTGGTTCTAAGATCTTCTGGGCTGGTTGTGGTGTTTGTAAATGGCTGATTTTTGGATAGTATTGGGAAATGGGATGATTAGAAGCTAAGGGATGATAGTTAGAGGCAATGGTACGTTGGATAATGGGTTCAGGGACGGATTTGGGAAGATTGCAATTCCAACAGCCTAAGAAATGTTATAACGGAGGACATGCAAGATATAACTTACTGGTGGTTTTGATGAAGGTGCAAGTTGATCTCCTTTGCTGGAAACACGTCTAGTATTTCACACGTCCCTGCTTGGTCGAGTGAAGATCTGGACTCTGTTCCTCGCTCGCAATGCCCTCTGTTGATCTCGAAATCCTTCGACCGATCTCGCAAATGAAATTCCGATCCGTTGTTTTGGTTTGGGGAGCCCATTTACAGGGAACCGATGGCGGTTGCGTAACCGACGGCGGTCGAGTAGGAACCGGCATCGGTTAGGAAAAAGTAGGCTATTTTTAGTAAAATAGCCCACCTTCCCTGCTTTTCTCCCGAGAGATCAGTTACGGGCTTGGTCAAGTGGCTAGAAGGTCGGCTTTGGGTGCGAGTAAGGAGGCATTAGTTATGGGTGTAGGTGTGGACCAAGTCATGGGTCCTAATTAGGTTAGTTTTAGGGTTAGGGCTAGGTTATGATGAAGTGGCAAAGTGAGGTGGCGGGTAAGGCGATGTGGATTTATCAATTACAAGGCAATTAATAAATACTTGTGTAAGGTTTAGGTAATGAGGTTAGGTTACGAAATGAGATGCGGGTCACAAGGGGTCGTAAGACACGAATTTGGTGTCTACAGCTTCTCTTCTTGGTTTTGAAGCATCCTTAGAAGAGGATTCTCCTGAATGCCTCCTGAATTCTCGAACCATCCTGTCAAACCAAACCTTAGTCCTAACTAAGACTGGAGCAAGGATCTCAGCCAGATCATCCCTCTCTTTCCTGTTCCAATCCAGGTCCTCCAAAGGAGTGTGCTTAATCAAATTTTCATACTCATACGAGTATAGATCAGATATTGTCATCCTGGAGACCTTGAGGGACTTGGTACAGGCCGAGAGTTCTTGAATCAATTGCAGGGAGAACCTGCCACAATGCCTTCTCCTGGCTTCAAAATCATCTGCACAGTCAGCCCAGTAGTCTTCTGTATCTGCCCTATGATGGTAGATTATCTTGATGTTCTGTTCAATAAACTTCTTCAAGTCAAAGCAGGTTCTTGGTTTGAAGAAATGAACAGTGATAGGGACCAGGGCTCTTTCTATGTTCTGAGCATCCAGAGCTGTTTTGCATGTGTAGTTTCCCAGAGAGATGGGAAAGTGCAAGCCATAAATCTTCTTGTCTCTGCAAGTTCTGTGCAACTTGTCTAGTTGTCTGCATATTTCTATCAAGGCCATTTTATCATTGCAGAACATGGGAAGCCGTAGAGGAGTGCTTTCATAGCCAGCAAGCCTGATATAGGAAAATTTCCTGAATTGGATGAAATAGGCTCCATACTGCGATATCAGGTTCATGGCTTCATCTGAAAACCTTCTAGCAGTATCACCTTCGAGCAATCTGACCACGTACATGGTGAAAGCATCATTGACCCTTCTGAAATTCTGATTGCTGGTCTCCAGGGTGAACTGCGGGTAATAAGCATACACTGGAATCATCTTTGTGTGCATCTATATAGGAGAAACCAAACCACTACCTTGATGCTGCTAGGGTATACATCAGGTATGAAGTCATATAGAACTTCTTTGTTTGCTGAACGTTGGATAGCTGCTCCGCCAAATTCATACTGATGATATCTGCCCAGTTGATGTTTTGTGTTCCCTCGCACACCATGCTGATGAGCGGGCACATCCAGAAATGAAACTCATTGGTGGAGGGCAAACCCATAACCCGAGCCAGCAGGATTATGAATTCTGACAATTCCTCATTGCAATCTGCTCGGAAGAGGGTTTTGGTTAGGTGAGAAGCACCTTTCTTAGGGTTCTTCAACCAAGACTTCGCCACTCGCGCCTTATATTTGTCACTGTCTTGATCGAATAGGGTCTGTGCTTGATCTCGGGATGACGACTATAGCATTATCCAACTTTGGAATCCTCAAAGCAGCGCCAAATGGTGGCAGCGTCCAGCTTGGCAATGAGTTCCCCATGTACATTTGTCAATTCGCTCGAATCGGGGTCAAAGTGAGCTTCGCATGAAAGCACAGTATCAGCACACTGTATTGAGATTGGGAAACCACCGGCAAAAGCCAAACCGCTATCATGAATAATTTGTGCTATTAGTGTAGGGTTTGCATCTGCCATTCTTGCCCAAAAATCACCGAAGTCGAGATGACGAGCTTCGCTATCCCTAATATTGCTAACAGCAGACTCAAGCGGAGAAATTTGCTCCTGTCCCTGAAACTTGATCTTTATATTGATAGTCTCGTAGCTGCAACCTAGACTCGGGAAGGAATTTGCAAAGGGAGGGGATATTTGCGTAGGTTTTCAAATTGCAAGGGTTTGAGCAAAGATAGCATGGAAGCAATGCAAAAAATGCAAAGGGGAAATGCTCGTTATATAGCTGTTTGGAGAGAGGAATGAATTTACTGCACATTGAATACACAACCACCAATTTGAATAGCATCATACTCGGAGTGAGCGGGGAAAAACTAAGTGTGAATGACACTTGGTACGCTTGGGACATTAGAGACGCGAATGCGCGAAACACGCGGCTCGGCCGATTCGGGTGAAACAGGGAGAGGATGCACAAATGTTTTTTTGGGAGCGATTGGGAACGGAAATGCGCGGAGTACGCGGTTCGGGTATGATTCGGCCGAAATCGGAACAGTGGGCCCGTTTGGAATTGGGACATTCGGGACAAAAAGTTTCGGAGTACGCGGTTCGGCTGGTTCGAGCGAAATTGAAACAACTTGCATTTTTCGATTTGGGACAAGGAGCTCTGAAGTACGCGACACGGGAGTTTCGGCCGAAAATTGGAAAGCTCACACTTTTTAACTTTGGGACATTTGAGACATGAAAGTGCGTAGTATGCGGTTCGGGTGTTTCTGCCGAAATTGGAACAACTCGCACAATAAATTTTGGGACGCTTGGGACAAAACTTTCCGACGGGCCCGAAAATGGGACAGCGTCGGGGATTTCGGCCAGATCGGGGAACAGAGTGCACTTTCGTATTGGGGACAGTTGGGACAAAAAGTTCTGACAGGCCCGAAAATCACACAAAATGACCCAAAACACAGATTTTTTTTTTATTTCACGACTTAGGCACCTCAGAGAAAAACCCTTAAACTCAAAATTTTGAAATTTTACTCTTATCAGAGCGGGGAATTTTGATGTGGACAACAGGGTTCAAACACCCTATTCATCAAACACTAGAATGTTGCCAGTAATCATTTGTTTTGGTGAACCCAAAAGACATTTAACTCTATAAGCTTTTTGTTCCTGGAAGGTGTGGTGAACGTGGTAATGACCTTTAGGACTGATATTTCTCTAGCTATGGGTGAACTTGGTTCCTATCTCACTATATGCCATCAGTCAAAACTATAGGCACTCCTGGCCAGTGTGACTTTAGTCCAAGATAGTGATCTGAGAATGTGAAATTAGAGGTGTAATGATCCTATCTTTGGGTATACCTGTATTGAGCTGTCCTATAATCAACACAAATGCATTAGCTTCCCATTCTTTTGTATTGAGATCATCAATGGGAGAAACTCATTTTCAATTGGATGCCACTTGAACAAATATTGAATCCTGCATTTTCCATATGCATGACTTGGGATCTATTTAGACTTCTTTTACAGTCTATAGTACATAGCGAGGATTAGGGATGTTCATTCATAATATTCCATTTGCTTATAACTTATGGGCTTAGCACCATGGCGTACCAGCTCAATAGAATGTTCTACCCAACTTACTTGACGGAGTTCCTTGTAATCAAGTAGAGCATGAATACGTGTATGTACCTCCGATTAGAAATTGTGAGGTGAGAGGGTACACTTCTCATTTCTTCATGGAGGATCATCACCAGATCTTTGATGGTTGTTATGGAGTATGATGTGGGGACTCGAATTTCTTCTTCAGGCCCATAATTAGTCTATGGGTTCATGAGTCGGTGAGACTGGAAGGATATCCATGACTTGCAAACATCATACCTCACTT
Organism: Taxus chinensis; assembly: GCA_019776745.2. NCBI lineage: Eukaryota > Viridiplantae > Streptophyta > Pinopsida > Cupressales > Taxaceae > Taxus > Taxus chinensis. Next base: position 379,576,775 of record CM034155.1, on the reverse strand, counting down.
TCTTCATCTGTCTATGTCCACTTGCACTGGTAGGGTAGAGTAATAAGAGGTATCTTGTCTAATCATACATGTTATCTATCACTTGAATCCAGGATGAGGGTACTAGGTCTTCATGAGCATGATGTGTGTTAGCTCACATGTATACTGATCTATATATCTCTACATACCAGGAGCATCCAAGTGGGTCATTGATACTAGCCTTCATTCCATGTATGTTTCTTGACAATGATACTCTCCTTAGCCAGTTGGTCTTCCCAACAAGGATAGTGGGTACGAAACTAGTACCATTTTTCAGATGGGTACCTGAAAGTCTGGGTACCACATGGATACAACACCCATAGGGACATTAATATTTCCAGATTTGAAACTAGGGGCCTTCTAGTTTAGTTTTTTCACACTTAGAGTAATGACCTTAACATAGAGTGTTGAGGTAGCGATTCGATTTTTACGACCCAGACGATATGTCTAGAATACAGACTTCTAGGGGCATTACATTCCAAGTGCAACACCTTTCACATCAGTTTGTAATGACATCATGAATGTGAAATACCATTACATGTATACCTTAGAGCTATGTGGAGCATAGAGGATCCGCCAAAGGTACCTGGGGACAACAATAGGGAATCTCAGTACCTCCTTCCTTCAAAGATGTCGATGTGAGTCCACTTCGCAGCTAATAGCCTCTATCTCATAAGGGGTCTATAGCCAAGAGTATGACCATACTGTGGCACATATTTGCAGTGCCTTTGTAGACAGATCCTTTGTAAGATGGAGTATGGTTCTTGTCCACAAGAAAGGGTCAGAGAGAATGTGCTACACAATGTGAGTACTTTCTGGTGATCCTGGATGGTTTCTTACTTTGATTACATGTTGTCATTATTCTTAGGATGTCATTTCCATCTTGTAGTTGATCTTTTATCTGTTCTTTCTTTTTGGATACAAACACATCTACTTCATTGATTTATGAATCTTATCTACTACATCAAAATAATTGGCATAGGTACTTGTTAGAGCATGTGGATGCTATTATCTGAGCTTGCACCAGATTTTTGAAGCTCTATCTGGACATATTAGGACTTATAATGACCCTTTTTATAAGCAAGGCATAAGGTGCATGAGGAAGACTTTATAGAGATATTTCTTCATAAGTGGTGGACCTCTATCTCCTCCCTGTATTTGAACTAAATTTCTTTCCTTGATAGAAGCTGATTAATAGTTAACTCACATCAGATGACACTAGCTCATAGAGAGGTAAAGATCTCACAATCAGTGACTCAGAGTTAGTGACAAGGCTTCAATTTTTAGAGCTTCTTTGGTACCAAAGAGTGATAACGGTGATGAAACATGATATTTATTATTGTATTAATATAGGGGAGTTTCCCCCAGTGATGAGATGTTTGGTAACTATGATTGTGAATGATATTTATACATACAAAATTATTGGCATATGATAATTGTACTTGATATTTATTGATTTATTGTTATGATGATGATGTATTGACTCATTAGTTATTTTTGTGATATGTGATATGTAATGTGTTGAGTATTGTGTGTTTTTGTTGAAATGATTCTCAATGCCACATTTTTTATGTTGAAATAATTGATGATTAATGTGATTATATATATATATATATAATGAGATAGTGTATATGATGAGATATGATGTATGTAATGTGATTATGAAAATTTAAATTTTATCTATGAATAAATTTGTGATTAAAAATTAATAATGTATATGGGAGATGATTGCATGTTAGTATGATAAAATAGAGGGAGAGAATAACGATGTCCCCTAGTGTATGGATGATAAAGTTAATTTATATAAGACCTCTAAATAATTAATAATGAACAATAAATGAAGAGTGCGTCATCGGGAAATGATTCAATAATTTTCCCTAGATGAATCAAGAAAGCACATGAACAGAGGTTCCTATTATAACACACCCCTCAACAATCATCTAATAACCATAAGAACATGAGTGCTTCATGGGGGTAGGGTGATAGAAATAATCTACCATTTGATACCAAGCCAATATGAAGCAGTGGAAGCAAGTAGGATGAAAGTAGCATGAGCATATGACCCAAATTGAATGTCATCTAGAGAGGTGTCAATGATGGGTGAAGCGGTGGTGGTAGGTAAAAGTGGAGAGGTCTGTGAAGGATGATCTATAACAGTAGCATAATGAGGTGGATGATATGGTGTAGAAATCGATGAATGAGTGGTATAATTCACATGAGTAACAACATGTAGAAATGGATGAACAATAACATGAGAAATAGAGGAAGGGGATAACTCGACTGGAGTAACTAAATGCCTACAAGGGAGTGGATATATATACCACCAATGTGACAGTGAACTTATTATCCCAATTTTCCCCCATGACAAAATTGGTCGAACGTGATCCTGTCGAGTTGCATTGACTCACAGTCGACCCCAAAAACTTTTCCGAAAGTTTGAGTAGAGGTCAATCAGGAGAAAATCGAGAAAGGCAGTGTTCAATTGAGACCCGAATCGGCTAAGTATAGAAGGGCCATGGAAGGTGTCACATGTCTCTTAGCAGAGTAAACTTTTGGTATGGTTTACAAATGAGGAGACCCCAAACATGCGTAGGCCCTTCACGTGGTCAGATTCCGAAAAGACAAAGCCAACTATTGAATATGGAGAAAGTATAAAGATTAGCGGAATCCTCCAATGGCATCCCAACAATGCACCTTCAAAGGAAAAGGCTTCAAAATAGGATCCTAAGTGATCGCAATACTCTCTCACATACCTCATCGGTGCTAACTTCAAAGGCTGACATCCCAAAGAGAGACCCTAAACTAGTGATTATGCACTCCACGTATCCAAGGTCCAAAAAAGGGATGCTGACGCATATTGAAAAGACCAACTCTTATCGGGACATGTCCAAGGAATCCTCCACGCGTCATCTCGGACACATGTTCAAGATTAAAATCTGCAGGCAGTCCCCAAACAACCGCGGGATCAAAACGTTTATAGAAGTCAAAAAGGGGGGTAGAACTAGCCAATTGAATTGGCTAAGGAAAGGAGAGGTAGCGGAAGGCCCCACGTGTCTCTTCGGTGCTCTTTCAAGGGACAGATCCAAAAATGGATCCCAAAAGAGCGCTAGCTCACCACATGATCAGAGTCAAGAGGGGATAAATCTGGATGTTGAAGCATTCAAAGACCAGCGAGAGGAGCCACGCGTACTTAACTCAGTGTTGTTTCAAAAGAAATTTTTTAGGGGAAGTTATAAACATGAAGAAGCTCTCCACATGTCTCGGGTCAAGGAACAGTTTCTCCACCAATAGGGGGACTTAGGCAAAGAACAAAATAAATAGAGTAGGCCTACGGACGGGCCACGTGTCATCCCGACACAACTTCAAGAGTGTAGAGGAGGGGGTGAAACCTTAAGATACGCAAGGATGCCACATGGATATGCGGGAACAAACTCCAGACCTGAAGTACCTTCAAGTGGCCATATCTTTCAATCAGAATATCAGAATCGAGCGGGAGGGGACATTTTAGAGATCTCTTGGCACCTCTACCCACCTGCCACCATTAATGTTTTGACCTACATTTTGGAGGTCGTCAAGTCTCCCACCTGCCACCATGATGAAGAATGGGTTTCCCTTCCTGCTCAGCAGGGAACAATGATGGGAGCATGGGTGTTGCAGCGGGACTCATCATTGTGGCAGAGGAATTAAATGCCCTTCAGGAGTGGTTGGAACAGGGTTGGATTTTTTCCCTCCTTTCTCTCTCTCATTCTTCCTATATATTGTACAAGAGGGACAATTTCAAATTTGTTGGACATTCTTACTTTGCGCCCTCCCTTTTCTCTGATTTGCAGGTGAATTCGTGTAGTCTCAAACCCCTCCATTCAAATTGTAATGTAATTTCTACCTCTCGACAACTATAATGCACTGTATAAATTCTTGGAGTAATAGAATAAGTCTGTGGATGATTTCAACCCTCTCTTATGTTTATTTGCTTCTCCCTGATCCCTCATTGCAATTTTTAGTCATCTGTGCATGGATATTGTTTCACATTTTAATGGTTTGTGTTTAAAGAGAAATGCAAGTGTTCATCATTCCTTTGGTGCATCACCTCTTGTTAGATTAGGTTTTATTTCTTGTATTCCCTTAACCCTGTCTCCTTGGCAAGTTAGAGTAGGATATAAGACGACCCTTTACAATCTAAAAGTGTGCACCTGAACAGAGGAATAGGATCTGGTCTTCATCTGGAGAGCTCTCTCGACTCACAAAGTCCCACACTTTGAGAGATGCTCCATGTTGTGTAGTCACACTGAGAATCTCAACCCATCTAGTTGCAGACATTTAGCGGTGCTATAATTTTGCTACAACAATTTTGGCATGCCCGGTGGGACCAAGAGGTCTCCAATTTTACTGCAGCAAGATTGATGTGCACTTGTTCTAAGTTTTCAGCTTGTAAGGAGATTTGAAATTACACATCTGGCGACTCCAAAAGAGGTAGAGTCCACTAGTTTCAACAACCCATGCTTGGCATATTCATAAGAAGAATTCAGACTAGATCAAGAACTATGGAAGAAGGATTGTTTGTCTACCTGCACTTGTCCCCAGAAAAATGAAGAAGGGGAAGAAGAGCTCAAAGGTCTCCATCTCCACCAAATAAAACATTTTCAACACCTCCCACTAGTAGGCCTTTCATTCAATCAACAAGGGTTTTTAGGCCAATCATAATGGCACATCCACAACCCAATCCCTATGTCAACTTCACTGGTAGCAGCCCACTGGCTCTCAATGCACAAAATCCAGTTCCAGTTGCAGCATTGAAGAGCATTCCATATTTCACTGGAGAGAACTAGACTAATCCTAGTGACCACATTCAAGACATTGCAAATGTCTATGCAATTCATGAAATCATTGAGATGGACATTGCAGTCGAATTGTTAGCCTCTTCATTCAAGGGTAAGGATTTGCAATAGTTCAGGAGTCTAACAACAGGATCTATTTAGAATTGGGACCATCTATGCAAAGCTCTTCACAATAAATTTGGAGAAAAGGGGGATAACCTATCTCTATTGGAACTATTGAAAACCATTAAGAGGGATCCTAATGAACAGTTGACTAATTTCAACTTCAGATTTCAAAGGACATGGGATAGGATTCCATTGGCCATGAGACCAATAGCTGAAGGTGCTTTCCTATACTTTCTTAAAGATTTAAATTATGATATTTGTATAGTGATTCAATCAATGTGAGGTGTAACCTTACCTACAACCTATAACATTTCCATTAGATCTTAAAATTATTTAATTCAGGATGCTAAACTTGCACCTAGGCCACCTATGCCTGTATATCAAGAATTAGGAAGTTTAAGCACTAGTCAAACACCAAAGTTGAATCCCATTCCACCACCTAAAAATCAAAGAAACAATGAGGCTTCTATTTCTTCAACCACTTCAAAAGAGTACCAAGAGGTCTTGAAATAGATGCGAAACCTAGGAAATAAGTAGTGACTATCGAGATACAACATGCTCAGAGTTCTAGGCCATATCAGCCTCAAACACAGTATTAAACTAGGCCCCCATACTAGCAAAATAAACCACCAAGTCATACCACAAATCAAAATTTGAACCAAGGAAAACCTCAAGCTGCAAGTCCATTCCTACCATATGATCCAAATGTATCTTCAACATCAAAATCTTTAGTTCCAACACAAAACAACATGGCATAAGAGTATGAATGGTGTTACCCTTGCAGTCTACCTCATAGTCAATCAATGTGTTTCAATGGTGCACTAAACTAGGCCTTGATGGTACAGACCGTTGGTGTGTCCCAAGAACCTAGTCAAGAGGAAAATCAATAGCAAGAAGCTCAGCAAGAGACACCTCCAATTGAAACTATGTTGGTTAATTGGAAAATAGAAGACTTTTGTGGAGTTAACAAAGCCCCTTATCAAAGTGTAGCTACAAATACATAGTCTAAGAAAAGGAATATTGGAGAGGGAAAATCATTAAATTCAAGTGATCCACAACACTATTACTCCACAAGGTATTGACAATCAAAGCACAACTCCTAATGTGCAAGGTCAGCCCAAGCCACCCCCTATACCATCTCAAGTGCCAGTTGTAACAACCAATGTACAAGAAAAGGGATAATGGAGAGATAACTCATCTCCATTCAACATCATTGAGAAGATGAAGAAAAAATGTAAACATCTCAATGTGGGAGTCATTGGCTATCCCAAGACAGAGAGACTAGTTGCAAGCTGCTATGGCCAATTGGTCAGCCTCAAATCAGCCACCCAATCAACAAGAAAAGGTGCTTACCAATACAGCTCAGCAGGAAGGAAATCATAGAGATCACAAAGGTAAGAATCTGAAGCCCCCTCCCTTCTATGTCTCATTGGTCATTGGAGACAAGCTAGTGTATAATTGCATGATTGATTCAGGAGCAAGTAGCTAAGTCATGCCAAAATAAATAGTAGATAAACTAGGTATTCAATATGAAGTCATCTGAAAAGGTGTAGTACAACTGGATGGGATAGTGGTAAAAACAATCAGATTTATTAAATATTTGAGCCTCACATTGCATGCATGTCCCAACATGTCTGTCTTGCAAGATTTATCAGTCATATAATTGCCACCTCTCTTTACATTGTGCTTGTCAAGAGACTTCACCACTAAAATAGGAGGTTATTTGTCTGGTGATTTGTCACATATGTTATTCAGAACAAGGTATGGAGAAAAGGCTACAATCAAATCTGATCCTATTGCAAAATTTCACATAGAGCCTCATACAACAAACCAAGTCAATTCAAATCATTCAACATTTGATTAAGAGGACTATCCAAGTGCTCATGAAGCAGATACCAAAGTCTGATGCATTCTAAACTTGACTCTTGATGAATGGGAAAGCAAGAGGCATGCTTTTAACCCTTACAAGGAAATGGAAGAAGCGGAGATAGGAGTCTATTTTTTGCATGAAGAGAATCATCTCCTCCCTAGCATCACCAAGCAAGACCACAAATATGACAATGAAGTATGGCAGTTATTCTTCAACGGCTCGAGAAGTAGACAGGGAGCTAGAGGAGGATCTATGATTGTTTCACCTCAAGGTATGAAATATTACTCAGCCTTCCATTTCCAATTTTCTTGCTCGAACAAAACATCAGAGTATGAAGCCTTGATCCATCGAATGCATTGGGAAAGAAAGAGAGGGATTAAAAACTTACAAGTGTTTAGCGATAGTGAGCTAGTTGCAAATCAAGTCTGAGGACGAAATGCTGCCAAGAATGATCTATTAAAAAACTACAAGAATTGGGTATGGGATCTCATCAAAGATTTCAAAGCATTTGGTATCAATTCCATCGCAAGAAAGAAGAATGAAGCATTAGATATATTGATAGAAATCGAGGTGACATTTGATGTGGTAGAGAGTATCAAGAGTGAGAAATATCAGCCCCATATTAAAGTGGTTGTAAGACCAACTATTCTAGACAACAACACAAGTTGGAAAGTCTTCGAGAATGATAAAAAAGTTGTCAATTTTCTACAAAAAGAATCTAAGTTCTCCACTAGAAACCAAGACAAGTTGGAATAGTGGTATGGTGACCAAGTGGTGCAGTTGAGAACCAAAAAATTACTAAAGGGTCTTGTAACTTTGGAGTCAATCTTCAACCCAAACGATCAATTCGGGAAGGAGAAAGCAAATATTCAAGTAAAGGGTGAAGATTCAGATCCTATTTAAATACATGAAGGAAAAACATTGCGAATTGGCAAGGTAAGTACCCAACAAAAAAAATCTGAGTTCATTCAACTTTGCTAATAATTCCCAGATGTCTTTTCTTGGAATTAAAAATATTTAATAGGTTTCAACCCAAGGTTGGAACAACACACTATTGAGCTGAATCTGAGATCTAAACCTATCAGACAGAAGTGAAGGGCGGTAAATCCCCATATTGAACCGTTCATGAAGAAAGATTTGAACAAGCTGATTGAAGCTAACATCATCTTCCCTATCAAACATTCAAGTTGGGTTGTAAAATTGGTGCCAGTGAGGAAAAGAAATGGAGAAATCAGATTGCGTGTGGACTTTCATGATCTGAACAAAGCATCACTCAAGGATCATTATCCACTTCCATCAATGGAACAAATCTTGTAGGTTGTAGCTGGCTTCAAAAGGTTTTCATTGCTAGATGGATACTCAGGCTATAATCAGATAATGGTGAAAGAGGAAGATCAGTACAAGATGAACTTCACCATGAAATGGGGCACATATGGTTACAAGAAGATGCCATTTGGATTGTCCAATGTTGGAGCAACATTTCAGCGAGCTATGGATATGGCGTTCAAAGGCTTGATCAACAAGATGGTGTTGGTATATCTAGATGATGTCACTGTCTTCTCAAAGAACGCAGTAGATCACCTCTTTCACCTCAGGAAAGTATTTCAAAGGTGGAGAAGGTTTGGAGTTTCATTGAATCCAAAGAAATGTGTATTTTTGGCACACGAGGGCAAGTTGTTGGGCCACATTATCTCAAGATAAGGGTTGATAATTGACCCTAAAATATTTGAAGCCATTAGAACACTACCACTACCACATCACAAGAAATCCCTCCAATGCTTCTTAGGAACGATAAAAATTTTCCGTAGATTTATGCCTGATTTTTCCATTGTTGTAAAGCCTTTAATGATGATGCTAAAGAAGAGTCTTGCATTCAAATGGATAGAAGAAGGAAAAAAGAGTTTTGAGGCTATCAAGCTTGCAATATCATAGGCCCCAACTCTTATAAACCCATACTTTTCAAAGGACTTCATGTTGTATGCCTTTTGAGGGTTAGACACAATCTCAACTATCTTGGTTCAGCCTAACAAGGAAGGCTCAGAACAGCCCATAGCCTTCTTTAGTAAGAGCTTGGAAGATTACAAAGTAAAGTATTCTTTCATTGAAAAGCATGTCCTTACTATCATTAGGAGTTTGAAGAAGTTCATACACTTGGTCTCGAACAACAAGATTCAATTGCTAGTGTCTCATGCTGGTGTCAAGGATTTTATCCTAAATAAGTAGTTGAATGAGAAGAGGTAAGATTGGATCACTCGTGTAATGGAGTATGATATTGAAATCAAAGTGACCAGGGTGGTTCATGGCAAGGGTTTGTGTGATAAAATTTCTTCCAAGGAACAAATTGAGTCAGCGGATGAAGAAGAGGATGTCCTATTAACACAGAACAACCTAGAGCATCCAGCTAATGATGCACCCATTCCATGTTGGACTCAAAATTTGGTTCATTATCTCCAAACAGGTTCGTGCCCTCTAGAAATGAGTAGAACAAAAATAAGTTACTTTAGATTACAATCCATCCAGTATACACTTGTTGATGGTGTTTTGTTCAAACGGGACATCAATGGCATCCTATTAAGGTGCATTGCGATAGTCCAAATTGAGAAGCTGTTAATGAGTTCCACGATGGAAAAGCTAGAGCCCACTTTGTTCCACGGGTAACAACGCTCAAAATTATGAGGGCTGGTTACTATTGACCTTCAGTGTTTAGGGATTACTACTCATGGATAAATAAATAAGTGCACATTCTTCACAGGGAAAGCAAGATTAACAGCCTTACCCCTTCGTCCAATTTTAGTGGGTCATCCATTCATGCAACGGGGATTAGATTTCATTGGATTTATCAACCTAAATTTAAGCCAGGGCCAAAAGTGGATACTCATAGCGATTGACTATTTCACCAAGTGGACTGAAGTGGTGGCACTCAAGGAGGCAAAGGAATCCAACATTTTTGACTTCTATAAAGGGATAGTCACGAGGTTTTGTGCCCCTACTAATATCATCTCAAACAATGCATTGGCATTCCTTAGCAAAAAAATTACTGAATGGGCTATCAAGAATGGTGTATATCTCAACACCTCTTCAAAATATTACCCTCAAGGTAATTGCCAAGTAGAGTCCAAAAACAAGAACTTGCTGAGAATCATCAAAAGGACTCTTGATGAGAATCAGAGAACTTGGCACACAAAACTCAAATCATCTCTTTGGGAAGATAGAGTTGCCCCCAAGAGGTCTATAGGAAGTTTTCCATTAGAGCTTGTATACGGAATGGAAGCAATAATTCCTATACCACTTGAGTTTCCATCATTAGAACTCATGAAACAACTAGAACTAGATGAGTTTGAGCCTCTGGAGATCAGGTATGCAAATCTGATGGAGTTATAAGAAGTAAGAGAATATGCAATGCAGACCAAGGAGAAGGATCAAGCATTGACCAAGAAGAGATTTGAAAAGGAAGCTAAAGCCAAGACATTCCAAGTTAGAGACTTGGTACTGAAGTGGGATGCAAACCGTGAAAATCCAGAAAAACATTCTGAGTTTGATGTCATATGGAGTGGTCCATACATGATCACTGAATACAAAGGTAACAATGCCTTCTAGGTGGCTAATTTGGATGGTGAAGAGTTTTAGATTCCATTCAATGGGATCCATCTCAAATATTGCTACTAGAAGGACAATTCTAACCCTTGTACATATTAGTATAGGATTTCAAATTCCTCCAAGTTCTTGTGCACATTTTTGTTATTAGCATAGGTTTTATTTCCCTAATTGCTCTAGCACAAGTTTTATTTCTCTATGTTTGTGTCATTGTATAGTTCAATGTGACTCCAGGTGAATACACCAGGCCTTTCAGCATTTACAACAGAGAGACCCATAGTTGCCCATAACAGATGATAATTTTAAAATAGAACAAATACAGAGAAACTAGAGTTAGGTCTCGAGGGAGTCCATTTCCAAAATAAGTAAAATCCTTAGGACAAAAAAAAAATTCTACTCTCAAAACTTAATTTTCAAGATTTTCTTCTGAAATTGAGAGGACGGACAATGGGGTAGGTTCAAGGTCACCATGTGTAAGTGTCAGATTAAAGTTTCAAGAACTGGATCAGTATCAGGCTACCTCCATGACTCTATGCCTAATGGATATAATAAGGAAACTGATCCATCCACCTAGCAGGTAGGTGATCCCACAAGTCGCTAAACTTTTATCCCAATTTTACCCCAGGGAAAAATTGGTCAAACACGATCTTACACAGGAAGAATGGAAGGGTTGGTCTAGTTGCGTTGACTCACAATCAACCACAAAATATGATTCCGGAAGTGATTAGAGCTTAGTAGGTGAAAATGGAGAAAGGTAGTGTTCAATTGAGGCTTCAATCGGTTAAGTATAGAAGGACCGTGGAAGGTGCCATGTGTCTCTTCGGTGCACTTTTGGTATGGTGCACAAAAGTGGAGACCCCAAGCATGTGCATGCCCTCCACGTGGTCAGAGTCTGAAAAGACAAAGCCAGCCATTGAGTCAGCTAAGTATAAAGAGCCGGTGGAAGCCTCCATGCATCCCAATAACACACCTCCAAAGGCTAAGTTCAAAGCAAGATCCTAAGTGAGCGCAGACTCTCCATGTGCCTCATTGGCGCAACTTTAAAGGTGCAGCCCAAAGAGAGAACCTGAAATAGCACTAACCATCCACGTGTTCCAAGTCCAAAAAGAGGACATTGACCATTGAAAATTCCAAGATTGGGACAGGCTGAAGGAAGCCTCCATGTGTCATCTCGGCACATCTTCAAGATTAAAATCAAGAGGCGGTCCCCAAACCAGTGCGGGCTCACCGCGTTGCTAGAATTCAAAAAGGAGGGGTGGGTAGAACTCTCCATTGAATCGGATAAGGAAAGGCAAGGCAATAGAAGGCCCCACGTGTCTCTTTAGTGCCATTTCAATGGGTGGATCCAAAAGTTCTTCCCAAACAAGCGCTAGCTTGCCAAGTGGTCAGAGTCAAGAGCACACAGATTCAGCCATTGAAAATTCCAAGAACGGTGAGAGGACCCACACGTCAACTCGATGCTCTTTGAAAATAAAGGTTTAGGGGGTTGTTCTAAACATACGCTAGCTCTCCACATGTTTGGGGTTGGGCACAGTGTCCTTGCCAATAGGGGGCTTAGGAAAAGAACAAAAGAAACAGAGCAGGCCTATGGATGGCACCACGTGTCATCCTAATGCAAATTCAAGAGTGTAGAGGAGGGGGGAAAACCTTGAGATGCATGGGGACACCACGTGGATATGCGTGAATAGAATCCATACCTAAAGTACCCTCAGGCGGCCATATCTTTCGATTAAAAGCTCAGAATCGAGTGGGAGGGTACGCTTTACAGAGCTCTCGGCAGGTGCTACCCACCTACCACCATTAATGTTTTGACCCGCCATTTTTGAGGCTGTCAAGTCTCCCACCTACCACCATGATGAAGAATGGATTTCCTTTCCTACCTAGCAGGTAACAATGATGGGGGCATGGGTGTTGAAGCGAGACTTATCACTGTGGCAGGGGAATTCAATGCTCCTTGAGGGGCGGTTGGAATAGGGTTGGATTTTTTCCATCCTTTCTCTCTCTCATTCTTCCTTTATATTGTACAAGAGGGATAATTTCAAATTTTTTTGAAATTATTTCTTTGCGGCCTTCCTTTTCTATGCTCTACAGGTGAATTCATGGAGTCTCGAACCCCTCCATCAAAATTGTAATGCAATTTTTGCCTCTTGACTACTGTAATGCAATGTATCAATTCTTGGAGCAATAGAATAAGTTTGTGGATGATTTCAACCTTGTATTTTTTTTAGTTACTTCTCTCTGATCCCTCATTGCAATTTTTAGTAATCTGTGCATCGATATTGTATCACATTTTAATGGTTTGTGTTTAAGAGCAATGCAAGTGTTCATCATTCCTTTGGTGCATCATCTCTGTTAGATTAGGTTTTATTTCTTGTATTCCCTTAACCCTGTCTCCTTAGCAAGTTAGATTAGGATTTAGAACGACCCTCTATAATCTGAATGTGTGCACCTAAATAGAGTAATAAGAGCCAGCGTTCATGCAGATATCTCTCTCGACTTGCAAAGTACCACACTTTGAGATATGTTCAATGTTACGTAGTCACACTGAGAATCTCAACCCATCTAGTTGTAAACATTTAGGGGTGATCTGATTTTGCTACAAAATAATGAAAGGAAGCAATTCCCTTGCATTCTAATTATTATAAACAACCGTGAAGGGTGTAACAGTTGTTATCCCTATGGCCATTAAGATGATGATAGTTTCAGTAGGGTCTATGATGATGACATTATAAACAATGTGGGGGATGGTGCTAGTAAGAAGGTAGGTGAATTAATTGCATGTCAATAAATGTACACATCACATCATGAGGTCTAGCATGATGAGAGAAATGTAAGCATGCTTGTGAAACAAAATTATGAGGCGTAGCATGTCATGAAGTAGGAGTAGAAGTAAATTTATACAATGTAGGAGACTTATCTTATTTACGATGAGGAGATGGAGATCATGGAGGATGCTCAATAGATGGCAATGGATAATAAATAGATGATGGAGAATTTGTAGTAATAAGATAAGGATCTATAACATGCGTGGAAAGGAGATCTTGTTCTAGGTCAATGATGTTATAACACAAAAGTATGAATGATTAACATGTGTCATATTGTAAGTTTTGCTTTAGAGTGGGAATCGAGCCACGACAAAACATAAATTGCTTCTCTAAGTCAATAGGGTGTAATAATAATAGATGCATGAAAATGTTAAATCATAAAATTTAATGATTGATAGGTTTTATTTTTCCCTGATGTAAACTAGGTAAATGATGATATGTAACTCTAGGACCTTTACTGACAATCAATCAGTGAAGAAAAACATATTCCATCTCATAATAAGTGATAATAAACCTAAAGGGTATATGTGTATACCATTGTTGTCTCTATTTACCTCTTATTTCATCAATAAATCCCAAGCATGTCGACACATCATCCAAACTAGTCGGGAAGCTCACATGAGGTGCGCACATGCACCAAGCCCCTTATTTATGTGAGCTTCATGTGAATGTTCTTCCTTAATAAGTGCTTATTGCACAAAAAGAGAATGAATGCACCCATTCTTGGAAACAAATTTAAGCTATAACATTTAGTCTAATGCACCAGAACATACGATAGCATAATCATACTACGAAGGATGTGGAACTAAATCATGATTATCATCAAGAAAACCTGTAACACACTTATGAACATAAAAATATATGCACAGGTTGAGATCCATCACAAAACTATTACCAAATCCTTCCATTATATTCATTAGTCAAAGTATAGTATACAGGATTACATAAAAAAGAGTTCCATGTATGGAGATATTACAGTAGCATAGCTTCGACACATTATAGAGCTCGCCATCCCACATTACATATTTTCACCATATCTCTCTCTCTCTTGCTCTCATACTCACACACACACACACACTCTCTCTCTCTCTCTTTTAAATATCTCATAAAATCATACATAAGAGGAACTCTCTAGGAATCTCCTCTTAAATAGTCATCATTACATGGGAAAGCCTGAAGGAATATTTCATGTAGATATAGATAAACAGAAGAATATGGAAATCAAAGAAACTCAGAGACTGATTTTTATTGTGTCACCAACAGCCCTTGGCGCAGGTAAGAGGTGCACGACAGAAGGTGTCGACATGAAAATGGATGCGCCCTTGGCGCAGGTAAGAGGCACACGACAGAAGGTGTCGACATGAAAATGGATGCGCCCTTGGCGCAGGTAAGAGGCGCACGACAGAAGGTGTCAACATGAAAATGGATGCGCCCTTGGCGCAGGAAGAGGTGCACGATAGAAGGTGTCGACATGAAAATGGATGCGCCCTTGGCACAGGTAAGAGGTGCACGACAGAAGGTGTCGACATGAAAATGGATGCGCCCTTGGCGCAGGTAAGAGGCACATGACAGAAGGTGTCGACATGAAAATGGATGCGCCCTTGGCGAAGGAAAGAGGCGCACGACAGAAGGTGTCGACATGAAAATGGATGCGCCCTTGGCACAGGTAAGAGGTGCATGACAGAAGGTGTCGACATGAAAATGGATGTGCCCTTGGTGCAGGAAAGAGGCACATGACAGAAGGTGTCGACATGAAAATGGATGCGCCCTTGGTGCAGGTAAGAGGTGCACGACAGAAGGTGTCGACATGAAAATGGATGCGCCCTTGGCGCAGGTAAGAGGCACACGACAGAAGGTGTCGACATGAAAATGGATGCGCCCTTGGCACAGGTAAGAGGCGCACGACAGAAGGTGTCGACATGAAAATGGATGCACCCTTGGCGCAAGTAAGAGGCGCACGACAGAAGGTGTCGACATGAAAATGGATGCGCCCTTGGCGCAGGTAAGAGGCACACGACAGAAGGTGTCGACATGAAAATGGATGCACCCTTGGCGCAGGTAAGAGGCGCACGATAGAAGGTGTCGACATGAAAATGGATGCGCCCTTGGCGCAGGTAAGAGGCGCACGACAGAAGGTGTCGACATGAAAATGGATGCGCCCTTGGCGCAGGTAAGAGGCGCACGACAGAAGGTGTCGACACGAAAATGGATGCACCCTTGGCGCAGGTAAGGGAGTGTTGACATGACATAAATTGCACCTTGGCACATGTAAGGGTATGTCGACATGAATATGGATGTGCCTATGGTGCACCTTCAGGAGGCGCAACATTTTGAGCGCTGACAGGAAGCAGACCCTGACCCAGATATTCAGATGGCCATAACTTTTCACAGGGAGCTCGGATTCACGCAAGGTTGGAATTTTCGGAAAGGTTACAAGGTCCTCTGTCCAAATACTACTGGATATATTTAATTAGGTGGGAACAAGTTCTTAAAAATTCAAAATACAGTTCGCCACTTTTTAAGTTTGCTAGGGTTCTCACCTACCACCATAATGAGATAAATTAAATGCAACCTGGAGGTGGTTGGGGTAGATTTGGATTTCCTCTCTCTTCCCTCTCTCATTATTCCTATAAATTGTAAGGAGGGGCTTCTTTCTAAAGGTTGGACATTCTTTTTTTGCCCCTCCCTTCTTCTCTTTGGCAGGTGAATTTGTGGAGTTCAAACCTCCCATTTAAAACTGTAATGCAACTTTGCCTCTTGGCATTTTGCAGTGTGTTGTATCAATCTTTGGAGAAAATAATACATGTCTGTGGACGATTCTCAACACTCTCTATATTCATTTGCATTCCCTTGATCTTTCACTGTAAATCTGGTTATCTGTGCATGATCTTGCATTGCCTTTTTAATGGTGTGTTTATTGGCAAGACAGATGTTCTTCATTCCTCGGTGCATCACCTTTGTTTGTTTAGGTTTTATTTTTATGCATCTTCTTACCCTATCTCCTTGGCAAGTTAGTTTAGGTTTTGAGTAAACCCTCTGCATTTTTTACGTGTGCATCTGAACAGAGGAATAGGAACCGGCCTTCATCCGGAGAGCTTTTCCGATTTCGCAAGGTCCCACACTTGGGAAAAGCTCCATGTTATGCAATCGCACTGAGAGTCTCAACCCATCGAGTTGCAGACATTCAGGGGTGCTGTGATTCACCATCAACAGTTTTGGCATGCCCGGTGGGACCAAGAGGTCATTCCACAAGATTTGAAGGAATTTTCAAGAAATTTGGACTAAAAATTGCAGGTTTTACAATTTCAGATTTTTACACTTCCAGGCTGAACTTTGAAATCGATTTTCAATGACTTAACTTGCTCAAAACAAGTCAAAATTTCACTAGTTGATATATCGGGGGATAATCTTCAAAAGGGTATTCTTAGATTTTTGAGATTTTGACTTTCAAAATTTCATGGTTTTTGGTATTTCAGGTTTTCCCAGTTGCCTTGCATGACCTGAGTTTTCACCTGTACCTTTCGGAGATTAGTAGCTGCAAAACAATACCCCCATAACCAAATTGAAGAGTTGTATCTTCTGGGTCCTTCAAGTTTTAAATTCTATTTTTAATATTGTCAGGTTTGGTGTGTAACTTGGCATAAGCTAGCCTTTTGAGGCTCATTATCTAACACATCTGGCGACTCCGAAGGGGTAGAATTCAGTGGTATAGCAGCAAAAGTTTCCCAGGCATATGAGAAGAATTCAAACCAGGTCTGATACTCGAGAAGAGGGGCTATTTGTCCACTTGCAACTATCACCAGGAGGAGGAAGGAGAGGAAGAAGACCACGAAGATCACCATCTCCACCTAACCGGACTTTGTCTACACCTCCACCTGGTAGACCTTTTCTCGCATCAACAAGGGTTCTCAGGCCAATCAGAATGGCGCAACCACCGAATCCCTTTGTCAATTTCACTGGCAGCAGTCCACTTTCCCTCAATGCACAGAATCCAGTTCCAATTGCAGCATTGAAGAACATTCCATTTTTCACTGGAGAAAATCATACCACTCCTGGTGATCATGTCAAAGACATTACTAACATTTGTGCAATCCATGAGATAAATGAAATGGATGTTGCTGTCAAATTATTGGCATCTTCATTCAAAGGGAGGGCATTGCAATGGTTTAGGAGCCTTGGAGCTGGTACTATCCAAAATTGGAATCAGTTATGCATAGTTCTCCATGAGCAGTTTGGAGAAAAGGGAGACAATTTGTCTCTACTAGAACAATTGACAACTATCAAGAGAGCTCCCAATGAGTAGCTGACTGACTTCAACTTCAGATTTCAAAGGTCTTGGGATAGGATTCCAGTGGTCGTTAGGCCAACAGCTGAAGGTGCTTTTC
Source organism: Taxus chinensis (assembly GCA_019776745.2). Taxonomy (NCBI): domain Eukaryota; kingdom Viridiplantae; phylum Streptophyta; class Pinopsida; order Cupressales; family Taxaceae; genus Taxus; species Taxus chinensis. The sequence continues at coordinate 379,559,143 of CM034155.1, read as the reverse complement.
TATACTATCTTAAGGCTTTGAATTCTGATATTTCTATGTTAATTCAATCTATGGGAGGCACAACCTTACCTGCTGCTTATAGCATTGCCATTAGGGCTGAAAACTATCTTATTCAAGCTGGTAAGCTGGCTCCTAGGCCTCCCATGCCCTTGTATCCAAACTTAGAAAATCCAAGCACTAGTCAAGCACCCACTTTGGCTCCTATTCCCACTCCTAGAAATCAAAGTTCAAATGAAACTTCTACTTCATCCTCTAGTGCTTCAAATGAACTCCAGGAGGTTATGAAACAATTGCAAAACCTTGGAAATGAGCTGGTGACTATCAAAAGACAGCAAGCTCAAAGTGCTAGACCGTATCAGCCTCAAGCGCAGTACCAGGCTAGGCCCCCATACCAACAAAATAGGTCACCAGCTCAGGCTGCAAATCAAAATCAAAGCCAAGTAAGGCCTCCCGCTAATAGACCATTTCAGCCCTATAACCCCAATGTTGCATCTGCTTCTAAAGCATTAGTGCCAGTCCAAAACAACATAGCTCAAGAGTATGATTGGTGTTTCCCATGCAATGAACCTCACAACCAATCTATGTGCTTTAATGGTGCTTTGAACCAAGCCTTGATGGTGACAAATACTGGCATTGAGGGTGAAGTGAGTCAAGAAACAAATCAGCAACAAGGGACATCTCAGCAAAACACAGCTACAAATGATACCGCACTTGTGAATTGGCAAGCTGAGGATTTTTGTGGCATGAATCAAACAATTTCTCAGAGTGTAGCAGCTAACACAAGATCAAAGAAGAGGAATATTGGTGAAGGGCAGTCATTGGCTCCAAGTGATCTACAACCTTCCATCACTCCACAAGGTGTCAGTAAGCAAAATGCAGCTCCAAACATGCAAGGACAGCCCAAACCACCTTCTAAACCAACTTCACATGCCAGCTGTTGCTGCCCATGCACAAGAAAGGAATGTACAGGCCAAAGGACAGCAAAGAGATCTTTCATCCCCATTTAGCATCATTGATCAAATGAAGAAGACAAATGTGAATATATCAATGTGGGAATCTTTATCCATCCCAGGCCAAAGAGATCTTCTACAAGCTGCCATGAAGAATTGGTCAACTTCGAACCAGCAGGTCCATATGCAAGAGAATGTCCTCACAAATGCTACTCAGCCTGAAGGGAATCATGGAGGACAACAAGGTAAAGTTTTGAAACCCCCTCCATTCTATGTTTCATTAATCATTGGCAATAAACTAGTACACAATTGCATGATTGATTCTGGGGCAAGTAGTTCTTTCATGCCTAAGCAAATAGCTGATCAGCTGGGTCTCCAATATGAAGTCATATCAAAGGGGGTAGTGCAATTGGATGGGACAGCAGTAGCAACGGTGGGAGTGATTAAAAGTTTGAATCTTACCTTGCATGCATGCCCCAACGTTACCATTTTGCAAGATGTGTCAGTGATAGATTTGCCACCACTCTTTGCCCTATGCTTATCAAGGGATTTCACAGCCAAAATTGGAGGCTACTTATCTGCTGATTGGTCACACATGTTGTTCAGAACAAGATATGGTACTAAGGTCACAATCAGATCTGAACCAATTGCAAACTTTCATATTGAGCCTCATACTCCAAGCCAAATCAATGCCAACTGTTCAGCATTTGATCAAGAAGATTATCAAAGCACAGATGAAGCTGACACCAAATTTGGAAGCATCCCAGATTTGACTTCGGATGAATGGGCAAGCAAGTTACATGCTTTTGATCCCTACCAAGAAGAAGAAGAATCTGAGCTAGGAGTCTATTGCATACATGAAGAAAACCAGCCTATTCCTAGCATCACCAAACAAAACCATAAGGATGACAATGAGGTATGGAAATTATTTTTCGATGGATCAAGGAGTAGGAAAGGTGCAGGAGGAGGATTTATGCTTGTTTCACCTCAAGGCATCGAATATTATTCAGCTTTCAGTTTCCAGTTTTCCTGTTCAAACAACACAGCTGAATATGAGGCCTTGATTCATGGACTTCATTGGGCTAGGAAAAAGGGCATAAAGAACTTGCAGGTGTTTGGGGATAGCGAGTTGATTGTCAATCAAGTCAGGGGAAAACATGCTACAAAGAATTACCTGTTGAAGAATTACAAGAATAGGGTATGGGACCTCGTTGAGGATTTCGAAGCTTTCAACATCATGTCCATACCCAGGAAGAAAAATGAAGCCGTGGATAGGCTCGCAGCAGTTGGAGCAACGTTTGATGTGGTTGACAACATCAAAAGGGAAAAACACAGCCACATATCCATGTGATTGTGAGGCCAGCAGTTCCAGATAATAACACAAGCTGGCAGGTGTTTGAGAATGATCAACAGATCGTCAATTTCTTACAAGAAGAGGCTGAATTCTCAGCTAGGAATCATGACAGATTAGAGCAGCAGTATGGGGATCAAGTAGTGCAGTTGTGGACAAACAAGCTTCCCAAGGGTTTAGTAACATTGGAGTCTATCTTCAACCCTAACGACCAGTTCCGTAAGGAAAAGGCTAACATACAGGTCAAGAGAGAAGATTCAGAGCCAATTCTAGTTGGGGAAGGCAAAACACTTCAAATTGGCAAAGTGGCCACTGAGCAGGAGAAATCAGATTTCATACAACTTTGCCAAGAATTTCCAGATGTCTTCGCTTGGAGCTATGAAGACTTGAGAGGTTTCAATCCGAAGTTGGCACAACATACCATAGAATTGGATCCAGATGCTAATCCCATCAGGCAGAAGCAGAGACCAGTCAACCCTCACATTGAGCCTCTAATGAAGAAAGAGTTAAACAAGCTAATAGAGGCAAGCATTATATTCCCGATCAAGCACTCAAGCTGGGTTGCAAACTTGGTTCCGGTCAGGAAGAAGAGCGGAGAAATCAGGTGTGTGTGGACTTCCGAGACCTCAACAGGGCATCTCTCAAAGACCATTACCCACTTCCTTCAATGGAACAAATATTGCAAGTGGTATCCGGTTCAGAGAGATTCTCTCTCCTAGATGGCTACTCAGGGTATAATCAGGTAATGGTGAAAGAAGATGACCAGTTCAAGACGGCTTTCACCACCAAATGGGGCACCTATGCCTACAAGAAGATGCCATTTGGCCTATCAAATGCTGGAGCCACTTTCCAAAGGGAAATGGATATGGCATTCAAGGGGTTGATCAATAAAATAGTTCTGATATATCTTGATGACATCACTGTATTCTCCAAAAATGCAGTGGATCACCTCTTTCATCTGAGGCAGGTATTTCAGAGGTGTAGAAGATTTGGGGTATCATTGAATCCCAAAAAATGCATATTCTTGGCTCACGAAGGAAAACTTCTAGGCCATATTGTTTCAAAGGAGGGATTGATGATTGACCCAGAAAGAGTTGAAGCAATTCGAGCGTTGCCATTGCCAAGTCATAAGAAGGCTCTTCAAAGCTTCTTAGGAAGGATCAATTTTGTCCGCAGGTTTGTTCCAAACTTTGCAGCTCTCGTAAAGCCAATAACACTGATGTTGAAGAAGAGCATGGCATTTAAGTGGACAGCTGAAGGCAAGGCAAGTTTTGAGGCAATAAAAGAGGCTATATCTCAAGCTCCGACTCTCGTCAATCCAGACTTCTCCAAGGATTTCATGTTATATGCCTTTGGTGGTGGAGACACAATTTCTGCAATCCTGGCACAACAAAACAAAGAAGGATTAGAACAACCAGTTGCTTTCTTCAGTCAAGGCTTGGAGGAATACAAAACTAGGTACTCTTTCATTGAAAAGCATGTCCTTGCAGTGATCAGGAGTTTAAAGAAATTCAAGCACCTAGTCTCAAACAACAAGATCCAATTATTGGTCTCTCATGCGGGAGTCAAGGACTTCCTTCTAAACAAGGATCTGAATGAGAAACATGCAGGATGGATAACTCGTGTCATGGAATATGACATCGAGATCAAGGTCACCAAACTAGTACGTGGGAAGGGACTATGTGAACAACTAGCCTTGAGTCAACAAGTTGAAGCAGGTGATGAAAAAGAGACTGTCTTGGTATTATAGGGTGGTCAAGAACAGGAAAATGATGATGTGCCTACTCCTTGTTGGACTCAGAGTATGATAAACTTCCTACAGACAGGCCTATGCCCTCCAGAAATGAGCAAAGCAAAGAGGAGATACTTCAGATTACAAGCCATTCAATATGTGCTTGTTGATGGTGTTTTGTTTAAAAAGGACATCAATGGAGTTTTATTGAGGTGCATTGGGACGGGTCAAATTGAGAGGGTGTTACAAGATTTTCATGATGGAGATTCCGGAGGACATTTCACCCCATGAGTAACAGCTCTCAAGATAATGAAGGCAGGATATTATTGGCCGACAGTGTTCAGTGACTGTTATACATGGATAAGAAAGTGCAAGAAATGTGCACTCTTCACAGGAAAAGAAAGACTAGCAGCACTTCCATTGCACCCAATTTTGGTTGACCAACCATTTATGCAATGGGGATTGGACTTCATTGGGGTCATCAATCCAAACTCAAGCCAAGGCCACAAGTGGATTCTCACAGCAACAGACTATTTCACCAAGTGGACCGAAGCAGTAGCGCTCAAAGAAGCAAATGAGTCTAACATACTAGACTTTTATGAAGGAATAGTGACCAGGTTCGGTGTGCCGGCCACTATCATATCAGACAATGCATTAGCATTCATAGGTTCCAAGATTACAGAATGGGCTGTCAAGAATGGAATCTATTTGAGCACCTCGTCAAATTATTACCCGCAGGGTAATGGACAGGCAGAGTCCACGAACAAGAATTTGCTAAGGATCATCAGAAGGACTCTGGATGAAAACCAAAGGACATGGCATACCAAGCTAAGATCAGCATTATGGGCTGACAGAATAACGCCAAAGAGGTCTACTGGTAATTCTCCCTACAAGTTGGTCTATGGGAAAGAGGCAGTATTGCCTATATCATTAGAATTGCCAGCATTGGAGCTCATGAAGCAGTTGGAGTTGTCTGAGTTCAAACCAATGGAGGCCAGGTATGCAGAGTTGATGGAATTGGAGGAAATCAGAGAGCATGCAGTTTAGATGATTGAGAAGGATCAGGCCTTAGTAAAAAGATGGTTTGATAAGAAGGCAAGAGCAAGGACCTTCCAGGAAGGGGACCTAGTCCTGAAATGGGATGCAGATCGGGCAAAACCAGGAAAGCATTCCAAGTTTGATGCCATTTGGAGTGGCCCCTATATGGTCACGGAATGCAAAAGTAGTAATGCCTTCCAATTGTCTACATTGGATGGAGAAGAACTCCCGATTCCGGTTAACGGAATCTATCTTAAACATTGCTACTAAAAGGAAAAGGTTTACCCTTGTAAATATTAGCCTAGATTTAAAATTCCTCTAAGTGCGTATGCACATTGTCTTGTTGTAGTTAGGTTTCAATTTCCCTAAGTGCTTCGGCACAGGTTTTGTTGCTCTCAGGTTGAATTTCTATAGTTCAACATGCTCTCGAAGAAGGAGTTGCGATACCAGGCTCGGGATCAGAGATCAAGTTGGTTTCAGGTTATTACTTATGACTCCATGCCCAATGGATTGCTAAAAGGCCACTGATCTTCTACCTAGCAGGCAGGTGATCCCGTTGAGTCACCAAATTGTTGTAAATATCTCCCCCCTGGGTAGATATAGACAAACAGAAGAATATGGAAATCAAAGAAACTCAGAGCCCTATTTTTATTGCGTCACCAATAGCCCTTGGCGCAGGTAAGAGGTGCACGACAGAAGGTGTCGACATGAAAATGGATGCGCCCTTGGCGCAGGTAAGAGGCGCACGACAGAAGGTGTCGACACGAAAATGGATGCGCCCTTGGCGCAAGTAAGAGGTGCACGATAGAAGGTGTTGACATGAAAATGGATGCGCCCTTGGCGCATGAAAGAGGCGCACAACAGAAGGTGTCGACATGAAAATGGATGCGCCCTTGGTGCAGGAAAGAGGCGCACGACAGAAGGTGTCGACATGAAAATGGATGCGCCCTTGGCGTAGGTAAGAGGCACACGATAGAAGGTGTCGACATGAAAATGGATGCACCCTTGGCGCAGGTAAGAGGCGCATGACAGAAGGTGTCGACATGAAAATGGATGCGCCCTTGGCGCAGGAAAGAGGTGCACGACAGAAGGTGTCGACATGAAAATGGATGCTCCCTTGGTGCAGAAAAGAGGCGCACCACAGAAGGTGTCGACATGAAAATGGATGCACCCTTGGCACAGGTAAGAGGCGCATGATAGAAGGTTTCGACATGAAAATGGGTAAGAGGCGCATGACAGAAGGTGTCGACACGAAAATGGATGCGCCCTTGGCGCAGGTAAGAGGCGCATGACAAAAGGTGTCGACACGAAAATGGATGCGCCCTTGGCGCAGGTAGGAGAGTGTCGACATGAAATAATTAGTGCCTTGGCACACGTAAGGGTATGTCAACATGAATATGGATGCGCCTATGGCGCACCTTCAGGAGGTGCAACATTCTGAGCGCTGACAGGAAGCAGACCCTGACCCAGATATTCAGACGGCCATAACTTTTCACAGGGAGCTCGGATTCATGCAAGGTTGGACTTTTTGGAAAGCTTACGAGGTCCTCTGTCCAACTACTACTGGATATCTTTAATTGGGTGGGAATAAGTTCTTAAAAATGCAAAATACAGTTCGCCACTTTTTAAGTTTGCTAGGGTTCTCACCTACCACCATAATGAGATAAATTAAATGCAACCTGGAGGTGGTTGGGGTAGATTTGGATTTCCTCTCTCTTTCCTCTCTCATTCTTCCTATAAATTGTAAGGAGGGGATTCTTTCTAAAGGTTGGACATTCTTGTTTTTCCCCTCCCTTCTTCTCTTTGGCAGGTGAATTTGTGGAGTTCAAACCTCCCATCTAAAACTGTAATGCAACTTTGCCTCTTGGCATTTTGTAGTGTGTTGTATCAATATTTGGAGAAAATAATGCATGTCTGTGGATGATTCTCAACCCTCTCTGGTTCCATTTGCATCCTCCTTGATCTTTCACTGTAAATCTGGTTATCTGTGCATGATCTTGCATTGCATTTTTATGGTTTGTGTTTATTGGCAAGACAGGTGTTCTTCATTCCTCGGTGCATCACCTTTGTTAGTTTAGGTTTATTTTTATGCATCTTCTTACCCTATCTCCTTGGAAAGTTAGTTTAGGTTTTGAGTAAACCCTCTGAATATTTTACGTGTGTATATGAATAGAGGAATAGGAACCGGCCTTTATCGGGAGAGCTTTTCCGATTTTGTAAGGTCCCACACTTGGGAAAAGCTCCATGTTCTGCAATCACACTGAGAGTCTCAACCCCTCAAGTTGTAGCCATTCAGGGGTGTTGTGATTTGCCATCAACGCCACTACCCAAGAACATGCCAAATATCATCATGTGTTTCCCTCAATTGAAATTCTTTAGCATGGACGTGCCAGCTAAACAATAACAAAATCAGCTTCTTGTCCTTTCATGTCAACAATATTGATGCCCCTGAATATCCTTTTCTTGAGATGCATGTCTCTATAGCTTATCCACATCTACATCTGGTCACTTTTCCATTCATTCCCTAGATGCGTCCTTTCCTACTGTCCAAAATTCACTAAGTCTCAAATCCATCCTACCTGGGCACATGCTTGTGCGCATACCCAAGAACTAATTATGTGCATGCCTTCGGGCCATGATTCTACACGCCCAAAATCTTCGAGCCTTAAGTACTTAGTTATTTTAGGGATCCAACATCACCCCACACTAATTTGATTTCTACCCTAACAATCCTTTGTGCTTTCCGAACAAAGTCTTGATGAGTAAAATCTGCTAAGGCAAGAATGTTGCTCCTTAAAATAATAAAGAATAGGGGAATTAATATAATTTGAAATAAAGAATTTAAGAATGGAATAATATGCTACATGACCAATTGAAGGAGTTCATGGAACTGCATATCTATTTCATCCTTTAACTTCTCCTAGGAATTCAATTATGATAATGCCTTCATTGGCACTTCTCCCATGACATTAGGCACTTGGTATGGGGTAATTTCTACCACCTTCCCATTTAAGGCTTTGATAGCTACCATCATCTCCATGTAGACACCTTCAAACTCATCCATCCACTCAGTGATGGAATCTCGGAGTTCATTGATCCTAAAATCAAGCTTTTCATGCTTCATTTTGAATTTATCCTTCTAATTTATGGTGTTAAAAACCAAGTGCGTCCGATCAGCCTTGTTTGTGGGGATGGTCTCATGTAAATCCTTGAGGCTAGCCTCCTCTTATGTCATTTGTGCCTCAATGATGGGCTCAATTTTTCTGTAGCTATTGAAGCCCCTATCTTCTAGTATTTTCTTCCTTGAGTTGGGTGAGAAATTCCTCCAACTCAGTGATTTGGGCTTAAATGATAAATTTGTTTTCCACTTTATCCTTTTCAAGATATGTAGTTATGGGCCCCATGCCATCCGTGATGTTTGTCAGCAACATCCGCATAAGGTCTTAAAGATATTCCATCTCATCCTCATACTCAGTCCTTAGCTGGCTTAACAATGCAAAACATTATCCCAAAATTCTCTTTATGAGGGTGCAAGATTGTTCGTATTCTTCCTTAGTTCATGCCTATTTTCACATTAATCCCTGATGTAATCTATCCATCGCCTTTTCCTTTTCCTTCTTCTCCGCGACTAGGGTCCGAAAAATGGATCCTACGTCCAAGCTGCGTCGAATCACCTCCAAAGACATATTTTGAAGTGAATTGTATGCCTAATCATATTTTAGGTGGTTAGGATCCACCACCCTATATGTTTCACCTCCCTTCTTCTTCAAATTAACTGTCTCGATTGCATTATCGTTGACCTCAAACTCAGGTTATTTGGAGTGGAAATGCATGTTCCATCTAACCATCTTCCTGGTCTAGAGCACACCCCCTTCTTGATCCATAAAATCCCATCCATGTAGCTTTTCTGGTGGGAGAGTGTGTTGGAATCTCACATGCAATACCTTCATGGGGTTTTCCACAAATTCCTTATGTGGGGACATGGGTTTTTATTTCTTCCTTGTATATTTGCACTTCATCCACTACTTTTTTGCTCCATGGGTGAATCCCTTATCCTCATTTATATTAAACAATTCCACTTTATCTTCCCTTCAGCTGGAAGTCTATGTCGAGGAGGCCTCGTATGCTAGAATCTTCTCATGCCATGTATAATGCTCCTTTCATTCTTCATGTGCCTCACCTACATCCATGGATTCAACCTTAGCTTCCTTCTCTTCCAGGTTTTCTTAGAACTCTTCCTTGAAGGTGGTGGGCTCTTCTTCTTCTCCTTCCTCTGAGTCTGTTGCGAGCCTTGATGAATCCTGTATTTTTTTCTTCTTTTGTTCAGGATCTTCCTCCTCTTCCTTCTCTTCCTCGCGCCATGGTAATGAGACCTTGGTGCAGCCTAGTAGTGAAGTGCTGGAATCATTGCTACTATTGTGGCGTGTGTAATACTTCCTCTTTTAGGAAGTATCTAACTTACCTTCACTCTGTTATTCTTCTTTATCCTCTCCTTTGACCTGTACAACTTTTATCGGTGGGTTTGGCACCTCTCGCAGCTTTAGAAAGGGGGAGTCTATAACCACCACTTTAATAATCCTTTTTTTTTGGTGCAACTGCACGAACACCCAATAGATGTACCCTTTGATGGTAATATTGATTTGAGGGTGCAAGTCCAGAAAATATGTCTCCAAAACCTCGACATAGGGAGGCGAGTGTTATACTTATATGTCACATACAATGTGTGGAAATTGGAATCTAATTCGTCTACATCAAAGACCAACTTCTGCATGTCGTTTATTCAGTTTATGGCACACTTCACACATTTAGTAGTAAACGTGAAGAAGAGCTATCACCATGGCCCCATCTCTCCCTTGGCCAACATAAACTTTGCTAGGTAAAAATGTTGTGTAACTATGAATTTTACTTGATCCCCAACAACTTATGGAAACCCATGGGGAATGTGCCACTTGTTCTCAAATACTTCATCTAATTATCAAAACCACATGTTCATCTAAGCCTTGTAAGCACTCCAGATGGTCCCATCACACGTGACTTCATAAATTGAACTAGAGGGGATGCATGCGCTAGTAGATGAACCCATATGTTCCCATTTGGCCCATCTGGGACACCAATCCCCAAAAATATGATCAATAGAAGTATGTATCCCAATGTGATCCTTTTTCTTACCTAGTTTTGTACTCGTACCTCTTCAACAATACCATTTGCAATAAATTGTACAAAATTGTAATGCACCCTCTTGGACACTCTATAGGATACGTAAAAGAACCTCGTATTGATGTCTTTACAACTTTCTAAAGTACCCAATTTGTAACTAATGATTCGAGAGGTAACTAAAATATTTGAAACTTTTTGAAGTACCAAAGCTCGTCAATATTTGCAATGGCACTAAAATCAAGTTCCATGTCTTCACCAGTGTTCCGCAGGATTGTACCTATTCTTATCAAGTGGCCTGTAATCCTCATCCTTCTTCCTACAAAGTATAAGTCCTCATGCCCTATTATATTAACCACCTAAACAAAATGGCGGGTTTCACAAAGAATGACAACTCCCATAGCTCCAAAATTCCAGTCTTTCATAGTTCTTATTCCACCGATTTGTCGACCTTAGGGTTTCCAAGCTCCTTCACTATTGGATTGTCTAAAACTAAGTCCACCAACATCCTATTTTTGTTGTCACTTGTCCTATGGTTGTATTCGTTGATCTTATACTTTTATAACTTTGAACTCCACTTTTATTCCTTGATATCGTTTGGGGGGTAATGCATTTCTAAGTAAATCTCCACAGGATCCTTGTTGTCCACCAATGGAATCTTTGTTCGAGCTTTCTTTGGTGCCATATTTTTTTCCTTCTTTTTCTTATGCCCTAAGTGCTTTGAACCTCTCCTTTGTATGCTTATACTTGACTAATTCCCTACTTCTCTCTCACATAACCCCTTTTCTACTTTATTTCCTTCTTTCCTCCTTGCTACGCCACAAGACTATACTACATACTACATAATTCCACTGGTTCATGATAAGTACCTCACTTAACTCTTGTTCACAAAAACCTCGTTACACTTCGAGTTCGGGAGCACAAAAAATATTCTAAGGAAAAGTAGTCAAAATGATTACTCTTACCCCTATATTTATACTATTTCAATGCCTTAGAGTTCCTCTGACCACATGTTTTAAAGTATCTTTTTAATAGAGTAATTAATTTAACTTAAATCAACTTCCACAACTTCCCCTCATGCATTGTAACTATAACCTTTTGGCGCTCCAATCACTAATTCACTTCCATAGACCTCCTTTGCACATGTCACCATGCCAAAGTATATAAGCTCTACACTATCCACTTGGCAATTCACCATGGTTCTTCCTACCTTATGGTATACTACATGATCTTTCCCTTCTTTGTGGTCTTTAAAATTTTCTCAACACACCTTCATAACGACATGAGTTCAAACACCTTAGCCATCATACCGATCATTCTTATACCCTTTCACTGATCATTCCCAATAGTCCATTAGAGAAGGAATTTATCAAATATATTAAACATATTTTCTAATTAACCCCACACAAAAATTTATGCGTGGTCCTCTGTGTATAGAATCTCTAACAATGTAATTAGCTACTGGTACACCAACACAGAACACAAAACTAAAAAACAAAAACAAAGGAAACAACCAAAAGGCAAAAGGATTAAATAAAACCTAATCTAGTTGGTAATACTACCTTATTTTTAAACATGCAGAAACCTTATTTATAGTATCGCTTCATCCTACTCACATTGAAATATCCTGACAACCTTGTCCCATCCAGTGCTTACAAATAACATGCACTTGAATCAACGATGTAAGAGATAATGTATGGACCTAACCAATGGACTTTGAGTTTCCCAAGATGGCAAAAAAAATTAAATTCATAATGTAAAACCATCTTCCTAACTTGAAATTATTTATTTTTAATGTGATGATCATGCCATGATTTTTGTTACACCTTCTCATTCTTATGACTCCACATAGAGAGTGATATCCTTTCGTCCAACTACATTAACTTATCCATGTGTTCTTGTAATTATTTCTCATCGGAAAATCCTCTTGTGCACACAAGAAATATAGAAGGTAGCATAAACTCTACTGATAAAACAACTTTCGTATCAAAAACCAATTGAAATGGTGTGGAATTGTTCAATCTTCTATAGGTTTTCCTATATGCCCATAGTACGGTTGAGACTTTTTCATCCCAATATTTTCTCCCAACATCACAAATCTTGGTCAGTGTGTGACTTAGTATCTTGGTAAATGCCTCAGTGGTCCCATTATCCTGAGGGTGATAAGGGATAATTTAGTGATGGGACACCATGAAATATGCCAACAAAATCATTACTTTCTTATTCAAAAATGTGCACCCCTATCACTAGTAAAACTCAAAGGAAACCCATACTTGCTAATTATATTATTCCACATGAATCTTGATATTTTGGTTGCTTTGTAATCATTCGTACAAACTACCTCCACCCACCTTGTTAAGTAATTAATACAAGTAACTATATAGTGCGAACCAGTCCTCCGTGTGAGAGGTGAAATAGGTCCTAAAAAATGAACTGCCTACTTCTCAAATGGTTTAGTGCTAGCTTCCAGCCTCAAGGGAATTTCATCTCTTCTTCCTGGATTTCCAAGGCATTGAAAATGATCACAGGCCTCAAAAAACTCGATACAATCTTGGTAAATGCTTTCCCACTAAAGACCTATTAGTAAAATCTTCTGCGTAGTGGCATTTCTTGTGTAGTCTCCTATTGCAATCCCAATGTGTGTTTCCTCCATGATTATAGTGCGCTCATGCTCTAACACACACAAATGTAAGATCTCATAACAACCTAAATTGTATAAGTATCCACCAATTAATATGTAGGGCTCGACGCATATAACTAATTTTTTCTCTCCAAAGTCTTCATTCCTTCCAGTACCATACCAATTTTGAGAAACAAAGCAATATCCTCTAATTTAGAGGGTACACACCACAATATAAATAGTTGTGCATCTGAAATTGTATGATCAATGGTTTGCATGTCCTCCCTTGAGTAAATCCTTCATAAATGGTCAGCTCCCTGGTTACTCTTACCAAGTTTTACAACAACCGTAAACTCAAACTCTTGAAATAATAGGACCCACCTACATATGTGCACTTGTAAAATGGGCTTGTTTACCAAGTAATTCAATGAAATGTGGTCCGTGTAGAATATAAAGGGTTTTTCTAGCAGACACTACCTGAATTTATGTAGTGCGTAGATCATCGACAATGCCTTGTGCTTGGTAGTAGTATAGTTATGTTCTAGTGGTGTCAAATTCGTAATTACAAAAAAAATAGGGAGATCAATAGTCCCCTCACCAAGTTGTGCCAACACTACTCTAATTTTCATCCCTAAGGCATCCACATGTACATGGAATGGCTTATCTGATGAAGAAAAGTGTAATATGGGCGCAGTGATAAGCCTATTCTTTAATGTATCAAATGCCATATGTTGTGCCTCTCTTCAACAAAATGTACTTATGTGCTTAAAAAATCCCTCTAATGGTGCGACGATCTTGGAATATCCCTTAATAAATTTTTGGTAGTACCCCACATTCCTATGGAATCCACGTACTGCACTCTAGTTACTAAGTTTCCCCAATCCTACAATAATGACAAGTTATACACCATCCACTAGCAAACCTTCTTTACATATAATATGCCCCAACAGGGTTCTAAATGGAGTATTGAAAACATATTTCTTGATTTTAAGAGATATGTTCAACTACTGACATGTATCAAACATCAATTGCATAGTGTCAAAATGGTGTTTTACTAATCCATACACTATCCAATCATCAAGGTAGACTTGAAGAAACTAATGGATAAAATCCTAAAATTCCTAGACCACAATGCATGAAAAAATAAAAGGAACATTCTTCATTCCAAAAGGCATGAATATGGAGGAAAAATTCCCCATTCTGTGGCGAAAGTTTCCTTTTCTTGGTTCTCCTTCACAATCCTAACCTGATGATATCCTTACAATCCATCTGGGAGAGAATATATCTTGCACCCGGCTACTCCCTCCAAGATATCCTTAGTGAAGGGGGTTGGATAAGGGTCAATGACAAATACCACATTCAAATCTCTATAATCCATGCAAGCCATTATCCTCCCATCCTTCTTAATAATGATGACCATTGGACTTATCCATTCTAATTCCTCGACAACCTCAATGATGCCTAATGTGATCATAATTTCAATCTCCTTCTTGACCCTCACGCATAGATTTGGATTCATATGGTAAAATATCTTTTGAATTCAGTGTGTGCCCTCCTTTAGTTTAATCCATAACTCTCCTAAAGAGTTGTGAACTCCCTTAAGCTCATGCTACCCGTGTGGAATTAAATATTGAAACTCATGCAATAGATTGATAATATTTGAAACCTCCTTTTCTGACTAATAATTTCCAATAATAGCCTTCTTAGGTTCCACATCCAATCCAATGTTAACCTTCTTAGTGTTTAGGGGTTCATGGTAGACACGCACTCTCTCATCAACACTATACATCACTTTGCGTGTACCCACAATACGGTCAACATCAAAGTTCTCCACTTCTTCACAATCTCTCATATAGACTAACTTTAATTTCTATTTCTCCGTGGAAGCACACTCAAGATGCAATTCCTCTATCTCTTCCCCATAGAAATGTGCTTCCAAGTAAGGTTCACCTAAAAAATATAGAATTATATCCTCTTCCATGGCACTATCTCCCATAGTTAGGTGCTTAACAACCTGCAACGCCTTGTTCACCAATGGCTTAGTACTTTGATACTCAAAGTTCTAAATCAAGTCATATATCATATCCCACAAGTTCCCTATCTAATGGCATAGCTTTGAATAAATGTATCATTCGTGCACGCATCTTTGTAGTGTGGAATAAAATTTTTGTAACCATAAGGAATGGGGTAAACCTTCCATAACTCCTATCCACGTATTTTCACATTCCTGAACATGCTATGAGGTGGATTCCGTGTTATCGTAGCCACACATTTTAGTAGGTACATTGTTCTAGAGGAATCTAACAAAGAGAAAAATACTCACCCCATGCCACTCTAGAAGATTATCTTGATGTGCTTCCCACCAACGTGCTACGGTCCCACACAAAGTATCGATAAGCATTCTTCTTGTTTCAAAATCGCATCTCCACTAGGTCTCCATTTATCATAGGAAAATATTAGGGTTGCCTTCCTTAGTGTAACTTGGAAAATAATTTCTTCTCATGTGCCTAAGTGGCTGCACCTTTGTTACTCTCGTAACAGATGCTCTTAATTGCCTTCTGATTAACTCATATGTCCCGTGTGCCCAATTGTAACATGCCACACTAGTGGTATCACATAATATTAAGAGTCTTCCCCGTATAGATTGAGCGTCTTCCCACTGAAAAAATCCTTCTGTTGGGTGCACAACCTCAAGGTATCTGATAGTGCACACATAGATTCTATCTAGGTCTTCTTCTCCCAAGCGATAAGTATAGGGTGTTGAATTTCCATCTGTCAAAGGGATGATAAAAAGTTCCTAATTATTCTCAAAACTTAATATTCCTTATTTAAATGTACACCAATATTGTTCTTATAGCACCATGGGTGCCCAATTAACACTGGAAAGTTCTTTTCCTCAGAAAGCGCCAAGAATTCAAAGTTCCCATCAAATTTCATCCTTTGGATAGTGATAGCATCATTCTTTAAAACACCAATGGGCATCATCATTATCTTGTTATCCATATACAACACATTTGAATATGGAATGTAATGGGGGCCTTCCTATTTGATTCCATGCGTCTAAGGTGAGAACATTAACCTCTATGCCCATGTCAATCAAAATATTACTCAAGATTCATCCATCAAGTACTGAATTCAAGGTAATCTACTTATCATAGTCAATGTTGTGAGGAGTAAGGTTAGCGTGAAAAACATGCCACTCACGCTCTCCTCTAACACACATTAATTTCTCCCATAAACATTCTCCTAGAAAATGGATAGTATTATCTTACGTCAAATTTTTTTCATACGTCCAAGAATTCATCCATATCCGTCTATAGAGCCTTAAAACTCTTCTTTTTCTCTAACTTATATGATTTCTCCTTTAGGCACTAGATCTCTCCTTGTAGGCTTCGAATGACATCCATGGTCTCCTAATAGACTTCTTTCTTATCTAGGTAGGTTCTGGATAATTCCCGTACACCACCTTTTCTCTATTACCTAGTGGTCTCTGCTTTGGTATCTCCTTGGTATGCACAACCACAACCCTCATTGTCACCAAAATAGGTTCCAGCTCTGACTCACACCCCACCCTTGGCATCCAGTATCTCCTTGGCATGCCCAACATCAGCTCTCGTTATCACCAGCATAGGTCCCAACTCTAACTCACGTGGCACCCTTGGCATCCACTGGGAGTTGGCTTTCTTCATGCTTACCATCTCAACACCATTTTCCTTCTATTTTTGATAGCTCATGCGTTCAAATAATTCAAGAAACTCTCATGATTTTGCTTCTTTCCACACCAAGAGCATACTGTCCAAGGTCAGGGCTGTCATCATCACGTACCATTCTCACAACAAATTCAAAATGAGGTACTGACAACAGAACCAAAATGTAGTCTTGATTTACCTCTTGCTTCATTAATCAACCCCAAGCGTACTGGCATATCATCTAAAATAGTCTGAAAGCTCACCTGAGGCATGCACAAGCTTTGAGCCTCTCCTTTATGTGAGCTTTAAGGGAATATTATTCCTTAATAAGGGTTTTTCACAAAAATAAAGAATGAAAGCACCCATTCTTGGAAACAGATTTAAGCACTAACTCCTAGTCTAATGAACCAGAACAAAGAATAACATGATCATACTACAAAGGATGTAGAAGTAAATCATGATTAACATTAATAAAATAAGTAACACACTAATGAACATAAAAGGAAATACACAAGTCAAGATCCACTATAGAAGTGTTACAGAATCATTCCATTATAATCATTAGTCAACACATAGTAGCTAAGATTACATCAGAAAGAGTTCCATGTATGGACATATTTACAGTAGCAAAGATTCAACACATTATAGAGCTCACCATTCATCATTAAATATTTTCACTATATCTCTCTCTCTTGCTCTCATACTCACACATAAAAACACTCATTTTTAAATGTCTCATAAAACCATACATAAGAGGAACTCTCTAGGAATTCCTCTTAACCATTCATCATTACATGGGAAATCTTGAAGGAACCTCTTATGATTACCCTACCACTACCCAAGAACATGCCAAATGTCATAATGTGTCCTTATCATGCATGTGTGAGATAAACAATAGAAAAAACGGATCCTTATCCTTTCATGATAACCATATTAATGCCCTGCAATATCCTTTTATTGAGCTATAAGTATTCATATCTTATCCACATCTGTATCTGGTCATTTTTCCATTTGTTCCCTAAACACGTCCTTTCCTATTGTCTAAGACTTACTAAGTCTCAAATCCATTGTACCTGGGTGCGAGCCTTTGTGCATCCCTAATAACTACTTCCCCACATTCCTTCATGCCCTGCTTCTACGCACCACAAAGCTTCACTCATTAGGTACTTATTTATTTTAGGGGTCCAAAAACCATTTAAGAGCATCATCTGTAAGACTATGGTGAAAGGATTTGAGTAATAATTGATCATTATAGTATGAAACCATATCTAACTGACAATGTTTGAGATGTAGATGGGGGTCACTAGTAACATCAAAACATGTGAATGTAGGCATAAAAAACCTTTAGGAAATGTTGAGCTATGGATTTTTTGGGAATAGGATTGCCATGTAATGAATTACTAACAATGGAATCATAATAGGCCTTTCTTTCTAATGTTATAGATTGGACTTGATATTGTAACTTACCAAAAAATTGCATGTGTGACAAGATGTCCTATGAAACAATAGTAGAAGATGGGAATAATGTGTTAAACGGTTGTAATTTACCATTATGAGTAATCATAGGGATATAAAGAGGAGACATAGGAGATTCCGATGCTAAGGCCACACTAGATGTTGGTGCCGAAGAAGTAAAAGGAGGTGAAGGACATGTACCATCCCTAGAAGTAGTTGGACTAGCATCAAAAACACCCCTATGAGATGAAGTGGTAGACGATATGATAGGAGGAGATGAACTAATAGATGGAGATCAAGTGATAGAAGGAGATGAAATAATATACAAAGATAAAGTGATATGAAGAAGTGAACTAATAAATGAAGATGAATCATGTATGTTATTAGATACAATCTCAGAAGAATATGACAATGGAGCATGAAATTCACATTCATTAGTATGTAAAGAAGTAGAATCATGACTATCAATTGTTTCATCAAAATCAAATGAGGAATCAGATAGAAGAATGTCATTAAATGTATCATCAAGTATATCATCAACATTATATGAAGGAGTATGCGAACTAGTAGGAGATGTATCATGAGAAGCATTTTAAAAATAATAGAAGCATGAGGTGCAACTAGAGTATTGTCAAGACTAGAAGGGAATTTGGTATGCACATGTGTATTATTGTCCAGACCAAACATGAAATTAATAAGGCTATTATCTAAATTTTCTTTGGAAATTCCAGAAGGAGGATTATGGGTAACTGTATAACATGGTATACAATGAGTGAAGCTCATTAGATAAAAACAATTCCATTGGTAGAATTATCAAATCTAGTAGGTAAATTCCATTCGTTGGGTAATATTTGTTGAATATGATTTTGTAATGCCTGCTAAAATCTCCCACTTGAGACCCTAGAACAACCTAGGTTTAGTTAGAAAAATTATGGAATTATATTATTTTTTTAAAGTGTTAACAACGAAGGTCTCAAGGATAATTAAACTCAACTAATTTACTTTTCCCATTATAAAACCAATTACTAAAAAATATCCAGTATGACCTAGCTCAAATCTCCTTACAAATTAATTTAATCACTAATTACATTGACATTTCAGCTAAATATTCCCTGATTAAAATTTTAGAGTTAAGAGACCAAAACAATTAAATACCCATGGTATTTAATTCAACAAAATCAAAGACACAGAGATTAGATTTAATTATAGGGGGAAGAATACATATTTAAAATTATCAGAGTAAATTCTTACTTACCCACTCCTAGAACTCGTTTAAAGGATTAAATTTAATATTTTTCTCATGATTTAATGCACTTAAATCTTCATTAAAAAAATTTCCATTAGATAGTATAATCTCCCCACCTTTCCAGGTGATATAAAGAAGTGCTCCTAACTCCTCATATTTTTCAAGTTATGGGCTGGCGGGCCTTAGGATGAAAAGTTTCCCAAGAACAGGCTTGAAGGGTTTGGGGAAGAAATTTTTCCCCAACTCGTGGTCTTGCGGAACGCTAAGAGAAATTTCACCTAGAGGAGAAATGCGAACAGGAAGAGAGGGGAAGCAAACTTTTCCCAGACGCAGGCCGATGTAGAGCGGGGAAGGAATTTAGCGCTTTTTTCCCTTTCTAGGGACAAAGGCGACAATTTACCTCCACGTGCCTCGCGAGCCCGTAAGGGGACACGTGTCCCAAAAATATTCAGACCAAAGGGAAGGCAGGTCAGCCAGAAAAATTTAAGACATTTGAGCTTTTTTTTCTGCCGATAAACGTTAAGGGATCAAAACGATTTGCGCCTCCGCCAATGAACAAGGCACCATGTGTCAGGCCATAATTCGTGTGGAGAAATCAGACTTGTGGGGAAACTTAAGAATTTAATACTTTTGAGTTAAAAACTGCAAGGGTTAAAAATTAACCCATGCCTCCGCCGATGGTAAACAATGGCACGTGAAGGGCTCTTATTGGCTGCGGGTCAGCGGGCCGTCGGAGCGACTTGGGAAATTTAGGTTTAAAAAGAAAAAGGGTTCAAATTTTTAAAACACTCTGCACCTCTGCTGACACTTAAATTTTCCACATGTTAGCCACTCATTGGCTGAGGGTGGTGGGGTGGCAGAGAAACTTTTAGAAATTTTCTCAATTTTTTTAAAAAAAGTTAAGTTTTAGAACACGCGCCCACGGAACTGCTTTTCCAAGGCAAGGGTGAGGATGCAGGGCCATGGAGAAAAGCAGGAATTTTTGCAAAAAAATTTAAAGGTTAAGTTAAGGGTTGTGGGCCCGCACGCCCTATGGAAATGCTTCCAACAACGAAGGGTGGGGCGGGGCCATGGGGAAAATTTTCCAAATTTTCCTTTTTCGAACTTAGATTATTTTTAGACAAAATAAGGTTTTGGTTTGCAGAGCGGTGGGAGGCTTCATGTATTTTGCACTTTTAAGGAAAAAAGCACTAAAGGAATGTTTTCACCCATGGGTCTAACAAGGGAATATTTTAATCATTTAAATTTGACAGTTAGAATATTTTTGAAGCCAAATGAAGTAAAAACTTCAGAAGGCCATAAATTTTGATTGGGAACTCAGTTTTTGGAAAATGAGGACTTTCTGGAAATCTCTCGACATCCTCTTTGCACAAAAACCTTAAGAATTTAATTTTGATAAAATTTTAAGGGTCAATTTTGAGAATACGTTTTGTTGTCACTTAAAAAGTGAACTTGTCATTTTAACTTATAAATTTTGTTCAAATTTTTCATTCTTTCTCCTTCAACATGTCAAACAGACATGGAGATTTGCATTTGGAAGAATGTGGGGCAGAAAAAAAAGGTCAATTTGTTCGATTGATTTGCATTTCAAAAATTACCAATGTTTACACAGTAGAAAACCTACAATTTTTCCTTTTCTCGATTTGAAAGGTTCTTTAAAAAAATTCTTTAGTGTTTTAGTTTAGTTTGGGGTTCATTCTAATCTCATTAAGTCCAATTGAATATTTAATTTGTCTCTTATAGATTTGCAGGGTTGTTTTGGACATTTGATAAAAAGGAATTTGCAAAGTATACAGTGAAGTAGAAATGAAGTTTGTACATTTCAAGAACAAAGATTAAACTATCTCTTTTGCCATGCAATAAAACATTAAATTTATTCCATGCTAGTTTTAAATAGTTTTCCTTCCTTCAATCAAATATAGAGACAAGAATGCAACTTCTATTTTTTTAAATCAAACATTTCAAATGAGACAGAGCAGTGCAATATTTCTTCATACGTGCTTCCTTTTCACTTTTACAAATAGAGGTTTCCTACTGTATATTAAACATATATTTCCAATGGAAATAATATATATGAACAAGGAAAAACACTTCTATTAATTCAAAGGAATCTCTTACAACTTCTTTCCCATTTATTTTCAAAATACAACATACCAAATGCATATCTTTCTTTTCTATTCACAGAACTGAATACAAGATATATTCTTCCATAATCAATTACAACTTTCATAGCTAAAACAGAGTAGTCTTTCCAACACAATAATATACAAGATCATCCACTTCAAGGTGGGAAAGGTTACAAAATAAGTTTCACAAGGGACTGTCAGAACTATGTCTTCTTCCTCAATTACAATATACATAATATAATTTCTTCCACATTTATTAAAAAATAGAAAACAGAGAATATCTCTTTCACATTTTTACAACTTTTATAGAGAATCAAACACATCTTTCCATCACAAATAATGTACAAGGTCATCCACAGGGAAAAGGTTATAATAAGAATAATCTCAACAAGCACTATCGAACTTGTCATATTCCTCTCCTCCAGAATAGCAACAGAGAAAAGCAATGCTCTCCACCCAATCAAGACATCCAATGACAAGGTGAATCCACCCTCTTCATTGGCCCCCGAGCCCCAACCATAATGCAATAAGAAATGTGTTTCAACTCATGGCAACAATAGGCTTCCACAACACACAAGCAGATTTCACATTTAAAACACAGTCCAAAACAAAACTGTAGTTTGCAACCACAAAATAAAGACAACAAAATAACACTCAAAGCTTCATCATGTGAGCCAAAGGAGCAAGAAACTATGGGGGATGTTTCTTATACCTCCCAAACAGGGAAATGGGTATCACCTTAAGAACAAACCACCAAAATTTATATCATTTCAAAATCCCTGACATGCCCTTATGCCTCCCCCAAGTACCCCTTATTCCTCCCATTTCTTATGCCTCCCAATCCTTATGGCACCCCATAACGAGTAAAGAAATGCAAGCTATTTCTTTTCTAAGGTGGAACACCCAATCCCAACTCCCTCCACACTTATACCTCCCACATTTCCTTATGCCCCCCACATACCCCATAGTCTTCTCCTACACCATTTCACTAGGCCATCTACCCAACCAGTCCAACAAATAAAATAACACATTCAACATTCACATAAGCATAAAAATGAAAGGAGAGCATTTCTAAGAGCTAAGCTCTTACCTCTCCATGATGGAGTTTTGTTCCAAGTTCAAAACAACAAGCTCTTCCAATGCAAAACAATCCAAGAGATCAAAAATCTACAAGTATGTAACAATCTCCCAATTTCTCCCAAAGCAAGAGCTCCAAAACAGAAAAAGCAATTCACCAAATATGAAGTGATAAAAGTGAAGCAACCCAAAAACAAGCCAAGGAATTCAAATATATAGAAGAGGGAAGAGAAGAGGATGAGGTGGATACAAGTTGGATGCCACATCAAACATCCTTAACTCCAAAACCCAAGATCAACTTCATTCTCTGAAGCATAAAACAAATAGGTGGGTGAATAATATGACATTTACTTACACACTCAAATCAAGCCCACACCCTAAAGGACTGAAATTAAAACATGTAAGAAAGTGAAATTACAACATTCAACTTGACTTTACAAAAATGCATAAAGAAGGTCTAAATTTAACCCTCCAACCATAGGTAAGGTTGGTAAATAAATTTAAGAGGTATGGGACAAGTTAAACTTGTCCCACAAGCCTCCAAAATCAGCCTCCAAGGAAAAATTCGAATTTCAAAGAAGGTGGAGTGTTTCATACTCCAAAATCAACTTACACATCTCTTACACATATTTCTTACACTTATCTCACAACATTTAATACAAGATCCAACAACTCCAATAATTACTTTCTTATGTCCCAATTTGATTAATTAATTTTTACCAATATGATTACTCATATTACTTTACCACAATTTATTTAATAACGAAAAGGGGAACACATCACTTATAAAACACATACATACTAAACAAAGGAACCAAATAAATAAATACACTTAACCCTTGGTCACATTTAAAGGTGATCCCCTTCATGAGAATCCCTAACAACAATCAAACACACACACACAAATACAGGCACCATGGTGACCTTGTTGAATTCATCTAGAATTCCAATGTGGTTGGTCTCCAATCCCCCAATGTTTGTTGTGATATTTTAACCTACAAAACACAAATACCTCCTTTAGCCTCGTGGCCATATCAGAACATCCAAATGAATATAAATATAAAATATCAAATATATATTCACATTATATATATATATATATATATATATATGAATTGCAAACAACATACTAGGTAACAATCAACAATATCACATTTGAACAACATTTATCAACAACTATATCATCATCATATAATTCAATTTCTATCAATCTATTCAAAATATCCATGTCTAAACATCCATCCTATACAACATCCAAAATATAACCATGTCAATAACATGTAAATATCAATATAAAATGTCTCTAATAATCATCATGCATCATATATGAATCAGAGTTCAACAATAATCCATACTCTGACATCTAACACCATACTAAATCAAAACTATAATAATGTCCATAATATAGTCAGCAGTATCATGATCAATATCAAAAGTGTCGAAGGGAAGTGGGCACTACATCCCCCTCCCCTTAGACTCAACTTCCTCCTAGAAGTCACTAGAAAGAGAGATAGGAACAAATGCAACAGAAAAATGATCACTCCCATTATGGGATTGTTTGCTTCAGACAAGTGTGGGTCCACAGAACCCAAGTTTGATCCAATGCAATTCAGCAAGAAGAAGGGAGATTGTAAGGGATGAGTTCTAAAATTTCTACATGCAAGGCTACGAACATTTAAATCTAGAGAGTAACTTCACGCTATCAACCAAGATACAACACATAACAATATAACATGAAGAGTTCAAAAGATTCTTAAGAGTAACCACCAAGTAGAGGAATAATAAGGAGAATTCCATGAGTTTGAGAAATACCACATAGTTTCCCAAGGAATACAACATACTACAGTAACAAAAATTAAGGTTTCCACTAAGGTTAAATTATGCTTTCATAGTTCGTTGTATAGACAAGGCTAGCAGAATCAACCATGGCCAAAATTTTGTATGAGATACATGTCTACTCAAGGTCCCACCATTTGAGGTCACACAAGATGAGGTTAATCAACAAGGACACCTAAATCAACAAAACATTTACAATCAAGGAAACTATTCATGGAAAGCACTTATATAACTTGAGAGGGTATAATTAAAATTTTCATGGTAATACTAAGTGAATTCAAGACCACAAGGTTTTCCTAAAGTCCTGACTTACACTTTTTTTTAAGAATCAAAGACACAACACTAACCAAATTAGAGACATCAAACATTTAACAAAATAAACAAATCCACTACCAACTAACATAACAATGCAAGAAGCACCATACACTATAATACAATGGGATTTATTTATCTTATTTCCTGCTCAAGCTCGGAATAACCATAAAGAGAGCACAAGAAACACCAAGGAGAACTCAAGATAGCTAGGGAGAAAAACAAGTAATAAGGGGGTCCAACTACAATCCAAGGTGCATCGTGACAAAAGTGAATAACATCATCTTGCACTTTCCATCCTAATGGAAAAGGGGCAACAATAACAAGGTGACCAAGAAAATATGAAGAAAAGAAGACTTCCCAAAGTTATTTTATATCCTTAACATATGTTGCCTTAAAATTACAATAACTTAGGTCTCCAAGGACAAGACAACATGCAAGGAGGTTGCTTCTTAAACAAGAGATAAGTCTCAATCCAAAAAGACCACAACTCACACTCGTCAAGCTATGGGATGATAAGGGTATGATGACCCAAAACTCCCGCAAAGAAAAGCACATACATCTATGAACAAGAAGGTACTAAGCAACTAGAACACATCACTATTAGCAAGGTGTTTCACAATTCTGGGTAGGCGATAAAACTACAGGTTCAACTATACATTGCACTCAATACACATTAATCTTACTCATTTTATAACTCAACTAATTATATAAAAGTGGTAGTTTCATTTTCTAAGCACATTCCTTTACAAGTTTTCCTTTAATTAAAATCTTCCTCCTATTATGACATCACAATTTGTGTTATAAGGACCACTAAGGGGCATGATATCTCGCCATTCTGTAAAGGTAGAAAAGGGAAAAGTATTTATTTTACTTCTAGGGGAGGTAGACTGACAAAGTTTTCAATTTTTGTTCTTCTACATGGTTTTTTTTTTATTTCTTCTATTAATCTACCAAGGTTAAAGCAAGGACCATTTTCTCTTTCTATGTTCTAGTTTATTTGTTAAGCTTCAAGGCCAAATCTCCTCAATTATAGTTTTATGATGTTTGGGTGAATCATCTTATCACTTTGTTTTTTTTTTTAATGAGAAGGAAGGGTCAAACATATCACATTATTACTTTTATGGAAAACAACATATCACGTTTTTAATTCTAAAGGAATAAGAGGCATTCAACATAGCAAACACATTATTAATTTTGTAAGAACTAGGAAACAATCAACCAACATGGATCACAACAATATTTTGAGATTTTTCCACTAATTACAAGTATCATAAAACATTCCTAGTGGGTTTCTACAAGTTCTCAAAAGAAGTTACAAGGAAGGCCCATTAAAGAAGCATAACTACTTTTACTGATCTACTAGGGTTTAACAATGTTTGTTGTTTTGGTGAAAAACATTTTACTCACATGATAAGACAAGGAAATTTTTCAAATCTACACCCATATTACCACAAGGTACCATCAACCAAGCAATCAAAATGACAATGAAAATATTTACTATAAGAACACCACATACTTACTAGAAAACATCAAATGTAAGCAGTCAATCAGCTATCTATTCAACATGTGCTTTACGACCAAGAGTTATAGTTTTGCAAGAAGAATCACATTATAAAATACCACCGAGATTAAATCATCAAGGTCTAATTACACTAACATCACTAGTGGCATGGTCCAAAAGACTCAAAGCATCCATAAGTGTCTCCATGTAATTCAAAATTAATAGGTCATAGAGTGTTATTCATAGTAACTTAAAAAGTTAAGGAAAGGGTAGACTTATTTATAGGTCAAGAGGGAAAACAAACACACTTAATTTACACACAATACTCGAATGGGATTATTTCTAACCATAATTACCAAGATGCATACAATCCTCAAGTCACTACTTTATATAATGAAATAAGGAAATCTTGATAAAACTTAGCATGCCATCGAAGAAAAGCCACTACCAGACAAACACTTTTCCACTAACATCCACATCCAGCCAAAAGCAATCCTATCCTAACATAATTCATCAGCCCACAATTAAACACCTCTACTCTGACGAGGATCAAGCTCTTACCAGAGTATAAGAGAATCACCACCAATGCCATTGGACTGCTAACTAGACCATACTACATAACAACTCTCTTCCCAGCAAGGTCAAGTAATGAAAAGGTCACTCTAAGATCCTAGACACACTCAAGGTTCCATGCATCCAAAACCAAGGAATAACTTTAAGCACCTAAGAAGACATTCAAGACACCCAGGGTGTACCCCCATATGATGAAATGTCACAATACAAAAATCATAGAACCAACTCATCATCATGCAAGAAGGAACCACATAACGTTTAGCTAAGTATCCAACAACATAATGAGCTCCGAGTCACTAATCAAAATAAAATCCAAGAAATATCAACAATCAAGGAAAGTTGCTAAGTAGCCGCATTGCAAAGTCTAAAAATTCTCACAAAAAATATAAATAACTAAAAGAGCCTCGGAGCTACTCAATCCAATCGTAAAATAAGATGTTGGTCCTTGATAAAATGACACAAGTTTACGAATGTAAAATACAAAACGTTAACACCACATTCACTTCGCAACCCTTCATGGCCAATAAGAGGGGTACTATGCCTCAAGATCCACTCTAATGATGCTCACAAAAAGTTGGATCAAAGGTGACACCAAGACATAACATCCTACTTACTCTTATGGGGATTGAGTCGCTAAAGCGGCAACCAAAACTAACTCATCTAACCACTGAAGGAAGGAGGGAAGATTTAGATGATTAACAACTCCTAATTGACTCTTCCCAACTCCCATAACACAACCACTATTGTCACTAGGCCACAAGAGTCACACCATATAATTTATCATTCCAAAAACTCCAATAAGGGAGAGTCTCAAAAGGTCTTTATTACATCATACAACTATAATCAAGGGTTAGGACTCCTGTAAAACAACATCATTTTCAAAGGTAGAACCAAGTTTCCACTACACTAGAAGTTCACAAAAATCAATTTAATTTGACATTCTTAGTTACCCGGGTTTAGACAAAACTGTGTTAAGCAAGTACAACAATTCAAACAACTTATTATTTTATTATTATTTTAATTCTGGTAGTTCAAATTAACAAAGTGATGTAATATTTCTTCATAGGTATTTCTTTTTCAATTCTCAAACAAGGTTGTTTTCTAGATTTAAAAGTGTGCTAGGTTTACAGTTCATGTCTCAAGTTTTCTAGTGTGCCCAAGGGTCCAAGCTTTGAACCCATGGCTTTGATACCAAGTGTAACGCCCGCTAAAATCTCCCACTTGAGACCCAAGAACAACCTAGGTTTAGTTAGAAAATTATGGAATATTTTTTTTTCAAAAGTGTTCACAAGGTCTTCAAGGATAATTAAACTCAATAACAATTTACATTTCCATTATAAATCCACACTAAAAAATATTAAGTATGATAAATCCATACCTAGCTCAAATTTCCCAATTAAATACCCAAGGTATTAATTTACAAGGTCAAAACATAGCAAGATTATACATTAACAACTAAAAGGGTACATATTTAAAATTATCAGAGTACTTCTACTTACTCACTCTCAGAACTCACTTAAAGGATTAAAATTTATTTTTATCACATTTAATGCACTCAAAACTTCTTGAAAACATTCCCATTAGATAGGAAATCTCCCCACCTTTCCAGTGATATAAAGAAGTCCTCCTAACTCCTCATATTTTTCAAGTTATGGGCCGGTGGACCTTGGGGTGAAAATTTTCCCAAGAACGGGCCTGCAGACCTGGGGAGGAAAATTTTCCCAAGGGTGGCCTGCAAGTCGTGGGGAGAAATTTTTCCCAAAGAAGGAATCATGGAGTGGGGAAGAAAAACTTTCCCAAGCGCGGGCCGACGGAGCGGAGAAGAATTTAGCAATTTTTCCTTTTTTAGGGATAAAAACACAATTTTCCTCGTGTTCCCGCGAGCCTGTAAGGGGACACACATCCAAAATTTCCTAATCCAAAGGGAAGGCGGGTCGCTAGAAGAATTTAAGACATTTGAGTGTTTTTTTGGGCCGAAAAAAATAAGGGATCAAAACGATCCGCACCTCCGCCACGCCAAGGGCGCCACATGTCAGGCCCTTATTGGCAACGGGTCGAAAACGGCTTGTCAGAGTGACTTAAGAAATTTAATACTTTTGAGTTAAAAATAAAAATGGTTAAAGTTAAAACCTCCGCGCCTCCTCCGAAGCCAAGTCTGCCACGTGTCAGGCTCAATCATTGGTTGTCGGGACAGAGAAACTTTAGAATTGTCGCCAAAAGAAGTTTTAAAATATTAAAGTTAGGAAAACCTTCACTCCTCCTCCACCGACATCCTCATGAAGCCACGTGTCATCTAATCATTGGCTATGGGGCAGTGGAGAGAAACTTTTAGAAATTTTTCCAAAAAGGTTTTAAAAGTTAAGTTTTTTAGAAAAACAACTGCTCCTCCATCGTTGCCCGCGTGATGCCATGTGTCCAATCATTGGCTATGGGGAGATGCGGTCCACAGAGAAATTTAGGAAATTTTGCCAAAAGGAAAAAGGTTAAGTTAAGGGTTGCGGCCCACGCACGCACAAAAGTGCTTCCAAAAATGAAGGGCAGGGCGGCAGGGCCATGGAAAAAGTTACCAAATTTTCCTTTTTCGATCTTAGATTATTTTGACCAAAAAAAATGTTTTCGGGTTGGCAGAGTGGCGGAAACTTCATGCCTTTAGCGCTTTTTGGGAAAAAAGTGTAAAGGGAAAAATTAAGCCCGTGGGTCTGCCAGGGAATATTTTATTCATTTAAATTTGACAGTTAGATTATTTTTTGAAGCCAAATGAAGTAAAAACTTTAGAAGGCCATAACTTTTGATTGGGAACTCGGTTTTGGAAAACGAGGACTTTCTAAAAATATCTCAACATCCTCTTTGCACAAAAAATTTAAGAATTTAATTTAATAAATTTTAAAGGGTCAATTTTGAGAAGACATGTTTGTTGTCACTTACAAAGTGAACTGGTCATTTTAACTTATGAATTTTGTTCAAATTTTTCATTCTTTCTCCTTCAACATGTCAAACAAACATGGAGATCTACATTTGGAAGAATGTGGGGCATAAAAAAAGGTCAATTTGTTCAATTGATTTGCATTTCAAAAATTACCAATGTTTACACAACAGAATACCTGCAATTTTTCCTTTGCTCGATTTGAAAGGTTCTTTAAAAAAATTCTTTAGTGTTTTAGTTTAGTTTTGGGATCATTCTTATCTCATTAAGTCCAATTGAATATTTCATTTATCTCTTATAGATTTGTCAGGTTGTTTTGGACATTTGATAAAAAGGAATTTGCAAAGTATACATCGAAGTAGAAATGAAGTTTGTACATTTCAAGAACAGAGATTAAACTATCTCTTTTGCCATGCAATAAAAACATTGAATTTATTCCATGCTAGTTTTAAATAGTTTTCCTTCCTTCAATCAAATGATAGAGATAAGAATGCAACTTCTATTTTTTTTCAAAATTAAACATTTCAACTGAGACAGAGCAGTGCAATATTTCTTCATACATGCTTCCTTTTCACTTTTACAAACAAAGGTTTCCTACTGTATATTAAACACAGATTTCCAATGGAAATAATATCATATGAACAAGGAAAAACACTTCTATTAATTCAAAGGAATCTCTTACAACTTCTTTCCCATTTATTTTCGAAATACAACATAACAAATGTATATATTTCTTTTCTATTCACAGAACTGAATACAAGATATATTCTTACATAATTAATTACAACTTTCATAGCTAAAATAGAGTAGTCTTTCCAACACAATAATATACAAGATCATCCACTTCAAAGTGGGAAAGGTTACAAAAGAAGTTTCAAAAGGGACTGTCAGAACTTTGTCTTCTTCCTCAATTTCAATATACAGAACAATTTCTTCCACATTTATTCAAAAATGAAAAAACAAAGTATATCTCTTTCACATTTTGAATTTTCTAGCTCAATACAAAACATCTTTCCATCATAATGTACAATGTCATCCACAAAAGTTGGAAAAGGGTTACAATAAGAATAATCTCAACAAGGACTATGAATGCTCTCTACTCCAGAACAAGAATATCCTCCATTTTCCAATTTGATCAAACAAGAACAATGGGGAAAGAATATTTCCACCTAACCAAGACATCCAATGACAAGGGGAAGCCACTTCTTCATTGGCCCTCGAGCCCCAACCACAATGCAATAAGAAATGTGTTTCAACTCATGGCAACAATAGGCTTCCACAACACACATGTAATTTCACATTTAAAACACAATCCAAAACAAAACTGCAGTTTGTAACCACAGAATAAAAGACAACAAACAACACTTAGGATTCCTCATGTAAGCCAAAGGAGTGAGAAACTATGGGGGAAATTTCTTATGCCTCCCAATAGGGGAAATGGGTATTCCACCTTAGAAAAACCACCAAAATATATCATTTCAAAATCCCTACATACTCTTATGCCTCCCCCAAGTACCCCTTATTCCTCCCACATTTTCTTGTGCCTCCTCAACCTCTTATGGCCCTCCTATCACAAGTAAAGAGATGAAAGCTATTTATTTTCCAAGGTGGAACACCCAATCCCAAACTCCCTCCACACTTATAATCCCCAAAACCTTATGCCCGCCCACAAGAATATACCCATAGTCTCCTCCTACACCATTCACTTAGGAAATCTACCCATTCACCCAACAACATACCAAAACACATTCAAAACATTTAACCATTCAGCATACGCATAAAAATTAAAGAAAGCAGTAACAAAGAGCTAAGCTCCTACCTCTCCATGATGGAGTTTTGTTCCAAGTTTCCAAAACAACAATATTTCCAATGCAAAACAATCCAAGAGATCAACATTCTACAAGCATGCAACCATCTCAAATCTTCTCCAAAAGTAAGAGCTCAAAACAAAAAAATAATTCACCCCCAAATGAAGTATGCAAAAGTAAAGCAACCCAAAAACAAGCCAAGGAAATTCAAATATATAGAAGAGGTAAGAGAAGAGGATGAGGTGGATCCAATTAGGATGCCACATCACACATCCTCAACTCCAACTCATAAGTCAACTTCATTCTCCAATGCATAATGAATAGGTGGGTGAATAATATGACAGTTTTACTTACACACTCAAATCAAACCCACACCCCAAAGGACTGAAATTAAAAACATGAAGAAAGTGCAATTACAACATTCAACTTGACTTACAAAAATGCATAAAGAAGGTCTAAATTTAACCCTCCAACCATAGGTATGGTTGGTATGCAAATTTAAGAGGTGTGGGACAAGTCTAACTTGTCCCACAAGCCTCCAAAATCAGCCTCCAACGACAAATTCGAATTTCAAATAAGGTGGAGTGTTCCATACTCCAAAATCAACTTACACATCTCTTACACATTTCTTACACTTATCTCACAACATTTAATACAAGAGCCAACAACTCCAATAATTACTTTCTTATGTCCCAATTTGATTAATTAATTTTTACCAATATGATTACTCATATTACTTTACCAAAATTTATTTAAATAAAAGGGGAACACATCACTTATAAAACACATACATACTAAACAAAGGAACCAAATAAATAAATACACATAACCCTTGGTCACATTTAAAGGTGATCCCCCCTATGGGAATCCCTAACAATGATAAAACAAACACACACACACACGAACAAAACAAGTTTCCATGGTGACCTTGTTGAATTCATCTAGAATTCCAATGTGGTTGGTCTCCAATCCCCCCCCCCCCCCCCCCCCATGTTTGTTTTGATATTTTAACCTACAAAACATAAATACATCCTTCGGCCTCGTGGCCATATCAGAACATCCAAATGAATATAAATATAATTTCAAAATCATCAATATATATATATATATATATATATGAATCACAACAACATCCTTACAATCAACAATATCACTTATAATTTCATCAACAACTATATCATCATCAATTTTAATTCAATTTTCTCAGTCTACTCAAAATATCTAAATATCACATGTCCTAACAACATCCATAAATATAATCCATGTACAACATCATGTCAATATCCATATAAATGTCTCTAATAATCCACATGCATCATATATGAATCAAATTCAATAATAGTCCATGCTCTAACATCTAACATCATGCTAAATCAAAAGTCCAATAATGTTCATAATATAGTCAGTAGTATCATGATCAATATCAAAAATGTCCTCTAGTAATCATCATGCATCATATATGAATCAAAGTCAACAATAATTCATAATCTGACATCTAACACCATACTAAATCAAAACTATAATAATTTTCCATAATATAGTCAGCAGTATCATGATCAATATCAAAAGTTCTAAGCTACAAGTTCACGAAAATGACTCAATAAAGCCTTAATTTTATAATGAATCTAAAATGTATTGAACTCCTACAAATAAAATATACTAAAATATGAATGTTACATAAATTATTTGATTTAATAAATGAAACGAAATAAGAGGGATAAACTACTTACTAGAATTTAAATTAACTCGCAGTAACCTGGGACTAGGTAGTGTGATGGAACAATGGAACAGAGCACCATAACGAACCTACAAAAAAATTACAATAGAGCCAGATCTATCCAGAAGTGGGACGTCTAGAGAAGGATGAGGGCTCATGTGGCACTCAGGTTTGACGTCTAGGCTCCCTAGACTACAAAAATGGTTGGAATCTGATTCTAATATCGTTGCTAGGTCTTTGTAATTATTCACTTGTGATCACGTGAGTGTCACACTTGTTTCGCTGATGTCACTGTAAACCTGTAATAAATAATAACCTACAAAAATCCACACAAAGCATCAAACCCTAAACATAGAAAGATACAAAATGAGGGCCCAGACTTTCCTCGACCGCCATAATTGTGGACTTACAACTTAGCATTGTACTACATCTTAGATCGAATGTTATTCTGTATGCTTGTTTGTGTGTAATAGTGCTCCTAGGTCACACTTGCACCAAAGGAGCTAAGATAGCGGGAAATAGCTAGATAAAATGAAAATGTGTGAATCGAATAAAATGCCACTCTCCTTCCTATGCATTGTGTGATGTGGAAAATTTCCCAAATTCAGTCCCTTTCTCTATGTAGATAGCTATCCCTTGATAATAATAGTCTGCCCATATAATGGTATGTATGTTATGTTTCAATAGGGATCTCTTGTTTGTCTTTCAACATTAATGACCAAACATTTCTACTAGTACCTTGGGGGATGGGAGGGAAAACCAAAAATACCCACCTCAAACATAAAAAATAAGATCAAACATAAAGAGGAAAAGGGCGGCTAGGATGAACAAGAGCGCTTGGCGCTCCTGTCTAGCCGTGGGTGTTATTGTCCGAAGATAGGCGATGAAAAATGAGTGAGAACTAATAACTAGGGATCCCTGAGACCTGAACAAAACTATGTGTGAGAGTGACAAGTGTGCAAGATAAAAGTAAATAAAGACCAATAAGACAAGTGGATGGATTGTGGAATAGGTCATCATTGAATACTCTTCTTATGCATGATCCATATATAAAACAACATACTTGGCAGAATAATAATAGTAGTAAATGTGTGATTTTGTGTCTACAACAATGAATAACAACATTCCCTAACTGATGAGAAAAATTATAATATCATCAATTAGATTATCCCTAGCAAGGGGAATATAATGAGTCCTATAAAATTGTTGGAAAAGGTTGTCATTTGTTAATATTCCTTCCCAATTCAAAGTGAAATATGATTAAAATGTTATTTACATTTTTGTTCTGCGAAAGTCGGTCACAAAATTATATGTTATTACTTCAAGATGAACTTTTCGTGCATCATATTGTTTCTCAACTCCATAAATCACCATACTATATAGCACATCAAGCACTATTGGAAAAGACTATTACACCTCCCTATGTTCAGCCATCTTACACTATTACACCTCTCTATGTTTAGTCATCTTACAAAATATTTTCTCTACACAACTCTCACAACAATGTTCAATGCTTATACAACCCATAACTCATGTTGTATAGCATATATCATTGTGCAACCAATCTTGCATGACGACTTTACACACAACCAACTTGTTAAGATTAATGCAAAATACATAGCACATTGCCAACAATTTCAACAAAACTAGTCAACACAATCTCATCATTCAAATTCTAATTGTTAGACACTTTCTATTAATTAAAATCGTCTTTTTTTTTCTAATTAAATATATATTTAAAATTTATATTTCATTAAAATTAATTAATTCTTATAGATATAAAAAATACTAATTAAATTTTACTCTTTGCTTAATACAATTAGTTAATATATTTATGTATTTAAACCAACATTCTGCAATGTTAAGATGTTAGACTTCTAACACTATTAGAAAACAGCCAAAATAAAAAAACACACTTAAGAAATAAAAGTTAAAAAAAAAAATTACTAAAAGAATTGTTAACGACATTAAATGTTGTATTGCATTTGCTATGTTACACGTAATGCATTTGCAAATTTAGTAGTATTCGATATGATCGTTCAGATGGACCCAAATCTAAATTTCATTGGCATATCCATAACTAACTAAGTTAAATGAGCAATGAGATGCGCCTAAAAATACTATTTAGTGAAGCCAATAGAACATTGTCATCTATTGGATTCGATTAAGGAAGAAATTTGTACCATCAACATGAAGTTCCAGATTGTCTGGTTTTCTCTGCTTATTATTGTGATTCAATCTACACAGGGTAAGTATTTATTTATTTATTTATCAATTCAATCTAGAATTTGTAAGGGTTAGGTGTACAGGATTCTTAGTAAATTAAATATTGAAGGAATTTCATTACGCTAAATTTTGAATTGTATAATTTATATCTCATCTTTTATTATTTGATATCTCATCATTATTATTCAAAATTTTATTTGAAAATAATTACCTGATTTCTATCATTCTTGTTCTATATATATGTGATTTGGGAATAATGCAGGGCGGTCGTGTAGTTTAGATGACATATTATTTTCATGGGAGGAGATGGAGGACACAAGTCCACCCTTCCCACTGTATACAAATCCATATAATGTTACAGTGGAAAATACCTGCAAAAGTTGTGATGCAGAACAGGTTTTATTGCAGATGACCAACGACGCTGGCCTTGCCAATTACAAGGACTATGTGTATTCAGTTGCTGCAGGTGAAACTTTCACATTTCGGTTTCGTATGAAGGGTTTACTCGTAAATATGAAAACTCTCTATGCAGAATTCGTCCGTTGTCGTTGATTTCCGCCAACAACAATGAATTTATGAATGATTTGTTTGATACTGAGATTTGGGTGTAATTTCCCTTCCATAAATAATGTTGGAAAGGATTCCTAGTGCTTTGTTTTTTTTAATTTAAAAGCAAATGAGAAAGGAAGAAATAAGAAGTCTCAACTTTAGAGATTTGTTGAAAATGGAATTTTACTGCGGTTTGAATTCAGCCTTTTTATTGGATTAAGTAGGAAATACTGTTCGAGATCCAGTAATTTATACAATTCTATTGTGTTTTCATCTGAAATTCTGTTCGTCTATTCGTCTAAAATTATTATCAAACTGAAAGCCCTTTAACATAACAGAAGAGCACAGAGAAACGCATGCTGGTCAGGGAATCTGGGCATGTAAAATACTACGGTAATTTACCTTGTTTCACATCTGCCCTGGATACACTACGAGATTTGGAAAATGATACTCAAATCAGGCAATTTACAGGTCGCTGATTCAGGTCCTGCTGTGGTGTTGCGAAATTATAACCAGCAGAACTTCTATTTGTTATATGATACGTATAAAATTGACTCGACTTTGCTTCTAAGAACTGAACGGATCTCATTTGATTCTTTTTTTAGCACTCGAAGGTAGGTTAACGAATATATTCAGTTTAGGTTTTTTTATTCAAATATTATCATAGCCCATTTCAATAATTTTATGTTTTCTAATAATTAATTTTATATATTATGAAAACTTTTGTGGTACTACGTACTGTCAACAAACATACAGTGCCTTTTTTCTTTCAATACATCTCATATTTATCTACTACATATTACTTAGGTCAATCATCTATTAAATGAGTGATTTTAATTTTAATTTTGATTTCTTGTTAACAAATCATTGCATCATACAATTTAAGTAGGGAAATTAATTGTGGTAACATGTTTGAAGTATATTATCTTGAGAAAACACCAATTATAATGAATACTATTTTAAAAGTCGTAAGAAAATGAGTATTTTACCTCACATATTATTTCACATATTCACTTTATTTATTTACATTGAATAATTATTTTGGATGCTTCATACTTAAAATAGTTCCTCGAAACTATGATTATTTTGAGAGTTTAGTATTCAAACTACATATAACATCATATTACATTCCCCTTCTCATATTGCTTTTTCCATTTACATACAATACAGTCATTTTAATACATTCATCCATATGCCTATTAGCCTTTCCCATGCACCTTTGGATGAATTTGTTAGTATTGTAGAGACAAATGACAATTTATTAATATAATATATGACATTTAAAATATTGTGTAATATTTCCTTGATGAAGGGGCTTGAAATAAAGTAATGCAAAAAAAATGCATCAAATGGAAGCTACCACCGAATGATTTTATCAACCTCAATTTTGATGGGGTGCTAGAAATTAATCTTGAAAGGGATAGGGCATGTGGAATTTTTTACAATTGATCATTGGGTAATCCCATCCTTTGGTTTGCAGAGGCTCTTGGGCATTGGTCCAACAACCTTGCGGATGCCAAGGATTTATGGTGCAGACTTAAAATCTCAAAGGATAAGGGTTGGGATAATCTCATTATTGGCGGAGACTCAAGATCATTATTAATGTGATAATTAGGGAAAAAATGGGTCATTGGAATCTGAGTCACAATCTAAGGACTGTATCACCATGAATAACTCAGAGAAAAGCCTTCAGACCTACATGAGCGTGAATAAATATGTTGAATGTCTTTCCAACCTTGTGG
Organism: Taxus chinensis; assembly: GCA_019776745.2. Lineage (NCBI taxonomy): Eukaryota > Viridiplantae > Streptophyta > Pinopsida > Cupressales > Taxaceae > Taxus > Taxus chinensis. The sequence goes on along the minus strand of CM034155.1, from coordinate 379,521,515 downwards.
TTGATCTACGACTAATCCCAAATTTAAAGAAATAGAAATTTTATTGTATTGCATATTAATGATATAATTACATAAATTGGTGAATTAAGTAAGCAAGATAGGCCTATTGTGCAAAACACTAGTGATAGGCATAGGCACAGATCCCACACATTTTTATTTTCACTAATGAACAGATAGATACAAACATCTTTCCCCGCTCAAGGAAATTACTTCATATTTACTCACGTTGGGAAAGTATATTATTGTTATACGTAAAAGGTTTGTTAATCTCTACCCACCATTTGTGATTCTCATTTGATTCGAGAAAACTATTCAAGTGGATTTTGCGTCTCTGCAGGGGGATAATCGAGACATGAAAGAACATGGTAGGGCCTGCTAAGTACAAAAAGGAAGGGAAAGGGTTGGAAATAGAGAGTATCATAGTTCATGAGATGCATGGAAATATAGTTCACAAGTATTCCATCGATGACGTCCATAATTATTTTCTTGGACTAGTAAGTGATCTCAAAGTAAGGCAACTTATGAATGCAGGATGTTTACTTGAAAAAGGCATGTACGTGACTACCAAGGAAGCTAATAAATTTTGGAAACATATTTTGATTGCAGGTGTCAAGGACCCTAGACTAATTAGATGGATGGCCATGAATCTTCTTCATTCTCAGTTATCAACCAGGATTGGGGATTCAACAAAAGGGGATGAAGTAGTCAAATAAATGAGTAATTCGGGGTAGTCAACTGGTCAGTTGGACACACTAAAAAATGCTCAAATCATAGGGATTTAGACTATTCTTCTTGATTCATGAGAACATGGAGCATCTAGGGTTTTATAGTGGGATTTGTATGGATCATATTTGGACACCCTCTAAGGCCTAGGATCTAAAAATCATATATAAAGAAAAAATATTGGATATAATTTACACCACGGTGATAATTTTTTCTGATAGCTCAAAGACTCCAAACTTACCGAATTAATGACAGCTCTGGTAATCAAGGAAGAGACCAGCGATGCTAAAAATCCTACATTCATGGTTTATAGCTCCTTAAGGGAGGATGATATCTAGTCTCGAGTGTGTTTGGTCTGATAATTTTTAATTTTAACTTAATAATTACATGTTCTCGCCACCCTTATAACATTGTCTTTTATTAGGGGTAAAGTTTTTTAAATTAGATCCTACCCTTGTATAAAGAGGCCTAAAATCCTAGATAAGGCATTAACAAACCTAGAAATAAAAAGAGACAACTGCCCATCAGCAAATATACAACTAGGAGGGAGAAACAATTTTCTTGAGAGAATATATTTTTTCTTGTTATGTACTATTTTCAACCCATTCGCAACCTCCTCAATAAGAAAAAAGACTTTAATATCTTCAATCAGCAGATATGTACTTTTTTCCACAGGACTTTTAGGAGGAATGTTTTCCTTAGTCGCATAACAAGCTATTGGAACAACACCATTGCATTTTTGAGTTACGACATTACCATTTTCCTTATTTTCAATAGTTGGAACCTCAGAAGGAGGAATTTCAGGGATCTATTCGACCACCCCATCCGAGTCATCATTTGAAACCATGTCTTCCTTACCATCAAAGATGAAATGCTCAGGGAGGGAACTTTTCCACTAATTCTTCTTCTCATTGTTATGCATTACCATCCCGCATTCAACAACAGTGTGACCTAAGGTGAAACACCTTCTACATCTAAAGGGTAAACCCTCGTAGTTTAAAGGTTGAGTCAAAGATCTCTTTAGCGCTTTTAACTCAATGTTTGCAAGAAGTTTTTTTATGTATCAAGTTCCATTAGAATATTGACATATGTTGTGTGGGTGAAATCGGTTGTTTGAGATTCAATATGAATAATTTTTCCCAAGACCTTTAGATGATTATAGTACTTGAACTTATACCTAATTTACTAGGAGTTTTTTCATAAATATTTTAAAATAGCGGAGAAAAACCCTACCATGTATAATATCATAATTTTAGATTAAAATTTGTAAATCACTCAACGGGTAACCTATTCCATACAAAAACACTTATAGAAAGGATTTCTAATGAGATAAAAAATTTAAAATCTACTAATATAAGAAGAAATGATAATCATGCCACATGTTCATAATTTCAAAATAAATAGTTATATATTTCTAGGTGATAAGTATCTTTAAAGGTTGTTTTAGAAATTTCTAAATAATAGAGTTAAAGTTATACAAAATTTAAATATACAAAAATATGAATATTATATAAGATACTTTTGCATAATTCTTCTACACTAAAATTCATGCTATCTATTTTTTTGTATATATATATATATAGTTATGTATGTCTTAAGATGTCTTTAAACATGTTAAAATTTAGATTTTTAATGAAAAATACATATTTATATAGTGATTATTTTTTAGATAGATAAACTTTTTTGACCGAACCTATGAACTAGAGTAAATTCAACCAAGTTATAGCAATAGGCTCAATAATTAGCAAGCTAGATCCACCACATTTGAACACACTTCTAGCGTAGGTATTTTGGAACCAAAATCCACATCTATTAAATCAGCATGCCAATCACGCCACCTCATAAATACCTTTCTTGCCTCACGACCGCATCAAAAACGTCAAGAAATCATATATACATGAACCAACAATCATTATTTAGAATTAACAAACTCTATCATCTATCAACATATCAAATAATTTGATTCTAACATCCATGAGATCATAATTCTACTCAGAACATTCACACATAAGAAATGCATCTAGAATATAATGTATCAGTATAAAATACAAATAACACAAATCCACATATATCAAATTGTCTACTAGTTTCATCTAACATATCATAATCAAAATGTAAATCACCACATATCCATAGTCCAAGTAATTGTATAGCCTATCATCAGTTGATCAAGATATAATAATCAAAATGTCAAAGTATTTATCCAACAGTAATAAAATCATAGTGAAATAGTGCCGAAGGGGTACTACAAAATCTATGTGTCAGTAAATTTTTTTATCAAACTAGGTGATCAAGAGGTTAAAGCCTATTAGTTGAAATAGTTATTTATAGTTGTATCAAATCCAAAGAGATATTAATCAACACAAATATTAGACATATTTTCAACACAATATCCAAGATCAAGAGATTTCATCATTTCAGAAAATTTTACAGAGGATGCTAGAGATTCATAGATAATTTAATGCAAAAACATCATTGTGTCTTGTCTGAAAATCCATTAAAGAGACATCATACCACCATTTGAGAGAGAGAAGGTACATCAGTACTTCTTGTTGAGTTGAGGTTCCATGTTACAAAACTAAATTGATCTAAAGATAAACAGTGCCGAGTTCGAGCTAGGTCAGTCGATGTTGTTGACCATGAATAATATTTTGATATAAGAATTTTTATTTCTCTATCATAATATATGAGTTCCTCCTTTGAGACGACCTGGACAGCTAGTGTAATGCCTGATCATTTCACCCTATGGACGAAGATGGGAGCTTGTTTCTTCTTGAGAGGTATCGAATATTCTCGCCATGCGAATAGATTCTATTTAGCTCAATAAGCGATCACCAAAATGTATGCAAGACTTTGGCCTTAGTGCATCGTTAGGAATTAACAACTCGTGGATAAACCCTGGTCAATCTCCCTTGTCGATCGCCACCAAGATGAACTTTGTGCCATTTAAATAACCTCAAATTCTACGTTATCATTAGGCTTGGATGGAGTGTTACCCTGTGGCGGTGTACGATTCGTTGACGATGTCGTAACGCTTCGATATTACTCAAAGTTTGTTGGGAGGTCGGTATTGGGGACTTTGACCAAGTCCGGTGAGGAGAGATGATTTTGAAAAGGTTTCGGTCTAGTGAGATTGTAATGCTAATATTACAGTGTCATTAAGGAAGATAATAACAATTACTATATATATATATATATAGATATTGTAACGCCCGTTAAAATGTCCACTCGACACCCAAGAACAACCTAGGTTTAGTTAGAAAAAAATTATGGAATAAATGTTTTTTGAAAGGTGAGTCCTCAATAGGCTTTGAAAACTATAGTTGTCACAACAAAGATTCAAATTCAATTATAATTAATAAATAAATTTTTCCTGTTATAACAAATATTAAATCCACATCACAAAATTAATGAGTGTAATTAATCCAAATATAGTTAAATTTCACTTAGGTGTTAATTTAATAAATAACTAAATTAACACTATAGTTAAATATTCCTTACTTAATTTTAGAGGGTCAAAGGGGCCAAAACAATTAAATGCCCAAGGTATTTAATTTCACAAAGTATAACACTAACCAAGGTTCTTATTTAAATGGGGTTAGAAAAACATTCCCTTGCCCATAAGGTGACCCCTTAAAAGTCACCCCATGCTTTTGAAACAAAGCATTTAAATTAGAAAGGTAACGAATTTATATTTCATGCACTTAACACTTTCTAAAAACGTTTCCATTACATAGGAAATTTCTTCCACTTTCCAATGATATAAATAAGTCCTCCTAACTCATCATATTTATCAAGTTACGGACCGATGGGCCTTGGGAGGATTTTTTTCCCAAACACGGTCCTGCGGGCCTAGGGAAGAAATTTCACCCAGGGAAGGTTTGCACTTTTAGCTAAAATGTGCAATTTTCATTTATACGCCCACAATCCCACTGAGGGGCTTCAAGCTGAGGGAATAAAAATTTTCCCAAGCCGCAAGGGACACGTGGCATGTTTTTAAGCCAATGCGGGAAGGCGGATCGTCGGAGCCAACTAGGATTTTTAAGCTTTTTGTTGAAAATTTTAAAAAGTTTGAAAATATCCACACCTCTGCTGAAGGCCAAACAGGCCATATTTCATGCCCAAAATCACAAGCAGAGAAACATACCAATGTGGGAGCTTAATAATTTACACTTTTTTGTTAAAAAATGCAAACGTTAAAAACAACTCGCACCTTTGCAAATGCCTAGCGAAGCCACATGTCAGTCCAATAGTGACTTGTGGGAAGGCAGGCCAGCAGGGAAACTTAGGTATTTTTTCCAATCTTTTTACAAAAGTGTTAAGGTCTAAAACAATATGTGCCTCCGCGATACCTAAAGAAGTCATGTGTTAGACCATCATTAGTTGTAGGGTGGCAGGCCGTATGGGAGGCTTAGAAATTTTCACCCTTTTTAAAAAGGTAAAGTTTGAAGGTGTGGGCCCGCGAACGTGTGGAAGTGTTTTTCGAAAAGCAAAGTGGTGGGGCTGCTAGGTCTTGGAGGAATTTGGGAAAAAGTAAATTTTTGAAAGTAAAAACTTCAAATGGCCATAAATTTCGACTAGAAGCTTCAATTTGAGAAAATGATGACTTTTTGGAAAGGGCTTAAACTCCTCTTTACATAGTAAACACAAAATATTATTTTTGATAAACTTAGTTGGGTGAAATCTAAAAAAAATGTCTTTCCTGCCATTAGAATGTGAAATAAATGTTTTCAACTACCAGAATTATTCTAATCTTTCATTATTTCTTCTTCAACACACCAAATAGGAATGGAGAAATGCACTTGACAGATTTCAAATGGATTGCATGGATTAATTGATAAAGGTTGAGATTTTAATTTGAGTTTAATTCTCCTTTTTTTTCCGCAAAGGTGTTTTTGTACCTCTTACCTGATTAATAAAGTTCTAAGTAAATTTATTGAGCAATAAAAACTATTTTGGGATGTGTTTTGGTAATCCTTAGTTCATTTTAAGGTTTCATTTTGTCTTACATAGTTTCCGGGTACTCTGTATATTTTTCCAATATTTATTTGCGGGTTTACAGTAATCTAACAAAGATCTATGTATTTCAGACTAGAGATTTATCTATTTCGTTTACTTAGTAGAGGGTGATTTAAATTGTTAAGTTTATTCCATTCCAACTTTAAAATGTTTAAATTTCCTTTAATCAATGTATGAAGAGCAAGTATGTAGTTCTATTTTCAAAATGTGCCTTTCAAATAATATAGAGGAATGTAATATTACCAACACAAACATTTCCAGCCTTCAAACAGAGATTTTACAATATATTTCCAACAAATTTTTAAAAAAAAGTAACACCATTTGTAGAAAATAAAAAAACTTCTATTAAACTAAAATAATTCATGTTTACAAATTCTTTGCTGTTCACCAAAAAATACAACTTACAAAATAAATATTTCTCATTCGAATGTAACCTTCACATCCAAAAACAAAGAAAATTTTGACCACAACTAATATTTCAATGCCATCCACTTAAAGTGGGAAATTTTTACAATAAGGGACCCCAAGAGGACTGCAAAATTCATCTTCACACATAGCTTCCAGAACAACAACTAGAGAGGTCTGACATGTTTCAATTTGGTCACAACAAAAAAGGGGGAGAGGCAATGCTCTCCACCCAACCAAGAATTCTAATGAAGAGGATAATTCATCCTCCTCATTGACCCCCGAGCCCAAAAAACATTACAATAGGAAATGGATTCAACTCATGGCAACAAGACAAGCTTCCACAACACAAGGCAGATTTCTCAATCATATCACAGTCTAAATAATGAAGTTATAACAACATGAAGAACAACAACAAAATAAACAGGCTTCATCTTGCAAAAGTCAAAGGAGTGAGATCTATGGGGGAAGTTGCTTATACCTCCCAATGGGAAATGGGTGTCCACCTTAAAATCTACCAATATATTCATCTCAAAACCCCTACATAATCTTATGCCTCCCCCAAGTACCTCTTATACCTTCCATTCTCTTATGCCTCCCTCCTCTTATGGCTCCCCCATAACAAGTAAGAAATGCAAGCTATTTCTTTTCCAAGGTTTAAACCCATTAAAAAATCCCTCGAAAAATAACTGTTATGCCTCCCAAAATTATGTTATGCCTCCCCACAATAAGGATCCCCATAGTCTTCTCCTACACCACACTTATTCAATCTACCCAACCAATCCATAAACATACAAAACCCTCAACAACATTCACATATGCATAAAATAAAAAGAGCACATTTTAAGAGATTCTAGATCCTACCTCTCTCTGATAGATCTTGATCCAAAAGTTCAACAATAAGCTTCTTCAAATCCAAACAGTCCCAAAGCACCAAAAAATCAAAAATCTTCCAAAATCCTCTAACTCTCTCCAATTGCAAGAGCACCAAACTATAAAGAAGTAACCCCCAAACAAGCCAAAAAGTTTGAATAAATAGAAAAGGGAGAGAGGAGGATGAGCTGGCTCCATGTAGGATGCCACATCACTCATCCTCAACTCCACATCACAAGTCAACTTCAAACTCCAAAGAAAAATTAATAAGTGGGTGAATAAATGACATTTTTACATACACACACAATCCAAGCCCACAACGCTTAAGGACCAAAATTAATTTCATGTAAGAAGGTGCAATAAGAACTTACAAATTGTCTTCCCAAAATGCATAATAAGGACTAATTTTGATTTCCCAACCCATAGGTAGCGTTGGTGTAACAATGTAAGAGGTATGGGACAAGTTTAACTTGTCCCATAAGCCTCCAAAATCAGTCCCTAATGACATAATCCGAATTTCAAAAGGAAGGTGGAGTGTTTCACACTCAAAGATACTTACACATTACTTACAACACATAATTCAAGAGCCATCATGTAAGGATATTACTTATATAAATCAAAACATATACAACAGAATAACATGAGAGAACACCAAAATATAGATAAATGATTACAATATGCTCATATAATAGATTTTCCACTTCGAGGGGGTTAACCTCCAAACCATACAATAACACTCCAATACTCAACATGATGATTAACTACAACCTTCTAACCCCTATACATACCATTCTAACCTATGGCCAATACTGAGGCCGACCTCCTAAGCATAATAAATCATAAATGAATGATATAATAAGATAAGGGGATGTGTGCCACATGTTGGCATCTCCATCAATACATATACATCATAACATCCTTTCCCTAGGTGTATAGAATTCCTTCCCTCCTTGACATGTTTCGTCCCTGAAACATAAGAAGAAACCACGTAATGAGTGTGTTGTAAATTTTTACAAACTTTGCGCCATGATCGATCATCCATCCATATGTGATCCTGGTAGATGATACATATCTGAACTAATATCCATATTTTGATGCACTACTCTGATTCCATTCATGACCATAGTTTATCATCCTTGGATTCCATGCATAACCAACATAAGGATTCAATGCATAACCATAATAAGGATTCCATGTATAACAATAATAAGGATAACCATAATAAGGATTCCATGCTTCATAATTGTTGCTTCATTGATCCCCTGTATAAATAAAGTGATTATTCCTCCAATTACCTGTATATCTATATTGGTTGGAAATATGATGTGCCCTGGGATATCTCCATGATTTTTTTCTCTCATGTTGATGTGGATTTCCATATGCTGCAGTTGTAGTATCCTCAACCTTATCAACCTGTTTCTGAACTTTCTTTCTTCTTCCACCTTTGCATTTGATATTTTCTTTTTCTCTTGAGTAGATGAATCATCATTTGCTTCTTTTTCTTCATGTTCCTTTTTTGAATCATCCTTATTCCCTTCTTCTCCATATTCTAAATAATCCTCATGGTCTATATTGACTTTTCTTTGATTTCCATTAAGCCTGATATCCTGTAAAGTGACCTTCTTCTTTTTGTACCAAATCTTCATAAACTTATTTTGCATATTAATATTAATTTTCCCCAATGTCTCTAACCAAGGATACCCAAGAAAAATATCCAAACCATCCATATCTAAGGCAAAAAAATCTGTATGTAAAGTATATTTGTCCATAGTAAGTTTTAAATCTTCAAAAACTTGAATTTTCTTACCATTCACTTGAGCTTCTTTGATATTACTTTGTTGAATATGTAGATGTTGAGCCATATCCTTGTTGATGAAGTTATACTTGCTGTTAGGGTTTATGGAAACAATTATCTTATTCCTTTGAATGCATCCATGAAACTGAAATATGGTATCTTCCTTCTTCTGCATCAATATCTTGTTTTTCTTCCTCTTCTTCATAGTCTTCTTCAACTTCTTCTGTGTTTGATTATTCTGTTAGCATACGTTGGTTATTAGGTGTCTATCTTATCACATTATCTCTTCTTCCATCATTCTCTGCTTCTACTTTGGATCTTCTCCATTTAGTTAGGGAGTCTAGTACAGATTTCTGTCCTATAAATATTGTACGTGTGCTTTGTGTTATACAGAATAATATGAGATAAAACTATCTCTTCTATTTCTCCTTCCCCGGCTCTCTCTCAGTTTGGTATCAGAGCGACTGCAAATTGGCGCAGTTGGAGGTGTAGGGCGAGATCTTGCCGGTGAGGCCAAAGCCTGCAAAGCTGAGCTTGTTAATCCTTTCATTGTTGTAGATTACGCCCTCCAATTCTGAAAACGCGCCATTACAGAGCGCCTGAAGCTTTTCTTCGACCACTGAGTGAGCGCCTGAAGCTTTGCTGCTACGTGGAAGAGTCCTGAAGCTTTGCTGCTACGTGGAAGAGTCCTGCTGTTGCTGCTGCGTGGAAGAGTGTGCTGCGTGAAGAGGAAACATTCTTGCTGGTGCGTTGGACAGAAGAAAAAAAAAACGTGGAAGTTTATGTGGAGAACTGCTGCTGCGTGTGGAGTCTTCAATTTGGGATCAACCCATTCCCGTAAGAGTGTGACTGAATGCTGAAGCTCGTACATTGTAATATCAAAGATCTTTGAGCATCTTTTGAGATCCAAAATGCTAGGATTATCTATTATCAGCTTTAGAATAGATTGAGAAACCTGTTTGGATTCATCGACGCTCAGATTAATAGTAATAAAAGCGAGCAGTGGCACTAAAATCAATTACATCGAACTCACGGCCAGCCGAGCCATGTTCGAAATCTGAGCGTGTTGGAGACCACAAGCTGGACGTGGAGATCTCGCTGGGAGAGAGAACTTATTTCTGTGCGCGGAGACCTTCAAACGCTATCGAGGTAGTTTTGAGTCTACAACAGTTTCTTCAACACTACGTCGAATGTCGAGTGTAGACAACTCGATTGAAAGCGTCAATAACATGGTCGCCATAGCTGAAAGCCACAACATCAACTCGCCAGCCAGAGAACACCGTGAAGAATCTCCTGAGAGCTCCGGGTTCTACTTTGCTTTGCTGAACAAGCTTCGAAATTGTAGCAATCTTGCATTCGACAAACTAGTTTGAGAAGGACTCCTTGAGTACTTTCTTTTCGACGTCAGCTACTAAGCAAAGCGAGTACAGGAAGAATTAGAAGCCGGATACGACGCCGATTGTGATGATGAAGAAGAACGCCCTGCAAAGCGTCGCCGTCTCACAGCACGCGAATATCGCGAGCATCTACGAGCTAGTAATTCTCGACAGTGAGTCCAAATTGTAATAACTTTTTTCAAATAAATAAAAAAATAATTATTACAATGTCTGCTCCGAAGTTACTTTTGTCTGATGCTCAATTGCTCAAAGGGCCTAATTTTGTAGCCTGGAAGACAAAAATGAAGACAATCCTTCAGTTTGAAGTATTATGGGGAATTGTCACAGGGTCTGTGCCTGCTCCCATAGCCCCCGATGAACTAATAAAATATGACATGGCTTGTGCTAAAGCCTTGATGTTGATAATGCTCAGTGTCAGTGATGATGTGCAACCGCATGTTCGGAATGCGGAGAAACCCAAGGAGGCCTGGGACAAATTGGCAACCATTTATGAAGCCAAAAATCAGACAAAGATTCTTCATCTTCAGTCGAAGCTGCACACCCTCTCTATGGGGTCTGACGAGAAAGTGGAGGAATTCCTGCGTCGCGTGGCTGAGTTGAGATCGGAGTTATTGGCGCTCGGTGAAACGGTAGATGATAAACTTCTCATCCCAATCACCTTGAGAGCACTCCCTTCTCAATTTCGAGTGTTTGTTACAACACTGAATGTGTCTAAACAAACAGTGACATTCGAAGAGCTTGTGAATTTGCTGCAGCAGGAAGAAGCTATCACTTCATCGCATGGGGAGTCTCAGGACAAAGCCTTGTTCTCAAAGCCTAATTGTGGCAAAAAGAATCAGAAAGGTCCCCCAAAGAAGCCAAATCCAGCGCAACCCAAATAGAAAGATCAAAATTCAAAGAGATGGTGTCACATTTACAGAACCAATACTCACGACACTGATCACTGTTGGCACAAAAGCCTGAAACAAGGGCCTTCAAGCCATACAAGCACATCCGGGCGTGAAGATTTTCAAAAGTCCAAACGACGTCCCCGCTGGAGAAAGTAAAAAGGACATCTTGCAGCCCAACAAGAAGATGATGACTCTGATGAGGAGACATCAGAAGGAGCCCATTGTAGTAAGAATCTTGTACTCGTCTCTCAAACTTCTCAACCCACGAAGAAAGTCTGGTTGATAGACTCTGGTGCAAGCAAGCATATGTCAGGTGACAAGAAGTTGTTTGATTCACTACACGAAGAGCCAACTGGAGATCGAGTTCAGATAGCAGATGACAAAGAGTACATTGTAGAAGGAATAGGGAATGTGACCATTCCTTTGGGGCCACAAAAATGTACACTTACAAAGGTACTATATGTTCCTGGCTTGACTAGCAACCTTTTGTCAGTTACTCAGCTCTTGAATCATCACCTTAAGGTTGAATTTCTTGTTCAAAATGGCATTAAATCATGTTTAATCTCCAGACAAGGTATGGTTCTTGCTAAAGATTTTGTAAAAGATAAGTTATTTGCTTTAGATACTGTTTCATCTTCTGCAGTAGCTTTATCTGCTTCAAAAATAGAATCAACTGCCTTATGGCATTTTAGATATGGACACTTGTTGGTCGGTTCATTGCATCAGATGAGTTCAAAAGCAATGGTCCGTGGACTACCAAAATTGTCTAGTTCCTTGCCTATTTGTTCTGGCTGTCTTGCAGGAAAACAACACAGAGATCCGTTTCAAGAGAGCACCTTCCATGCCAAGAAATTTTTGGAGGTAGTTCATACCGATCTGAACGGCCCATTGCCTGCTTCGTTTTCAGGATACAAATACTTCCAGTTGTTCGTGAATGATCACTCTCGCAAGATGTGGGTATATTTCCTAAAGCAAAAAAGTGAGGCTCTTCAACACTTTCAAAACTTCTATCATCGTGTTGTCAAAGAGTCTGGACAACCACTTCTTCTACTCCGCTCAGATCGAGGGGGGGAATTCACATCAAAGAAGTTCTTGGCCTTCCTAAACCATCACGGCATTAAGCAGCACCTGACTGCTCCCTACACGCCCCAACAAAATGGCATTGTTGAGCGTCGCAATCACACAGTGATGGAGATGGCTCACTACATGCTATCAACTGCAAAGCTAGGAGAACGCTATTGGGCTGAAGCAGTACAAATGGCTGTATATCTTCTCAACAGGGAAGCAACAAATATTCTACTGAACAAGATGCCAGAAGAGGTATGGAGTGGTAAAAAACCATCAATTTCTCATTTGCGAGCATTTGGTTGCACAACATACATACATGTCCCAGCTCAGAAGAGAAAGAAGGTAGAGCCAAAAACACTCCCGTGTATCCTTCTTGGCTACAGTACTACCTCGAAGGCATATCGTCTCATGGATCCTGAGACAAAGAAAATATACGAGAGTCGGGATGTGGTTTGTGACGAGTCATCCTTTGACTCAATAGTATCAACAGAAGATCCACTTCCAAACACATCTCACCGATTAGTCTCTGAATCAGATGATGAGCTGGAGGAGACTACTTAGAGAAAAGAAATGCTACCTGGAGAACTATTTGTTGACCTTGGAGAACTGCAGAATGTGACTCCACATCAATCCTCATGGCAACGACACAGTTCTTCTCAAAAGCAGTTAAGTTCTCATCCGAAGTGGGTACAAAGCACTATCAAGGACTCACATTTGCAACAACTCCCAGATACATCATCTGGAGTCAAAACAAGGAGTCAAACAAGAAATGAGGTAAACTTTGCACTCATGAGTTCACTGATGAATAGCTCCGAGCCAGATAATGTTCGTGAAGCACTCAGTCAAAATCAGTGGAAGGAAGCTAAGGAAACAAAATATGACTCGCTCATGAAAAATCAGACATGGGAACTTGTCGATCTGCCTACATGAAAGAAACCCATAGGTTGCAAATGGGTCTTCAAGACAAAATATAAGGTAGATGGATCCATCGACAAACATAAAGCATGACTTGTAGCCAAAGGATATGCTCATAAAGAAGGCATCGACTATGAAGAAACCTTTGCACCCACTGCGAAGATGAAGACCATCATAGTAGTTTGCACACTTGCAGCACAGAAAGGATGGAGACTTCAGCAGATGGACATCAAGAGTGATTTCCTAAATGGTGATCTGAAAGAAGAAGTATACATGACCCAACCTGAAGGATTTTTTGATGAAAATCAGCCTAAAAAGGTATGTCGTCTCATCAAATCTCTTTACGGACTGAAACAAGGTCCCAGGGCATGGTATATCAAGATCAACGATCACCTTTTGCAGCATGGGTTCACTCGTAGTCCCTCAGATTCAAATTTGTATATAAAGAAGGTAGGCAAAGAAATTGTCATTCTGGTTGTTTATGTAGATGATCTTGTGATCACTGGTAGTTCAGAAGATCAGGTTGATATTGTAAAGAATGATCTCAAAAGAACCTTCGACATGACAGATTTGGGGCTACTACATTACTGTCTTGGCTTGGAAATATGGAAAAAGGAGCATCACATCTTTGTTTCCCAGACAAAGTACGCCAAGACACTCCTGGAAAAGTATAGAATGTCTGACTGTAAACCTATATCCACTCCCATGGAAAAAGGCTTGCAACTTTCAAGATTCCAGGACTCACCTCAAGTAGATGCTACTCTCTACAGGCAATTGGTTGGAGGGCTCATCTATTTGACATACACTAGACCAGATCTCTGCTATGCTGTCAGCTATCTTTCCAGGTTTATGCAGGAGCCAAAGAAATGTCACTGGAATGCAGCAAAGCATGTTTTGAGATATGTCTGAGGAACAACTAATTATGGTCTGGAATATAAAAAGAATGATCAATTCTTCCTACAGGGATATGTCGACTCGGACCATGCTGGATCTGTTGATGATAGGAAGTCAACTACAGGATACATATTTCATCTCGGATCTGGACCTATCTCGTGGATAAGCAAGAAGCAGAATGTTGTTTCTATCTCATCCACAGAGGCAGAATATCACGCCGCACGAGGAGCTGTGTGCGAAGTGATATGGATACGTCGCATTATGGATGACCTAGGAATTCCTGAAAAACAGTCACCTATTCTCTATTACGACAATCAGAGTGTGTTGAAGCTTTTGCATAATCCAGTCTTTCATGAACGAACAAAGCATATTGAAATTGACTGCCATTTCATTCGAGAGCACATCTTGAACCATCAAATTCAGCTCCAGTACTGTCCTACTGAAGCACAAGTTGCTGACATTCTCACTAAATCTCTTGGAAAAGTGAAATTTGAATCTTTTAGAGGTCACATTTGCAAGAATAATGTAATAAGGGGGGGAATGTTAGAATACATTGGTTATTAGGTGTCTATCTTATCACATTATCTCTTCTTCCATAATTCTCTGCTTCTATTGTGGATCTTCTCCATTTAGTTAGGGAGTCTAGTACAGATTTATGTCCTATAAATACTGTACGTGTGCTTTGTGTTATACAGAATAATATGAGATAAAACTATCTCTTCTATTTCTCCTTCCCCGGCTCTCTCTCATCTTCAATATATGTTGCACCATCATCTTCCCTTGAATCTTCTTCACCTTCCTCTTCATCTTCTTTCTCTCTTGATTCTTCAATATATTCTTCCCCATCATCTTCCTTTGACTCTTCTTCCTCTTTGTGGTCCCATCTATCCATAAAAAGTTGTTCCATTTCCTCCCAAGACCTAATCCTTGCTGTCATTTTTTAACTCAGAAATACCAAATCCATGCAGGACCACCAAGATAATGTGAAAACCTATTCCTTGTCATGAAATATGAGAAATATATATTCTTAAATTTTATCCACCATTCTTTAGCATCCATCTCACCATTTCTATAAAAAATTGTTATCCCCATGATCATGATTAGGGTTTAGGAATTCTGAAAAATATTTCAGCAGATGGATAAAAATACAAGGAATAAACCCTAACTAAAATTTCAATAGCTTTCCGAAAATATAAATTTTGCTAAACAATACTACAATTTGCTTCCTAAAAAGAGAATTTATGAAAACACCTAAAACACCAATAACATCCGCAAAATAGATCCAATGGAAATGAAATTTTCAGATATTTGGACTTAGAGATTTTCCAAATAATGATGCAAAAATTGGGAAAAAATTCGATACCCTCTTCAAGATATATTCGAAACAAAAAATTAGGGTTTTTGCCCTAATTTTGGCCGAAATTGCTGCTCTGATACCACTTGTAAGGATATTACTTGTATAAATCAAAACATATACAACATAATAACATGAGAGAACACCAAAATATAGATAAATGATGACAATATTCTCATATAATAGCTTTGCCACTTCGAGGGGGCAACCTCCAACTTCGAGGGGGTAACCTCCAAACCATACAATAACACTCCAATACTCAATATGATGATTAACTACAATCTTCTAACCCCTATACATACCATTCTAACCTATGGCCAGTACTGACGCCAACCTCCTAAGCATAATAAATCATAAATTAATGATATAATAAGATAAGGGGATGTGTGCCACATGTCAGCATCTCCATCAATACATATACATCATAACATCCTTTCCCTAGGTGCATAGCACATCAGCTCTAATAAATGCATTATTTTGACCCATTTTAATTTATTTAACAACATGATTACTCATTAATCTAGACACAAACAAAATAAATAATAAAGGGGAAAATACATCACTAAAAATGACATACTAAAATTAAACAAAAGAAACTAAATAAAAGAATACACATAACCCCTTGGTCACATAACCCCATGGGAGCCCCTTACATCAATTCAAACATACACAAATAACAAATACATGTTGCCATGGTGACCCTTGTTGAATTCATCTAGAATTCTAATGTGCTTGCTCTCCAATCCCCCGATGTTTGTTGTGACATGTTTACCTACAAAACATAAATACCTCCTTCGGATTTGTGGCCACATCAAATCATCCAAAATAAATATACAATATAACTCCTAATTCATCTATATATAAATCAAAACATGATCAAGCAAGTAACGACATCATTTACAATTTCATCAATAACCATATGATCATAAAATTACTTCAATTATCTAGGTCTACTCAATATGACGAAATAACACATGTCCAATATATATAACCATGTCAACATCATAGCAACATCAATATAAAATGTATCCAGTACCACATGCACCATATATGAATCAAAATTAACAATAGTCTATGATCTCTAACATCTAACATCATGCCAAATCAAGAGCTACAATAATGTCCATAACTATAGTCGACAGTATCATAATCAATAACAAAAGGTGTCGAAAGGAAGTGGTCACTACATCCCCCTCCCCTTAGACTCAACTTCCTCCTGGAAGTCACTGGAACAAGTGTGGAAACTAAACTCATAGAAAAGTAGCATCCTCCCATGTAGTCACAGTCTCATCATATCTTTCCCACTACACTCAAACCTGGTCAATCTTTCTACCTCGAAGGCCCAAAGTCCTACGCTCTATAATGTAAACATGCTGCACCATCACCTGCCCCTGATCCTACACTAGCAAAAAGGTCCAATCCAACACATGAGAAGGATTTACAGTATATATCCTAAGTGCTGAAACATGAAACACATCATGCATGCAAGACAAGATAGGTGGCAACACCAGACAGTAGGCCCAAGGACCGATACGCTCATAGATTTCAAATGGGACCTCAAATCTAGGAGCTAACTTAGAACATTTTCCATAACGGATAGGGCTCTTATGTGGCCTAACATGAAGGAAAACCTTCATGCCCACATCAAAACTATGGTAAATCATATGTTGATCTGCATACTTCTTCTTCCTGTCCTGTGCCTCTTGCAGTCACTGTCTGACCATAACCACCTGTTGCTCCATGTCCTGTAATAAAGCTAGCCCAAGAGAAACAATGTCCTCTAACCTATCCCAACTAAGAGGTTTCTGTACGATGGAAAAGTGACATGCGAGCATGAGAATCTAAAAGTAACTCTTCCTCGCACCCAACCTCCCGAGGTCATGCCGAGATAGCCGGTGGGGATTGAATATGCGTGGGATGCAGACGAGCTAGTTAGGCAATCTGATGTCTTCAACGCGCACTAGTGGAAATTACGATTCTAAGGCAAAGAAGGCCCTCCTAACCTGAACTGGTGTGATAGATCGATTAGAAAGGATGACTTATCGAAGGCTCCAATCAATATCGAGCTCTGGCATGATTTGGTCTATGGGTTGTGGAATACGTGGAAAATGACCTGGGATAGTTTCGTGTATGTCCCCAGATAAGGTCATAGGGAAGATGGTAAATATAATTGATTTTATGGGCGATTCTCTGGCCTAGTCCAGAACTCCTTAGCTTTGTTAGCTGCTATGTCTAACAAGGATAACTGTTTGATGATGATAGGTGGAAGTGGAGTAGATCTGAATACTAATGTACGTAGGCCAACATCTATATCTGATTCTCCTATGGACTCGTTGGGCTGTGAGACTTGTGGGTCACAACCGTAGATTCATATTTGTTGTGGTCCTGCTATGGTCATGTGCATATTTAGTCTCTAATACCTAGTATCCAATAGTCATATGCTTTCTCAGTCTCTATATTCAGATTTAACAGTTGTGTGATCTTTTTAGAGTATCTGACGGGTGTTTGCGCAACCTGAATTCTCAAGCAGGTATCTATATCTGTGAGAGTGTCTCCTACGTCTAGCTATGGGACCAAAGGATCACAACCAAAGGTCTGCTCTCTTTCAAAACTTTCCACAGTCATGTGGATATGAATCTAGGGTAATCTATAGTTTGGTTGATTCGACCAAAACATGTGTGCTTGGTTGTCTTCTATGTTTAACCCGTGCAGTTGGAAACTGATTTGTTGTAAGTTTACCATTGTTTGGAGGACTTAGATCCTAAGATTCTGATCTATATCAGTTATGGCTGTGACAAGATTGGGTTGGGGCACGATTGGCTCAAATACGTATTCCCTGGGCTCTCTAGGTCCCACGATTGTCATACAAAAGCCACAATGTAAACTAAATGCAACAAAGTAAAATTAACTATGTGAAGTATATCTATAACATATATAACTTCTATATTTTTGTATTTTTTTGATGAATTTTATAGATGAAATTGAAGGAGTAGCTAATTTAATATATCTAGAAATTGACGATTTAATCTAATGACGAATTTAAAACAAACAAAGTAACTGAGTATAGCTACTTGCCTGTGCAGTTGTAAATCTATTCTAAACAATGAAATAACTGATCTAATCTATTTGAAAGACTCTCGATCCTACCTCAGAAGTGAGGAAATAATCATAGTCTCTCAGAAACTATTAATCCTCACAGCTTCCCTGGTAATATCGAAAGTAAAATTGACTGAAATAAAGTGAATGGCTACTCTATTTGATATGCTACTAATTTAAAAATTTGAAAGCTAGAACCTGGATTCTGTAGATAGTGGTGAATTCGATAATGTGTGTGATCTTGTCCCCTCAGTGTGACCTCCTTACTCCTTCGTGTTCACGTGGATCCAGAAAAGCGTGTAATGCTAGCATCAATAGAAGCAGATATTGGGACAAAGGTGACTTTAGGATACAAACTTAATACAATGCGAGTAGGAGAGAGATAGTGCAAGAGTACAGAGCTTGGCTTATGTAATTCCTAGCGGGATTTATTGCGAGTCATGCAACATAAAGCATCCAGAACCTGAAACTATCCTACTTGAAGAACAAAACCTGTAACTTTAATGGCTTCCTAATGAAAAAAAACAGACTATCTTACTCCAATGGATTGGATGAAATATCAACAACATTTGCACAAGATGGATATGTGGCTTCCTAACAGCAAAAACAACACTAACTAAGCATGCAATGAATAAAGCTAAGAATTCTAAGCAAAAATGAAAGACTAATCTATTGCAATGAGAAATTCAGAGGCAAGTTTGAGGGGGCCATTTGCTTGAGCACAAGCCAACTATTTATAGCATTTGCATTTACCCAAGGTAAAAACCAAATTGAACTCTTAAACTATAAACAATGGCAAAACACTATTCCAAGGAACCAGAATCATTAATGCAAGCCCAAGGCAGTGAAAAAAATTTGGTAAACGTTGAAATTACGTGAGTCGCGTTAAAAGAGAATTCTGGAAAACGCGTAAAGGACCACCACCCTCCACCCTGAGCAGGGCGGCGGTTATAGGACCTCTGCCCTATCAGGGTAGTGGTCACGAGACCGCCGCTCAGGCAGGGTGGCAGTTTCATAACTGAAGAGAAAAAGGCAAAGAAAAGAGGGGAAAAGAGAAAAACAAAGCATGCAGGGGCTAAGTGGGGCATGTGGGATGATAACACATACTTGGAGAGATTTTCTGGATCCCGAACACCTTGTGAGGAGACCTGTGTCATCATTGGGGCACGTGTTACGTTGTTCTGATGGTGCAGTACCCTACAATTTTGGGTACGTACATATTGCCCCCTCAGAGAAGTGTTTTAGCCATGAAGAGGCGTAAAATGGTGGGTCCGAGTATGGCGGTCTTGAAATGGGAAGTTGGAAGTTATACCTAATACGTCCATGTGTCGAAATGATGCCATCCAATATTCCCGCTTCCTGCAAAATGAAAAGAGAACTCAAGTGTAGATAGACAAGATAGATTGGAAAATAAACGCTAAAATAAAGGGAAATGAGGATGTACCACTTGTGCAGGGGTGAGAACTTACCTCCGTCGGCGCTCCAAACATGAAAAAAAACATTCAAAATAAGTCAGGATGCTATATATATGAAAGTGGGCCCATTTTCCTATTCATTTGCACGTGTTGATTTGATTGATTATGAGCTCTGGGACCCATGGTGACGGTTTCTTACGAGAGTAGAGTCAAAATGTTTGTGGCGAGATAGCGATCATGCCTCCACGTGCAGATCATTGACCCACGAGATCATCGACCCACGAGATCATAGGTTAGTTCTTCTCAATTTATTGTTTTTACCCCAGAAATTTTAAAATGCTAAAACCTTTGTCATGGGGGGGTTATTTTTGAAAATGTTAGGTTCAAAAGGTCCATCTAGGGGGGCCGCCTACTGGGTAGGCTTTGGTTTTAGTTAAAATGGTCTCTTTTCACGTTTTTTGGCCTTTTTAGTATATAAAACCCGTGTGGGTTTTCAGGACACGACCGCCGCCCTGCCTAGGGCGGTGGTTACGTGACCGCCGCCCTATTCATTGCGGAGGTTACAAGACCACCACTCTTAAGGCGGTGGTTGCTAAACTGCCGCCCTGCTTAGGGTGGCGGTTCTTCACAGAATGTCAAAAGAACACTTGTTTGAGATTATTTTTACATTTTTAGCATTTCTACGTGTTTTCATGATTTTTCTAATGTCATTTGGATGCTAACTTACTTTGTTTTTTGTGTTTTTTTGGGTGTATGCAGGCGAGAGAGGAGTACTTTCGGTGGAGCCGAGAAAGGGAGTGTGACTAGCTCCCAATAGTGTTAGACACCCTTTCACAGGACGAGCAGGATACTCTTCAGAGGGCTGGTATACTATGTATATCACAGGTACCACATGTTACACCATCCAGTCACATACTTTGTGACTTATTTTCCTACTGAGATGTTGATCGGAACACCTTCCGATTACCAGGGGTCCAAAGTGATTGGACCATCACACTTGAGGATGTTTACCATATCCTAGGGGTCTCGATCATCAAGAGGTGACTCACCCTCGAGACAGTAGGTTCACGGGCCCAGATAACACAGTGGGCTTCTTACATTGGGAGATGCATTCATCTCCACAGGTTCAAAGAAGGGGGTCAGAGTTCGGTCTATTCCTAGTTTTCCCATCCCCTTGCTTCACCGGGCTATTATGGGGATCCTTGCCTCGAGATTGATCGGTGACAAGGGAAGAGACACACTGCTATATTGCTGGTCCCCCATCATTACACAAATCGAGGGACATGGCCGGATCTACGCGTGGGGAGAAGATATACTTGGGACTACCTACCATGACTTATATAGGGTAGTCTGTTTACAGGGGCAGTCCTTGAGCCACCCGACCCTGGTTATGAGTTGGGTCTATGAGCACTTCATCTCTTATGGCAGAGGTGTAGAGGTGAAAGATCCTGGAGCTGTGATGACAGGCAAATGGACAGATATGTCGGTGCTAAGAGCACCTCATCATCCAGTTGCTTCTCTAACCACTGATGACATGGAGGCCACACTATATCAGACCATGGCAGGTATATGGGGCAAGGAGGCTCTTACTTTGATCTCCTGCTCCACCACAGGGCAACTTATTGAAAAACTAGGGCGAGTGGAGATACACCCCTTTGGCCGAGTTTCTCAGTAGTTTGGCCTACCTTACATGGGCATGCTTCCCCCGGTAGTGTCAATATACAAGTCAGTTTGAGAGGCCAGAGGGGGTCCTAGAGGCCAGGGTTGGACAGTTGTTACACCTGGCGTTCCTATTGTAGCTAAGAGGGTAGTACGTGCTGGCGGGAGAGCCAGTGTTCCTCGGGCACCCCTACTTCAGATTGTCGTGGATCCTGCCCATAACAGCGATGACCCCATCAAAATAGACTCATAGTCCGAGGAGTTCACTAGGGGGAGAGACAGAGGAGGAGACGGAGGAGGACAGTGATCCTGAGTGGCATGACACTTAGGATATCATGCAGGCAGAGAGGGAAGAGTATAGTGCAGAGAGAGTGACTCTGGTTTTAGAGGAGCCACTCTCCCAGGGCCATGGTGGAGAGGATGAGTCTGTTGTAGGATGCTACGTCACTCCAGCCACGGGGGGATCACCTCAGTTGGTGGAGGCATCTGTGGCGGGTGCTGACCCTAGAGATCCATCCTGGAGGCCTGGTGATCCGAATAAGTTACCACCCTTCCTTTTAATGTTTTTTTTAAATTAGGATTGCCTTATTTTCTATCTCTACTTTTGTTTACACTTGTGTTTTATCTCTTGTTTTATTTCTAATTTGTTTTCTCCTTTGTTTGCAGAGACCGCCGATGAGTGGCAAGACTTGATCTGCAGGGTATGCACCGATACCCTGATGATTCCCATGGAGAGGACCCATGTAGAGTTATCTATGGATGCATGGGAGCCCTCAGCAGCTGGCAGACATAATGAAATCTTTTCCCCTATCTGGCATGTGGCTAGGATGGTATCAACTCTCCGTACAGAGTTAGCAGGGTATAGGAAAGCCAAGTTCCTGATGAGGAGTCATTCTCGTAGTGAGACTGGCGGCTAGCCCCTCAGGATCCTGAGCCCTCCGTACACTCAGAGTGCCAGGCGTAGCTAGATTCCTAGGCGTGGGCGTGCACCTTTAGAGGGGTCTCATAGGGATTGAGAAGCCACTTGGCTCTCCTAGATTTTTGTATTATGAATATGTTGAATTTGGGAGTAAATTGAATACTAGTGTAGTGTAGGCCATGCAATCTTTTTTATTCTCCTATGACCGCGTTGGCTGGGACTTGTGGTCACAACTCGGAATTTCGTATTTGTTGTGGTCTACTATTGTCATGTTTCATATATTTACTCTCTAAATACCTAGTATCCCATAGTCATAATCGTTTCTCATCTCTATATTCAGATTTAACAACAGTTGTGTGATGCCTTTGTTAGAGTATCTCACGGGGTTTTGCGCAGGACCTGAATTCTCAATGCATCTTAGATCTGTAGAGTTGTCCTTCCTACGTCTAGCTGTGGGACCAAAGGATGCACAACCAAAGTCTTCTCTTCTTCCATCTTTCAAACCCCTCACAAAGAAACACCTCGACTCCACAGTCAATGCGGATATAATCTAGGTTAAATCTGTAGTTTTGGTTGAATTTGACCAAAAGTGTGTGCTTGGTCTTCTCTCTGTGTTAACAAGCCCGTGCAGTTGGAAACTGATGTGTTGTAAGTTTTCGGCGTTGTGTTGGAGACTTGGACCTAAATTCTGATCTATATCAGTTTATGGCTGGTGAGGACGATTGGTTGGGGCACGATTGGCTTGAATACATATTCCCTGGGATCTCTAGGTTCCTCGATTTTCATACAACGCGCACAATGTAAACAATGCATGCAGCAAAGTAAAAATAACTATGTGAAGATATCTAATAACATATAGTAACTTCTATATTTTTGTATTTTTTTGATGAATTTTATGGTTTAAATAGAAGGTATAACCTAAGTTTAAATATCTAAATTGACGGATTTAGAGTCAATGACGAAGTAACACAACAAGAATTGCGTATAGCTACTTTCCTATGCATTAGTAATCTATTCTAAACATGAAATCAACTGCTCTATCTAATTTGAACGGACGTCTCTATCCCTACCTCAAAGTTAAGGAAAGACTCATAGTCGTCTCAGAAAACTTCAATCCTCACATGGGACGCTTCCCTGGCATATCGAAATTAAAATTGAATGAAATAAGTGATTGGCTACTCTATTGATATGCTTCTAAGTTAAAAATTTGAAAGCTAGACCTCGATATTTTGCAGACTCGTGAATCCGATAATGTTGTGTGGATCTTGGTCCCGTCGTGAATGACCTCCTTGCTCCTTCGTCGTGTTTTCACATGGGATCCAGAAAGCGTGTAATGCTAGCAACAATGAGAAGTGCTATATGTGACAAATTCGACGTGTAGGATAGCAACTAATACAAGCGATGAGAGAGAGATATGTGCAAGAGTACAGAGCTTGGCTTGGCAAGTTAACTGAGTGGGAATTTATTACGAGTCATACAACCTAAAGCATCTAGAACATGACTATCTTTGCGTTGAGACAAAACCTCCTGCAATTATAATGGCTTTCCTAATGAAAACAGACTCTCCTTCCTAACGTCCATGGATTGGATGAAAGTCGTAACAGAGCCACTTTGCCACAAGATGGATCTTGCTTCCTAAATAGCAAAAACAACACTAACCTAGCATGACACATGGAATGAAACTAAGAATTCTAAAGAAAATGAAACGTCTATTGCAATGAGAAATTCAGAGGAAAATTTGAGGTGTGAGGGCGCCATTTTCTTGATCACAAGCAACTATTTATAGCATTTGCATTTACCGGCAATGGTAAAAACCAAATTAGAAAAAGCTCTGGTTAAAACTATTCGCACAATGGCAAAACAGCTATTCCCATGAACCAGAATCAACTTACTGCAAAGCCCCATGTGGTGAAAAAAGATGGTATGTTGAAATTTACATGAATTCCAAAGCGTTAAAAGAGCTCTGAAAATGCGTAAAGGACCTCTTCCCCTGAGCAAGGCCGGCGGTTACAAAGACCGCCGCCCAGGCAGAGGTGGTAGTTTTTACAACTGAAGATCAAAAGATCAAAAGAGGGGAAAAGAAAAAGCAGCATTGTGGGCTAAGCGGGGGGCATGTGTGAAGATTAGCACCTACTTTGGAAGATTTTATGGATCCCAACACCTTTCGAGGGAGACCTGTAATCGATCATTGTGCGCACACTTATACCTTGTAGTCGGATGTGCAATGACCCTACAACATTTTGGTATATAACATTTGGCCCCCTCGTAGAAGTGTTTTAGCCCTGAAGGAGGCATAGAGAATGTGTGGAATCGCGAGTAGGCGGCCCGAAATGGGAAGTTGAGTGTATACCTGATACGTCGTTTGGTGGAATGAATAGCCATGCCAATATTCCCGATGCCTTGCACTCTGCAAACATTAAAAGAGAACTCAAGTGTAGATTAGACAAATATAGTTTGGAAAAGAACGCTAAATAAAGGGGTAGCGAGGATGTGACCAACTTTGCAGGGTGTGAGAACTTACCTCGTCCGTCTGCGCTCCAAACATGAAAAAAACATTCAAAATAGTCCAGATGCGATATAGATGAGTGGCCCATTTTCCTATTCATTTGCACGTTGTTGATTTGATTGATCTCTGATCTCTGGGACCCATGGTGACGGTTTCTTACGATATTAGAGTCAAAATTTGGTGGCGAATGGCGATCATGGCATGCCTGCCACGGGGCAGAGTCATTGACCACAGGCGAGATCATCGACCACGAGATCATAGGTTAGTTTTTCTTCTCAATTTATTGTTTTTGTTAACCCGAGGAAATTTTAAAATGCTAAAAGCGCTTTGTCATGGTTGGGTTATTTTTGAAAAAATGTTAGGTTCAAAAGTCCATCTAGGGTGACGCTACTGGTTAGGGGGAGGGCTGTGGTTTTAGTTGAAAATGGTCTCTTTTCACGTTTTTGTGCCTTTGTATATAAAACCCGTTGGTTTTCAGGGACAACGACCGCCGCCTCTTCCCTAGAGGCGGTGGTTACCTTTACCCTCGCCGCCCTAGGTTCCATTGCGGAGGTTATCAGACCACCACGCTTAAAGCGGTGGGTTTGCTAAACTGAACTGCCGCCGGAGTCTGCTTAGGTGCTGTTCTTGTTTCTTCCACACAGAATGTCAAAAACACTTGTTGGGAAGATTAGATTTTTACATTTTAGCATTCTATCTAACTACGTGTTTTCAATGATTTTTCTAATTCATTTGGATGCTAACCTATACTGTTTTTTTTGTTTTTTTTGGGTGTATGCGTCAGAGAGGAGTACTTTCGTGGAGCCGATAAAGGGAGTGTGACTCAGTCCCTATATTGTTAGACACCCTTCACAACCGGACGAGCAGGAATACTCTTCAGAGGGCTGTATAGACTACTATACTTAACAGTACCAACTGTTCACCATCTAGTCACATACTCTAGACTTATTTTCCTACTGGGATCTGATGCGGAATCACTTCCGATTACCAGGAGTCTGAGGTGATGGGAACCATCACACGAGAGTATGTTTTACCCGATCCCTGGGGAATCCTGATCAATCATAAGACGACTCACCCTCAAACAGGTAGGTTCATGTGGGGCCTAGATAACCAGAGTGAGCTTCTTACATGGGAGATACTGTCATCTCCACGGGTTGCGAAGAAGAGGTCATAGTTCGGTCTTATTTTCCTAGTTTTTTCCATCCCCCGTCAAGGACTTGCTCGCGCGGCCTATTATGGGGATCCTTGCCTTGCCGTCAATATTGATCGAGGACAAGGAGGAATCCACACTACTATAGTTTGTCTGTCCCGGGCCATCATTGCCAATCGAGAACATGGGCGCGGATCTCTGCCTGGGGAGAATATATACTTGGGACTACCTACCATGCTTATACCGGGGTAGTCCTGTTTCAGGGTGGCAATCCTTAAGCCGCCCCCCCGTGTTATGAGTTGATTCAGGAGAACTTCATCCCTTATGGCAGAGGTGTAGAGGTTGTACGAGATCCTGGAGCGTGTAGTGCATGCCAGATGGTATCAAATATGTAGTGCTCAGAGTCACCTCATAGGCCGAATTTTCTTCTTTATTACACGCCGTACATGGAGGCCCACTATATGAGAACCATGGCATTTGTAAATGGGGCGAGTAGGACTCTTACCTTTTGATCCCCTCCCCATAGGGGCAGCTTATTGACAAAAGTGGGGGTGAGTGGAGATACAGGCCCCTTGGCCAAGTTCCTCGAGCAGTTTGGCCTACCTTTAGCTGGGGCAATGCTTCCCTGCTATGCCAGTATACGGTCGTTTGATGAGGCCAGAGGGGGTCCTAGAGGGTTGGGTTGGAAATTTTTACCCCTTGCATTACGCTAGTGTAGCCAGGAGGGTATACTGCCGTTGAGAGCCATTGTTTTTTTCCTCAGGCACCCCATACTTGCAAGATTGCCAGCGGTCCTGCCCAACCATGATGACCCGCAATCGACATAGCCTCTCAGTCTGAGGAGTTTTATAATAAGTGAGAGACAGAGAAGAGATGGGAGGAGGACAATGATCCTGAGTGCATGACACTCAGGATATCATGTATGGTATACGAGGTGCAGTAGTAGAGTGTAGAGAGAGTGACTCTGGTTTCAAGACCACTTCCCAGTCCAGGTGGGAATGAGTCTGTTTTCGAGGATTCTACGGTCGCTTCCCGAGCCATGGTGTGGAGCACCTCAAGTCGGCAAATATCTCTAGTGGTACGGTTACGGACCCTGAGATCCATCCTGGAGGCCTAGTGATCGAGTGAATTACCACCTTCCTTTTGAATGTTTTTTTTAATAGGATTTGCCTTAGTTGCTATCGGTCTCGGGCTTTTGGATGTACGGACTTGTGTTTTGTATCTTCTTTTATTTCTAATTTGTTTTCTTCCTTTGTGGGTTGCAGAGACCACAAGAACCCCGGCGCATGCAACGCGCCTATGAGTGGTGAGACTTGATCCGCAGGGTATGCACCATACCCTGATGATTCCCATGAAGGGACCCGTGCAGATTTATTTTGTGGATGCCTGGGAGACCTCCTCATTTGCCGGACATATACTGACCCTCGGTTTGGCCCCTATCTAGCATGTGGGCAGGAGTGTATCGACTCTCTTATGGAGTTGTGGGGTATACGACACACGCCGAGCAGTGCGGATGAGGATCATTTCATGGCGAGACCTGTGCTGCCCTCGTGAGTCAGAACTCTGACCCTCTGTACACTCAGAGCGTCTGCATCGCCGAGAGTCCTAGGCGTGGCCAGTGCACCTTCAGAGGGGTCTCATAGGATTGAGAAGCCCTTGGCTCTCCTATATTTTTGTATGATATTTTTGTATATCTCAGGCTCTTTGAGCTTAGTTTTGACCATGCTTCAGTGCATGATGCATTGTACAGAAAATTTTGATCATTTATATATATATAATATTCTTTTGGATCAAACTCGGTTGTCATCTATGACTTTGTTTCCATTTCCTTATATGCTAACTATGAGTTTGATTGCGTATATGCGTTTTAGAATGTAATCAATGGAGACCATGATACAAATTATTTACTACTTTCTTTCTTCTTTTTGTGAATTTCATATGCTCATAGGGGGGGAATGAGAATGTGATACAATGTGATGTTGAATCTTAGTTTCTGTAGATCAATTTTTTGGGTACTGGGGGGTTCATATTTTTGCTTTGGCAAAGTGGGAAGATACACTATATGATGAGTATGACTTCCCTCTCCTAACCCCCCATGCACTGTACTAATATGCGAGTGGCTCTCACCAGACTAAAAAAATGGTCAAAATTGTCGTTACATGTGTTTAATGTATTTGATAAGATAGATAAATGCTTTGCGCCGTAACCAAATTAGGATGCTACAAATGCCTACTCCACTAAGACTCCACTCGAATTGACTTCATAGGTTTTGGGATGTAACTGCGTGGTGGTTTTATATCTGACTTAGTCCGTAGATTGCCACATGGTAGCAAAAATCGGTATTTTGTTATATTTATGATTTTAGTTTCTCTTGAATTTTTGGGCACCGTCCGATTAATTTTTTTTTTTTGACCTCAACTCAAGACTTCAAATTTGAATTGTTTTATCCGTTTACATTTGTTTTGTCAAGAGGACCGCCACACACTTGCCCATGCTAACTAGTAAGAAGCGTGGTTTATCCCTAAGCACGGCCTAGGGCGAGTAAGTGGATTTCCATCCCTTCCCCAACCCTACGTCACTAGGTATAGACATAATTCTCATCACACCGAAGGTTTTGTGGGGCAAGGAAATGTTATATTTAAAATTTGGTCCCTTGTTTGATTTGTTATTTGACTTGTTTCCTTTGATCCAAATGTCAGCATGCTCTTATTCCAAAGAATATGACGTACTGGATAGATGTGACAACCATGAATCTTCTAGAACGATACGCATAGGCATAACCCTGAATCCTGAAGAAGACACAAAAGTGAATTAACCCGCAATCTGGTATGGTTACCGTTAAAACCATGTCATAATCAAATAGTTTATTGATGAATTGGTATTCCGAAAATAGTGATGACTCATGGAAAGAGAGATTATGTATTAGAGTGTTTATATGCCAACACATCATCGTTTTATGATTTTCTTGAGGATAAATTCCTTTGAGGTCAAGCAAATTTGTACGAGAAAACAAGCGAAAAAGATGATCCTAACAGATAGATTGGCAAGGTTAATATAATTACAGTAGACTAGTGTTATCACGTAGAATCTTTGAGGCATAGGGGAATTGAACGTGTTTGCCCCAGATTCCTCACCTTCCAGCGTACATAGGAGGATATGGCAACCATTTCCATAGTCCTTCTGATAGGTATGGCCCAACAATTTGGGCTAGAATTCCTTCGCTTCTTCTTCTCCGGTCTTTTTGTCCGATCCTGCTGTCTAGTCTACCTTAGAACTATATCACCTCATTATGTCGCGTTCATATAATTTCTTTTTAGTCCTGGCCAGCACATCCCAGGGGCCAATCCGGTCAGCATAGACTTTTTTCCGCCTGTTCACATCTATCCTAGCTATCATCTAGTCTTTCTGTTGGAAGGACGTGCTTTCTCTGTAAGCTTCTTCATCGCAATCCCTTTTAATGAGATATGGAGACTAGTTATTTCAACCTCAATGGGAGAACTGATTCTTCCCCGACTACCAGTGAAAAAGGAGTAGCTCCTGTTGGTTTTCTTTTGATTGAGGTTAGGTGTTGGCCCAAAGGCAGGATAAACTTCAATTCCAATCTCGGTGCTTGTTTTCTTTCAAACTTGTTTGAGAGGAGACTGGCTTTTAATGTTTTGTTTCATCACCTCACACCTATCGAGTTGCTTGAGGGTCCTACAAGGAGGCCCGTAGGATGGTTTATTTTTAAAGGTTTATATTGCACATTCACGAACTTCATCATTCTATAAAGAATTTTCCATTTATCCGCGATGAATTATTGTTAGGGGGGATCCGATACCTTAAATGATTTGGTTTCTAAATGAAAACTTGGTGATACAAGACCCCGTCACAGGTATTACAGAGGCATAGCCTCTACCCACTTGGTAAATAGTCGGTATGCTATGATTATTAATTATGGCCTTCTGTGACAGGGAGAGAATTTTCCCCTATTAATCTAGTCCCACGTATAGAATAAGGGCCATAGATTAGCAATTGGTTTTATGAGGAGCTTGTGCCTGTCATGTGAATCTCCCGTGGAGCATTCTTTGCACTTATGACACCCTTCGTACAAACTCGACTGCGTCGTGTTCAGAGTAGGCCAGAAAGAGCCCCCCATTCGATGTATTTTACTAGAGGCGGGGTTGCAATGGCTACCAAAGTGGCCTCCACATATTCCACTGTGGAGATTCGTGTAGTAATCTTCTTGGATTCTTCTATGTCGCACATCTTAAAGGCATATCCATCAAACGCTTTTCGATGAGAGCACTTTCTCTATAATGACGTACTTCTTACTTGGCTTACATAATACGTAACTTCCTTGCTTTGTTCGATGTAACCCTCCAGATACATATGATCGCATGATGTAATTCATTAATATGCATGTATAGCCAGGGACACTCAGAGATGGGAGGGTTCTATTTTTGATGTGTAATACGCACATCAATCTGGGAAAGTCTTCGACTACTAGATCGCCTCCGAATCTAATGGATATCAAGCTACCAAATTCGTGATGATTTTTCCTTAACAAGACTTCTGATTTACGAATGTTAATTCAAATTCAACCCATTAAGGTTTCAGAGGCCGACCTTTTACACAAGGACCCTTGCGTGAGGAAAGGAGTTTCGGTAACTGTTTTGAGTCTTTACAATAAGCAACCTTGTGTTATCTTGGGTTCAACATGTAATGTCTTAACTTTGGTTGCAAAGACTAATAGCGAGGAATTCTTGTTTTTGGTGCTTCCGTGTAGGCATGATGCATAGTCGAGCATGCCACTACTGAAATATATCACACTTCTCTCTTGTCATCATCGTCTTTGAGCCAGCATCAGGCTAGCGAGACATGGTGGGCTCCGGAGTTCTAAAATTAACGGTGACCACTTTAGTGGCATTTAGCGTATTTGATGGAGTAACAAGAAAACGCTTAAACTGATTGAAGCTCATTACAGTATTCGGAAGATCCATCAATTCTATAATCTTTGCTTGAGTAGATTTTTTTTGATTGGTATGAATTGTGAGACCTTAAGTCCCGGGATGGATCTAGCTGGAATTGGCACGGCAGTTTTTATGAGAAATGACCTGATTCAGATTCGACTAAGGTGGCAACCATTCGAGAACACCTATTCGATTTGGTCAACATCAATCCGGCGCGACGATATAATCTAAGACCCTAGAGCGTTCCCCCCCTGTACACTAAGATGCATTTTTTTCCTGGAATTTAGCGTGACTATGTTTCTATTAGACGTGAAATAATGACGCGAAGCACGTACGATGTGTGAAATGCTTCTTTGGCTTTGTGCCCACAAGTCATCTACTAGGATTCCCCATTTTATGAATAGATCTGAATCTATACGTCATACCCTTGTATGTAGCGCGCGCCTCGTTCTTGAGTCCGAATGGCACACAACAAAAAATAGGTTCCCCAGGAGTTATAAAACGTGTTTGACTTGATCTTGTTAGGATATGCTGATTTGGATTTTATCTGAGAATCCATCCCGGAGAGAGAAGCTCGACAAATCCCAACTGTTGCCCGGCTCAACAATGACCCTATAGATGTAATAGGGAAAATCTCTTTAGGACATGGCCTTGTTAATTCTCGAAGTCTACACAGATGTGTTCTTCCCTTCTTTTGAGAATGGGAAGTGATATTGATACCACTGAGAGTAAATCGGACTGGTTGACACAGAATCCACCTTCAAGGATTTTCATTACCTCCTGCTTTCATCAAGCATGAGAGCTTACTTGGGTTAAAGCATTGGTCTTGATTTTTGTTTATAATCGGAGGTGTTTGCTTGACTTAGTGACGAGGGTTGTGCAAGCGCGCAATGTGTTGTTTCAAACCCGTGCATTTTCTTTATAACTAATGCAAAATCCTTCTGAGTTCTTGGGTGAGAGCCAGTGTTTATTGATCTAACTTCTGATGGAGTTTAAACGAGGATCCTAAAGTCATAGCCTTGTGGTTCATCTTCCGTTTCCGATTTAATATCATTGTTTCTGGTCTTGCTTCTTCGATTCAAGAAGCGTGCCTTCTTCAAACTGGGCGTGGCTGGCGGTGAAGGTTCCAGATTCATCCCCGTTCTCAAGTGGTGTATATGTTGAGTTCCTTTTGGGGGAACTCTCTCAGTGGATTTCGAGGTAGGAGAATGAAAGGGGCAGGGTTAGGGATAACTCTACCACGTGATTGGTGAGATGATCACGCCGCATATGCGTTTTAGAAATCAAGGTGGTTTGTAATACGTATCGAATTGTCTACGAGTAGTAGATTTTGTTTTCATTTTTTCCATGTTAAAAGGAGGATTTTACATTGTTTTTATCATTGGTTCAGTAGCGGAAGGGATACCATGAAATGGGTGTCCCCATAACTACTATTTGGAGTACAGCACTGATGCTGAGGTTTCTTATTGAATCAGATTAGAATAATTTTTGTTCGGCAACGAAGCAAAAAATTTTTTAAAAACCTTCAATTGATATGAAGTCCAACTCCTTGCTTAAATTCCAGTACAGTTTTTTTGTAGATTTTTATAGTTCTTGTCTTTGTTTTCATACATCTGAGCAACTTTTATTTGTTACCATTGGCGAGTCTCCTAACACTCTGATGTTTAGAAATCCTATTATCTTACGCCTACCTATGAGGCAAGGGGATGGCTCATACTCAGGCACCGTTTTTTTGTGCAGTTTGAAATTTAGTTTAAAGGTACATGGTAGACTTTTCTTCGGGAGAAGTAAGGATTAAATCCTACCCTAGGCTCCATAACGCATTATCTCCATCGCAATGGAGAATCCAATACTTAAGTCTTGAAAATGGTGCTGGTGTGGATATTTTTGTGTTACCCTCTTCTAGCTCTACCATGTAGAGATCTACTCCTGGGAGGAGAACGCGTCGCCTAGGGTGGTACCCCGCATTCCTATAGAATCAAATGGTAGGGAACATTGGTAAATCCTGATTCTAGGTACTTCACAGCAGCTTTTTGCAGTAGTTCTTAAGTATATTGTTTCTACATTCTATAGCCGCATCGTTGAGTGGTTGGGATTGTCCTTGTGGTAGGCTCTAGTTTCAAGAATCTGTCGTATAGTACTCAACCCAATTTTCTGCTGGTTGTTCCGTTGGTAGTTGTATTAAGTTGGTTCGTTTGGAGTTCAAAAAAAACTCCGAGTGCAAACGCCTGGTCCTTTTCTTTCTTAATTCTCCCGCAGGTGTCCATCGCATGTTTTGGAGTCCCCTTGGCTATGAACACACCTTTCCTAAATGCAAGAAGCTTACTGCTTGATAGCCTAGAAGGGATTTCCTCATAGCTGTGTAACCAGTCGGTCGGCCGCGGATCATTTATATAGTTAGTTTATCGCCAAGCTATATAATAAAACCAGTCAGATTGTTTTGGGTCCCTAAGGTGACCGTAGTATTATAGTTTCCAATTGAGAGTGCTTAGAGGCTGTCATATCCTCTATATGTGATGTCGAGTTGTGAACAATTCTTTCTCCATACCCTAGCTTTTGAAGAAGAAAAAGGGGAATCTGTGTCACAGTCCTGCCTGTGGGTGTTGGTGACCAGTGCTTCAACCCCACTCCTCCATACTTCCTCATAATCATACCGAGTGCACGTAATTCGTGCAGTCAACCGTTGCCACAGTTCCACTTGTGACACATTTCTTTGTGCTCGAGATGGTGAGGGAAACGCCACACTGGCAATGTGTTAAATGCTGATCACCCTCCCGGCATCTCCGCAAATCTGTGGCAAGTTTTTATTACTTCGAATAATAATTAAGTCTCTTTGTGTCTCGCGTTCGGGGCCCCTTCCTGAGTGACCAATTTTTTGTGATAGGGTGATCCGAGGGCGGCGGTCCGTTTTGGGGCAGATCGGTGTGGAGATACGCCTCAAGGAGGTGCCCGATAGTGGGTGATATATGATAATTACACTGATTGTTACGCGTGGGATTGTGAGAGAGGTTTGGGTGGGGTGGAGGGGTAACAGCTGACGGGGATGAACGAGACGAAGCAGTCAAAAGTCCCACCCCTCTAGTAACTTGTCGCACCGGAGTTGTCTCGCCGCCGCGTCATTACGATGGTTTCGTCGCCTGTTGGTGGGGTGGTTGTGCCTTCCTGTTGGGCAAGCCGTTGCAACATAGTCAAGACAATATTGCTGGGTTCAAAAAGGAGATTGTGTTTGTTTGGTCACATTTAAGGGTTTTGGGGAGTGGGTTCACCGATCAGTGGGCTATAGGAAAAGCATGAGGGAAGCCCCGCCTACGGGGCGAGAGTCTGTGTGGCCTTTAATATAGGAGCTGGGTGGGTGTCGTGGTTCGGTTGGTTACGAGCTGGTGTGGTTGGCAGTATGGGTATCCTAGGCAGTTGGGTACATGTGGGTGACGAGCTCTGGGTCGTCTAGTGTGCCCTTATGAGGCGAAACGGTCGACAGTGTGTTTTGAGTTAGAGGGCGGTCGAACGTGGGGCTCGACTGTCTAACTGGTGTGCCCGATCGGTGAGTGTTCGGCGGGTGGTTTGGGTTTATGTTTCTTTGGTTTTTGTACGATTCTCGCCGCTGTTTAGGAGGGTTAAGGGTCAAGGCAACTCGGGTGTCGGTGGGGGGTTTGCCGATTGCAGTGGTGCTATGTTTTGTTGGTTTGTTCAATGCGGAGGTGTTTGGCTGATTTTTGTTGCTGTTAGAGACGCCTTGGTACATGTGTGTTCTATGTTGCTGTTGTACTTGGCCGAGGTCAATTATAGCGCTCTGGGGTGTGGTATTACCGATGATATAGGGGTGACGGGACAGGTACGGTTGGGGTAGGGGGTTCTTGTGGTAGACTTGGTGAGTTGG
This sequence comes from Taxus chinensis, assembly GCA_019776745.2. Taxonomy (NCBI): domain Eukaryota; kingdom Viridiplantae; phylum Streptophyta; class Pinopsida; order Cupressales; family Taxaceae; genus Taxus; species Taxus chinensis. The sequence continues at coordinate 379,486,608 of CM034155.1, read as the reverse complement.
GTAGAGGAGCCAGATCATGCGTCATCAAGAAGGAAGAATCGGAGGGGCCATTTAGGGGCCCCGGAAAAGATTGGGTGCTGTGACATAGGAGCGGCCAAGAACATAGCGAGAACAAAGGGGCGGGAGCCGCTGGAAAACGGGGCAGGAAGGGGAGTCGAGTCAGACGTCAGGTGGCTATTGAAATCCTGGGCCGCGAAGTGGGGGGAAACAACAATACATGAGATTTCCTTACTAGGGGGGGGGCTGGGTTATATTGGGGCCTAAAGATGTGGGGGGAGCAAAACCGTGGCCGAGGAAAGTGGGGCGGTGTTGCAGGGGGTGGGAATGAAGGGGTGTGGATACCCATTGGAAGTTGGGTGTAGATCCCCATGTAGGGCGTGCGTCGGTGGTTGGTGTTGTTGGGGGAAGTTGTGGATTTGTTGTGGATGAAAGGAAAGCCACTGAATGGAGGGTTGGAGAAAGGATGCTGGGGTGCGGGTTCTGTGTAGGGAGGAGTAATGCACAACATTTACCGTTCTAGCCTAATCAGGATCCCAGCGAGGGGCACGCTGATGTGGGGAAGGAGTGGTGAGGGGCCGTGAGGGACGTCGGGGGGGAGATAGGGTAGGGGGCGGGGGAAGGGAGGAACCCCCGCAATTGTTCTCCATAAGGGGGGGGCACCACGAGCAAGTTCCGAGTCCGCGGGAGCGTAGGCGAGAGCGCTCTCGAAGGCTAAATCAGCCGTAAGGTCGTTGTGGGACGTCTGCACTCGGCCTCTGCCTGCACGGCTAAAAAGAAAAAATCTTCGACGGACAGAATGAAGGAATAAATCGCATGATTTCATTTGTTCTCATAATTGTTGGGAAGCCGGTGCTGAGAGAGAGGTTGTATGCACCTTTTGATGAACATGGGGCAACAATTCCTTGGTCGTTCTTTCTATAGAGGTGTCGAAATTCCGCCATGATTCCTGTTCTAAGCGGGTGTTCAGGAACAATTCCTTGAGAATTTGAACGGGATTGCGTGAAAGAATGGATGGAAGCCTTAGGTATTCGTATAATTCCACGAGAGCGATACCATTCCAAGGTTTTGGGAAAGAATTTTATCAACAACCCATCTTACAAGCGGGGTAGTCTCAGATGGCTGTGGTACTTAAGATTTATATGTGCACTTTCGGATCTCCGGCGCACCTTTGTGGTACTTGCGCAAATCGGGGGCTTGGAACATGATGCTTCGTAGGGTGGAAATCCTAAGGGTTTCTTTCAAGTGATTGGCGGATAGTCCCTAGCGCAAAATGTTGCAACCATCTGCATGGTTGTCTTATGAGGGAGTGGAGGTGGATGGGTTGTTGATATGGGTAACTACGCTGTTGGTAGGGCAATAAGGAAACCACCTGTGTTTGAGATCATGCGGAGAGGAGAACAATCCCCTTTGAGTTATTTTGAGTACATGTTTAGTATGGAAGGGAATGGTCCCAATGGATTTTTGTACTATACCGGGGTGGGCGTGCAAAAGCGTTGTTAGAATACGGTTCTAGTCAGCGTTTGTTGTGAATACTGATTGTCACGGCCTAACTTAAACCTATTGCCTGTGAGGAGTTCTATTTGGCTAGATTAGAATTTCCTACCTACATGCAAGTGAGATGGTGAATTTTCCTGCCAAGTTCTAACCCCCTCAATTTTTCTACTAACGTTAAAATAACTTAATAGTGGTGATCACGGTGTATTTCCTTAGCGCGTTTTGTTATATTCATTGTGTTGGTCTAGCATTTGATAAGGGGTGCCTGCTTATTACGTGATCGCTGGCCCTGCCAGTTTTCCCCTACTGCACTCCTATATTTTAATATGGCATGGAGGAAGTTCCGTACAAAGATACTCGTGTTGTGTTATGTAAACCTGCCTATAGGTGGGTATTACATACGCTTTGGGGGTACCTTTTGTCAGTTGTCCTAGCATAACCATGAATATTCAGTTAGCTAAAACAGTATGGTCATCTTTGTCACGATTTGGGTATACGTATTACGCTGAGGAACGACTGAAGATTCTCCTAAAAATACATGCGATATTGTTCGAAGGGGCTTAAGGCTCTGTTGGTTGTGTTTTGAGAAAATTGGATCCAATCCTTCTCGGTTATAAATGAATAGCTATATCCTACTCTTGAGTTTTGGTGTTACAACTGGTTCGTTGAGTAGTTGTCACCCCCATACTGAGAGCAGGTGGCGATGATTTGTCTATTCCTGTTGGCGGCGTAGTATGCCCTCAGGACTAAGAAGGCCGACCATATACAAACAAAAAATCAGAAATCCGCGGCATATTTCTGGGGGTAAGCGTGAATACCCGCAGAATATAGGAGCGTATTGAAGGTGATTGTGAAAGCTGATGAGGTAGTACAGATGAAAAGAAGGTTGTCGAATTTAAAAGAACCAGTAGACAATCTAACTCCAAGCAGAAATAGAAAGTTCATCACTGAATTGGTTCACCACTTTTATAGATGGAAAAGTTACATGTGAGCATGAGAATATACAGTAATCTTCCGGTCCTCGCAAACCGGCAACCTCCCAAGGGTCTTAGCAAGACAAGCCGGTAGGGGATTTCATATTGCATGTGATGGCAGAGACCTAGTTAGGTAACTGATTCTTTCGCTTGCAAAACATAAGTGGAATTGTGAATCTAAGGCAAAGAAGGAAGCCCCTCCTAACCTGAACTGGTGGTGATAGATCTATCAGCAACGATGACCATGATCAGAAGTGCTCCACATCAATATCAAGCTCTGGCAATGATGTTGGTCTATGCGGTGTGGAATCCAGTGGGAAATGACCTGGGATAGGTTCATGGTTTCCCCAGATAATGTCATAGTCAGATGGTAACTCATAAATTGCTATATGGGTGATTCTCTGCCTAGGTCCGACTACCTTCCTACTTTTTAGCTGCTTGTCTACACACGGAAAGCTAATTCGATGATGATGAGGTGAAATGGAGTAGATCTGATAACTAATGTACATAAGCCACCAATCTATATCTGATTCCTCCCCTATGGACGTCTATTTGCTATGAGACTTCTGTTCACACCGGAATCTCCGGATATTTTGTGTTGTGGTCCTTTCTATGTTCGATGTGTGGAATTAGGTCTCTAATCCCTAGTAGCCAATAGTCATATGCTTTCTTTCAAACGCAGCCTCTATATTCAGATTTAGCAACATGTGTTTTATTTGTGATCTTTTCATCAAGAGTATCCTCCCGGTGTGGGGGCACTGAACTTCCTCAAACTGGTAGGTCCTATTCTGTGAGAGTTTCTCCTACAATCCGGCTATGGGGGACCAAGGATCCAACCAAGGTCTTCACTCTCTGTCAAACCCCCTTCCGTTCAGAGCGGAAATATGAATCTTAGGGTACTCCTGTGTTTGGGGGTTTGATGGTGAACAAGATCGGTGTGTCTTGGGTCGTCTTTCTATTTTAAACCCGTAGTCAGGTTGGAAGGCTTGATTGTTGTAGTTTGTCTTGTTTTGAGGACTTGGATGCCTAAATTCGGATCTAATCATTTGTGGTTGGGACGAGATTGGTTTGGGCAACGATTCGGCTCGATACGTATCCCTATGATCCTCGGTTCCCGCGATGGTCATAACCAAGCCCAATGTAACCTAATGCCACAAAGTAAAATTAAACCTATGTGAATTTATCTAAAACATATAACTTCTAAAATTTTTTATTTTTCCTGATGAAGTTTAGAGATGGTAAGATGTGAAGGAGCGCTATTTAATATATCATATAATTGACAATGTTAAGTCTAATGACCGATTTAAAAAAGGACAAACAAGTACTGAGTATATCTACTTCTAACTTGAAGTTGTAAATCTATTCGGTAAACAATGACATAATTGATCTATCTTATTTGAAAGACTCTTGATCCTCCACCGGATCCTAATGAGGAAAGAATCCTAGTCTCTCAGAACTAGCATCCTCACAAGCTGATCCGTCCCCTGTCAATATCGAGCATAAAATTGAATGACATAAATGTGATTAGCTACGCTATTTATACTTCTAATTAACTTTTTGAAATGCTAGAACTTGGATTCTTCTGCATGACACGGGAAATATATAATGTGTGTGATCTTTCCGCCTCGTGTGACCCCTTGCTCCTTTCTGTTACACAAGTGTATCCAGAAAACGTGGATGCTTAGCATCAATAGAATAGATATTGGGACAAGGGACTGTATGATAATAGACTAGCTACAATCAAGAGGAAACGAGATCGCGCAAGAGTACATGATATCTTGTCTTCAGGCAATGCCCTAGCAGGAATTTTATGCGGTCAATGCAACTAAAGCATCCAAACCTGAACAATATCCTGTTGAGAAAGAACAAACTTGCAACTGTTAATGATTCCTTCCTAATGAAAAACAAACTATCTACTCCAATGATTGGATAAATTTAACAAGACGCACGTGCACAAGATGGATTGTGGCTTCCTACAGTAAAATAACACGTACTAATCCATGACACTTGGAATGAAACTAAGAATTCACTAGGGAGAAGCAAAGAAGACAATCTATTGCAATGAGAAAATTCAGAGGCAAATTTTGAGGGCCAATTTGCTTGAGCACAAGCCACTATTTAGTATCCATTTGCCTTGTTACCCAGGTACACCAAATTGACTTCTAAACAGAAACAATGGCAAAACATATTCACATATTCGTGCGGGAAACCGACGCATTAATGCAATCCGCAAGGCGTTGCAAAAAGGTTGTAAACGTTGAAATTACGTGAAGTCCGTGTTAAATAGCATTCGTAAAATGTGTAAAGGAAACCGCCGCCCTTATACAGGTGGCGGTTTAGCAGACCGTCGCCTAGTAGTGGGTCGGCGGTATCCGGTACGAAGAAAAAGGAAAAGAAAAGAGTGGGAAAGAGAAAAGAAAGCACGCGTGGGCTAAGCGAGGCATGTGGATGATAACGCAAACCTGAGATATTATCCGGAGTCCCGACACCTTTGGCGACGGAGACCCTGTATCATATTGTGGTCATGTGTTTTACGTTTCTGATGGTAGCAATCCGCTCCTACAATTTGGGATACGTACTTTCCTCCACTCTCTACCATATAGGTTTCCTGCAAAGTGACCTGCCTTCGACTTTGGAAACTATATTGTAGGAAAAACATCCACCAAGTACAATAACTCCTCCCATGTTGACTATGATCCATAACCTAGCTCACTAAGCAGGTTCCTCATATCAGATCTTATTCACTCGCATAGTCTTCCAGCTGTCTTAGGGTGCATATGCCATGCTGGACATTGATATTCATGCCCAAGGGCATGCTGCTAGTCCAAACTGTGAGCATACAGAGGGATAGCGGATTTACAGATAATCATTCTGAGCAGCTCCTGTGTACTCTGAAAAGATTATAATCCTAGATATACCTGTGCCACTAACACTAGATTTGGGTTATAAGGGTGTCTTCACTGGGATAAAAGAGATAAATTCTAATTTATCCAACTGTGACCATGAATGGCGTGGTATGGTGGTAAATCAATCCCCTCTGTCGCCCACTAATGAAGTCCATGGAAATGGTGTCCCATTTTCCATCCCGGTATAGCAGTGTGAAACAGAAGGCCAGTTGGATGCTGATTCTCGGCCTTCACACTTTTGGCACCTAACAAATTACACAAACTGAACCATTTCTCTAGAAGTGCCCTCCAAAAAGCCAACCGCTCTAAAGGTGCATATATCTGGTCACCCCAGGATTGTTAGATGAATAGGGTGCATGATGTGCCGCCATCCCTAGAACATAATCCAATCCGCCTCTGTGGCCTGCGGGTCAGCCAAGGCTGTCCTCTAAAGTAAAACCATCTAACTTCCCCCAAGGGGACTCTGAGGTTCGTCTTGCTCTAGAGCGCAATGTCGAAGCTGTCAGCAGAAGCTCAGTAGATCCTACTCCAAAAATATGTTTGTCACTGAAGTGCCATAACCACATGTATCTGTCCTTATGGAACGTATGCAACCCCAATTCTCCTTCCCTTTCAAATGCTCTATGCTCCATATATCATACTCACAAATCAACTCCATCGAAGCTGCCTGACGAGTTGGAGATTGGGGGGATGCAATTAAAAGGAATAGTGTAAGACTCAAGTGATATCATTTTATGTGAGAAAACATCCAGACCAGTAGAGAAGGATTGTACTCCATCGAACCAAGGCATGCACAACTGTGCAAGCTCAAGATCATGATTTGAAAGAGGATAATTGAGCTCATAATATTGAGTTTTCGAGACGTCAAAACAACTATTATTCCCTCAGCACACACACCTCGGAGTCCTGCGAAGGAACATCTGTGCATACCAAAAAATCACCTTTGTAGATATATAACTCCAAAGAATATGCACTGTTGTGAGGCATTCTTACCGTGTCCTGAGGACATGCTCACATCTGTCTGACCAACACACATTCTCTTTCCCTTTTCCGCGAAGAGGAAGTGATGGGGTGTGCACCCCGAGGAAGTCCTGAGACAATCTCATATATAGCCTACTAAACCCCGAATCGTGCTATCTCTATCAACTAGTGGGGGAAAAAAAAGGGGATGGGCATCCGAATAGCTTAAGTATTGGAATGATCGACTGCATAACCTTCCCCAAAAAATTATGTGGGCCAAATACTCACCTCTTTCTAAAAGAACGAAAAACTCTCTAGTGACCGTAAAAAGCTGCTGCTCACGAAGAGACTGAGAACTCTGTAAGTGCCCCTCGTCTTCTCCATGTACATGAAAAAATAAATTTTTCATCAAGCAAGAAGATAAAGCATAACATTACTAAAGTGATCCAAAAATGTTCTAAAAACCATCCATTCATTACGCCATGGGAACACGTGTGGGGCAATGCGTCAAAAAACCAAAGGAACACTGGTACTTGTAGTATACCATACGAATCTAATAGGAAGGTGGTCTTTGAATGTCTGCCTCTGTAATTCTCAACTAGTGATACCTGACTTATGGGGCTAATCTTGGATAAAATAGGCCCACTCTTCACGCTGTTCAAAACAAAACATCAATGTGTAGCAGGTGGTTAATGGATTTCGTATCGTTACTTTGGTGGCATGGGCGGTAATCAATACATAAACCGCTGAGATTTGTCTTCTCTTTACAAATATCACCATGCAAACCACGTCCCAGGGGATACACTAGATGGCTTAGGACTTCTCCACAGGCCTTTTAAGCTAGAACCACTTACCGTGTCGGGGGTAGAGGCTCAAGGGTCTTCATCCAATAATGCTCTCAATGATACTATATCGTCGAACTTCGGTAACCGAGATCTAGTGAAGGAATGCATATCTCACACTGGGTTGGTACCTTGGTTAGCTCTCCTGTGAAGGACTCAAAAACGTCTCACCTTCTACTCAATAGTTAAATAGATGGTCAGATCAGCGATGGTCCACTAGAAACTCATGCTGATCATCTCTGATCGGTCGATTAAACTATGCATATACATCTGCAACACCCGTCGCACACAGACCGTTTAAGATTTTGGTATGGCGAGGATGTGTACATTGAACAGGTCTTCCTACCACCTACTATCAACTGACTCAACTTTTGAATGCATCTATACCTTATAATAATCTTATGGTCAACCAAGATCCTTACAACAGCTGGCTCCGAATGGGTGGAGACAATAAGTCCAACCTGGGCCCTAGATGACTCATACCGGAACCTAACAGAAGGATATGAATAATCTGGGGTAGTGGTGAAGGGTCCCAAATCCACTGCACTCTCCTTAACAAGGCTCTACAGAAGTCTTAAGGTCTAAAAGCTAAAAATCCTCTCGACATCCAACTAAACCTTCCTACTACTCGGACCACCATCCAACATCACCTACACAATAGGTGCAACTAAATAATCAGAAGAACTAGATCAAATCGAATTGGGGTAGGACACAACCAAGTACCATGTTGTCTCATCACGATAAATGTGGTGCTCATCCTGGGGTTCTCGACATTCTGCCTAATCCGATGACTATGCCCCATGGTCAAACGTAGGATCTAGAGGTCTACAGCTTAACCCTTGTTACTAGTGTTCTGTGCACTCTTTCCAAAATTTCCAGCAACCCCACTAAACAAATGCCTAGTGCTATCACCGGTGATTAGGCAAGTCATCCTATCTCTAGAGGTCTGGTGGTTGGGATCCATACTGTATCCAATCTAAGGAATTTTTGAGGTCGTCTGTTTGGTGAAGATCCTCTGACTGAGCTCTCGGTGGCACCCTGTCCCTAACTGGTCTGTACTATGGAAAGTTGACAATCGAGCATGGAAGCCAGTAAACCTCTTCCTTCCCCCTTCCTTCCGGTCTCGCAACCCTGACCTCACCGAGGGTCGTGCTGAACAAAGGAGAGCCGTTGGGCGGAATTGGAATATTCATGGGATGCAGACAAAATAGTTAGGCCAATCTAATGTCTTTTCGACCCACTAGTGGAATTGCGAATCCAAGCAAAAGAAGCCCTTCTAACTAAACACTATTGGTTGAAAGATTTATCACAAGGATATTGCGCTAAGGGCTCCAAATCAATATCGAGCTCCTGGCATATTCGGTCGATGGTTTGGAATACGTGGAAATTGAATTGGGATAAGTTGATGTTTATGTTTCCAAGATAAGGTCTATGGTGAAGTGTTAACTATATCTGACCTAATGGCGATCTCTTAGCTTATCTAGATTCCCTAGGGCTTTGTTAAGCTCCTCTATGAATCTAAACAAGGATAACCTCATTCATACTGAATACGGTGGAAGTGGAGTAGAAGTATGAATGCTAAAGTGACGTAGCCAGCGTCAATGTTAACTGACCATAGATTCGTTGTGAGGGTTGTGGGTCGTACTTTAGATTCGTGGGTTGTTGTGTCCTGACTATGGTCATGGTGGGAAGAATCAGTGTCCTATCCCAGTAAATCTAGTATCTAGCTTTTCTCCTTCTATACTTCAGAATATAATAACTGTTGTGACTTCTTGGAGTAGCTTAGCAGGTGTTTGTGCAACTGAATTCTCAAGCATAGTATCTATGTCTGTTGATAGTATGCCCCGCGATCTCTGCTATGGACCAAGGCACAACCGAATGATCTGCTCTCATTCAGCACGTTTCTACAGGTCTGTGGATATAGTACCTAGGGTAATCTGTAGTTTTGTTATTTTGACGCAAAATGGTGGTGTGGGCTTTTAGGTCGAATCTTCTGATGATTTAACCCACCACGTAACAACGAGGGAACCAATGTGTTGTAATTTTACCGTTACTACTTCTCTCGAAGAACTTGGATCTTTGAGCATTTGGATCTATACATTATTGCTGTTATGAATTGTGCTTGGGGATAATTGGACGAATACGTTGTTATCTCTGGGCTCTCTGGTGTACGTCGTGATTGTCAAAGCAAAAGACAGTTATGTTGTTAAAATAAATCTAACTAATGACCAAAATAACTAATTGTGAAAAATGCTTGCCTGTATACTTCCTACTCCTGATATCTAGCTAATCTATACTCACGAATTAAAAGAACAAACTATCTAATATATCTACGAATTGACAGTATTAGGGAATACCAATTTACAAACAAGTACCGAGTATAGCCATTTGTCTTGTAACCTTGTGAACCTATTCTAAATATGAAACAATTTATGAGTCCTATTTGCAAGACTCTCGATCCTACCCCCTCAGAATGAGAATAATCATAGTTCATCAAAACTATCCAATCCCCACCTCTTCCCTGGATATCGAAGTAAATTGACTAAAAATGAGGTGATTGCTACTCAGTTTGATATGTTTTCTAACTAAACTTGAAGCTCAGATATTGCTTCTGCAAATAGGACGAATCCGATGGTCGTGGGTGGCGATGTCCCCCCAGTGTATCTCCTCCTCGTTCCCTTCATGTTCACTTGGTCTAGAAAAAGCGGGTATGCTAAGCATCACCGAAGTCGGAATTGGGACAACGGCAGCTTAGATACAGACGAATACATGTGAGTAGGAGAGAGATAAGCCGCCAGTAAGAGCTTGGCTATGCAAAATTCCATAGTCCTCGCGGAATATTTCGGAGTACGAGAGCACATAAAAACCGTCCAAACCTGAAACTACCTATTTGAAGAAGGAAACTGTAACTTTAATCATGTTTCCTATTGAAAAAAAAACTATCTACTTATTCTAACTACTCCAATGGATTGGAATGAAATATCCACAAACACTTGGCACGAGAATGGATATGTGCTTCCTATAGCAAAACATAACTCAACGAGCATGGCAAATTGAAAGAACTAGAAATTCTAAATAAAGATGAAAGACTACCTATTTGCAATTAGTAATGCAGGGCCATACTTGAGTAAAGGGAGAAGGTCCATGTTGCTTGAGCACCGAAGCCATCTATTTTATAACATTTGGCAAGTTTACCCAAGGTAAAAACCAAATTGAACGTCTTAAACGTATCAACAAGTGGCAAAACACTAGTCTTCTAGGGAACCAGAATCATTAGGCAAGGCTTTTGTTTATTTGTGCGTTGAAAAAAGTTGTAAACATTGAAAATTTACTGAGTCTTTTTAAATGCATTCTGGAAAACACGTAAAGGCCAACCCCACGCCCTGACAGGCGGCAGGTTCAGGACCGCCACCTGCAGGCATGGCGGCGGTTTTCGTAACTACTGAACAAAGGCCCAGAACATGAGGGAAAAACGAGAAACACAAACCCACGACGGTGGGCTAAGGGGGGCATGCGGGATGTTAACGCACACAGTGGGGGAGCTATTCTTCCCTTGATCCCCCGAACACCTTGCGATGAGACTTGTATCCTCGATTGATTCGGTACTTGTTACTCAAATTGTTCGACGGTGGCATTATCCCTACAATTTTTGGGTACATACTTTTTCCCCCTGTCAAGCGTTTTAGCCATGAAGAGGTGTAAACGGGGTGTCCTAGTATGGTGGTCCCAAATGGTAATTTATAAATTATATACCTGGATTACGTCCTGGGTCAAAATGTCCGACCATCACACAATTCCCTGCTTACCGTGACACAGGGCGTCGCGTCCCACGGAGGGAGCGAGACGGCTCAAATGAAAAGAGGAATCAAGTGTAGATGTAGCAGATATAGATAGGTAATAAACGCTACAATAATGGATATGGGATGTACCATTTGTATGTTGGGTGTACGAACTTACTCCCTCTGTAGCTCAAACCTGTGAAAAAATATTTTAAAACAATTAGGGTGCCATATATTGAAAGTGGTCCCCTTTTCCTATCATTTTTTTGGTGTTGATTTGATTGATTCTTCTGACTCTGGGACCCCGGTTGCACATTCTTTTCTTATGAGAGTAAGTCAAAAGGTTCGCGTGGCAAGAATCGATCATGCCTGGCCGCATGCAGATAATCAACCCTCAAGTCACAAGGGTTTATGTTCCTCAATTTAGCATTTTTTTTACCACCCCCTCATTTGACAATGCTAAAATCTTTGTTTGGGGGGGTGTATTTTTTGAATGTAGGTTTAAAGTCCATCTATGGGTGCGGTTGCGCCTACAGGGTAGGCCTTGTTTTGAGTTAAAAGGGTCCATCTTTTGGTGTTTTTAGGCTCTTTTAGGTATAAACACCACGTGGGTGTGTTGGCCATGAACCCGCTGCCCTTAAGCGGCGGTTACAAAACCGCATCCCTGCTCAGGTGCGGCGGTTTTTGGCATTCTACGTGTGTTCTGATTGTGCTTGTCATTTGGATCGAACATGCTTTGTTTTTTGTGTTTTTGGGTGATCAGGCGAGAGATGTCACTTTCGGTGGAGCCGAAAGGGATTGACTGCCTCCCATATGTTTAGACACCCTTTCAACGACGACAGATACTCTTCAACTGGTATCCTCTTATATTACAGGTACCACGTTCCTTGCATCCCATCTAGTCACATACTCTATGACTTATTTTCCTACTGGGATGCTGATCGGAACACCTTCCGATTACCAGGAGTCTGAGGTGAGTGGACCATCACACTAGAGGATGTTTACCGTATCCTGGGGATCCTGATCATCAGGAGACGACTCACCCTCGAGACAGTAGGTTCATGGGCCTAGATAACACAGAGGGCTTCTTACATGGGAGATACAGTCATCTCCAAGGGTTCGAAGAAGGAGGTCAGAGTTCGGTCTATTCCTAGTTTTCCCATCACCTTGCTTCGCCGGGCTATTATGGGGATCCTTGCCTCAAGATTGATCGAGGACAAGGGAGGAGACACACTACTATATTGCTGGTCCCCCATCATTGCACAGATCGAGGAACATGGCCGGATCTATGCCTGGGGAGAAGATATACTTGGGACTACCTACCATGACTTATACAGGGTAGTCTGTTTACAGGGGCAATCCTTAAGCCACCCAACCCGTGTTATGAGTTGAGTCTATGAGAACTTCATCCCTTATGGCAGAGGTGTAGAGGTGACAGATCCTGGAGCTGTGAGGGCAGCCAGATGGACAGATATGTCAGTGCTCAGAGCACCTCATAAGCCAATTTCTTCTTTGACCTCCGATGACATGGAGGCCACACTATATTAGACCATGGCAGGTATATGGGGCGAGGAGGCTCTTACTTTGATCTCCTACTCCACCATAGGGCAGCTTATTGACAAAGTGGGGGTGAGTGGAGATACACCCCTTTGGCCGAGTTCCTCAGCAGTTTGGCCTACCTTACATGGGCATGCTTCCCCTGGTAGTGCTAGTATACAGGTCAGTTTGAGAGGCCAGAGGGGGGTCCTAGAGGTTGCGGGTTGGACAGTTGTTACACCTGGCATTCCTATTGTAGCCAGGAGGGTAGTACGTGCTCGCGGGGAGAGCTAGTGTTCCTCAGGCACTCCTACTTTAGATTTCCATGGGTCCTGCCCATAGCAGTGATGACCCCATCGACATAGACTCTCAGTCTGAGGAGTTTATAAGGGGAGAGACAGAGGAAGAGATGGAGGAGGACAATGATCCTGAGTGGCATGACACTCAGGATATCATGCAGGCAGAGAGGGCAGAGCAGAGTGCAGAGAGAGTGACTCTAGTTTCAGAGGAGCCACTCTCCCAGGGCCATGGTGGGGAGGATGAGTCCGTTGTAGGATGCTACGTCGCTCCAGCCATGGGGGGAGCACCTCAGTCGGCAGAAGAATCTATGGCGGGTACTGACCCTAGAGATCCATCCTGGAGGCCTAGTGATCCGAGTAAGTTACCACCCTTCCTTTTAATGTTTTTTTAATTAGGATTGCCTTAGTTGCTATCTCTCCTTTTGTTTACACTTGTGTTTTATATCTTCTTTTATTTCTAATTTGTTTTCTCCTTTGTTTGCAGAGACCGCCGATGAGTGGTGAGACTTGATCCGCAGGGTATGCACCAATACCCTGATGATTCCCATGGAGAGGACCCGTGCAGAGTTATCTGTGGATGCCTGGGAGCCCTCAGCAGCTAGAAGACATACTGACGTATTTTCCCCTATCTAGCATGTGGCCAGGATGCTATTGACTCTTCGTACGCAGTTAGCGGGGTATAGGACAGCCGAGCGCCTGATGAGGAGTCATTCTCCTGGCGAGACTATGGCTGCCCCTCGGGATCCTGAGCCCTCCGTACACTCATAGCACCGGCGTAGCCGGAGTGCTAGGCGTGGGCATACACCTTCAGAGGGGTCTCATAGGGATTGAGAAGCAACTTGGCTCTCCTAGATTTTTGTATGATATTTTTGTATATCTTGGGCTCTTTGAGCGTTTTGACCATGCTTAGCGCATGATGGCATTGTACAGAAATTTTGATAATTTATATATATATATATATATATATATATTCTTTTTGGATCAAACTCTTGGTATCTATGACTTTGTTTCCATTTCCTTATATGAACTATGATATTATGCTTATATGCTTTTTAGAATGTATGCAATGGAGAACAAATGATACAAATGTTTACTTTCTTTTTGTATTTCATGATGCTCATATATGATAATGTAGATACAATGTGATTTTGAATCTTAGTTTCTGTAAGCAATTTTTTGGGTACTTCATATTTGCTTTGGCAAAGTGGTGAAGATAAGCTAGTATGATGAGTAGATAGACTTGCCCCTCTCCTAACCCCATGCAACTACTAAGATGCGAGGGCTCATCACCAAGAGCTAAAAAGGGCACAAGTTATGAAATGTGTTGAAATGATATTGATGAAAGATAGATAAAGATTTGACGGAACCAAATTAGGATGCTACAAGCCTACTCCACTCGAGTGACTTCATAGTTTTGGGATGCAACTTGCTTTGCGGTTTAGCTATACTTAGATCCGTAGATTGCCACATGGTAGACAAAATCTGTATTTTAGGATTTTTAATTCTCTTGAAATTTTGGACATCCGATTAATTTTTTTTTGACTCAAGACTTCAAGATTTGAATTGTTTGTTTATGACCGTTTACATTTGTTTGTCAAGAGGACCTCCCACACCTTGCCCCATACTACTAGTAAGAAGCGTGGGTTTATCACCTTAAGCAAGGCATAGGCGAGTAAGGGAATTTCCATCCTTCCCCAACCCTACGTCACTGGTAAGAGACGTAATCTCATCACCGAAGGTTTGTGGGGCAAGGAAATGTGTAGATTTAAAATTTTCTGTTTGATTTGTATTTGACTTGTTTACTTGAGCAAAATGTCAGCATGCTCTTATTTCCAAAGAGATATACGTACGGGATAGATGTGACACCATGAAGCTTCTAGAACATACCATAGGCAAGACACCTATCCTAAGAAGAAACCAAAAGTGAGAATAAACCCGCAGATCTTGGTATGGTTACCGTTAAGACCTTGTCATATCTAGTTTTATTTGATGAAGTGATTCCGAAATAGTTTGATGATATCATGGAAATAGAGAAGTATGATTAGAGTGTTTATGCCAACAACATCATCAGTTTGTAATGAATTTCTTTGAGGATAAATTCCTTGATCACAAATTTCATACAAAACAAGCGGAAAAAATGATCCTAACTATATGAAGATGCAATGTAGATATAATTATACAAGTAGTACTAGTTGGTTACACGTAGAATCGTTTGAGGTATAGGGAATTGACTGTTTCACCAGATTCCTCACCTTCCAGCGTACATAGGAGATATGCACCATTTCCATAGTCCTTCATGAATAGGTATGGGCCCAACAATTTGGGCTAGAAATTCCTTCCTTCTCCGGTCTTTTTGTCGATCCGGCTGTCTAGCCTTAGAACTAGATCACCTTCATATATGTCACGTTCATAGAATTTCTTGTTATACTGCCGGCACATCCGGTCAGCATAGACTATGTTCCCCTATTCAACATCTATCCTAGCTTCATCTAGGCTTTCTAGTTGGGAGAGACGTGCTTCTCTGTAAGCATCTTCATCTAGAATCCCTTGTAATGAGATATGGAGACTAGTTATTTCAACCTCAAGTGGGAGAACTGATTCTTCCCCGAATACCAGTGAAAAAGGAGTAGCTCCTGTTGGTGTTCTTATTGAGGTTAGGTTGGCCCATAAGGCAGGATATAACTTCAAATTCCAATCTCGCTTGTTTTCTTTCACTGTTTTAAGGAGAATGGCTTTTAATGTTTTGTTTGTCGCCTCAGCCTATCCATTGGCTTGAGGGTAATACAAGGAGGCCGTATGATGGCTTATTTTAAATTTATTGCACAATTCACGAACTTCATCATTCTTAAAAGAAGTTTCATTATCCGAGATGATGATTTGAGGGATACCATACCTGTAAATGATTTGGTTCAAAATGAACTTGGCGATTACATAACCCATCATAGTAGTAAGAGGCATAGCCTCTACCCACTTGGTAAAATATTCGGTGGTTGTGATTATGAAATTATGGCCTGTCTATAGATGAGGGAGAGAATTTCTCTATTAAATCTAGGCCCCACGTAGAAAAGGGCCATGGAGTACCAATTAGTTGTAGAGCTTGTGCCGGCATGTGAATCTCGTGGGAGAATTCTTGGCACTTATGACACCTTCGTACAAACTCTACTCCATCGTGTTCTAGAGTAGGCCAGAAATAGCCCATTCGATGTATTTTACGAGCGGTGGCATGGCTACCAAAGTGGCCTCCACAGATTCCACTGTGAGATTCGTGGAGAATCTTCTTGGATTCTTTTGTGTCGACACATCTTAAAATCATTCCATCAAACGCTTTTCGATAGAGCACTTTCTCTATAATGACGTACTTGGCTACAATAATACGTAACTTCCTTCTTTGTTGCGATGTAACGCCTTCCAGATACATATGATCCATGATGTAATTAATAATATCAGTATACCAGGGACACTCAGAGATGGGAGGTATATTTTTGATGTAGTATACGCACTCATCGGGAAAGTCCAGATCTACTAGATTGCCTCCATCTAATGGATTATCAGCTAACCAATCCGTGATGATTTTTCCTTTAACAGACTTCTAATTTACGAATGTTAATTCAAATTCACCCATTAAGGTTATAAAGAGTCCGACCTTTTTACACAAGGACCCTTGCGTGAGGAAAGTTCGTAAATGTTTTGTCTTTACAATAACCTTTGTTTCTTGGTTCAACATGTAATGTCTTAAGCATTTGGTTGCAAAGACTATGGCGAGGCATTCTTGTTCTACTTGTGTGTAGCATGTTTCATAGTCGAGCAATGTCCGGCTAATGAAATAGATCACACATTCTCTCTTGTCATCGTCTTCTTGAGCCAGCATACAGGCTAGCGAGACATTGGTGGCTCCCGAATATAAAATTAATGGGCGATCCATCTTAGGTGGCATTAACGTAGGTGGTGATAACAAGAAATGCTTAACTGCATTGAAAGCTTCATTACAGTCTTCGGTCCAATCAATACTATAATATTTCTTGAGTAGATTTTTGATTGGATGAATGACGAAACTTAAGTTCGGGATGAATCTCCGGATTGCACCAAGTTTTATGAGAAATGACCTGATTCCAGATTCATCTGAAGGTGGCACCATTTCGAGAACAGCCTTAATTTCGATTGGGTCAACATCAATCCCGCGCGACGATATAATCTAACCTAGGAGCTTCCCCCCTGTTACACCTAAGATGCATTTTTCTGGATTTAGCGTGACTATGTATTCTATTAGACGTGAAATAATGACGCGAAGCACTTACGGATGGTGAAAATGCTTCTTGGCTTTGGCCAACAAGTCATCTACATAGGATTCCACAATTTTATGAATAAGATCATGAAATATATACGTCATAGCCCGTTGGTATGTAGCGCCAGCGTTCTTGAGTCCGAATGGCACAACAACATAAAAATAGGTTCCCCAAGGAGTTATAAACGTGGTTTTAGCTTGATCTTGTTTAGATATTCTGATTTGATTGTATCCTGAGAATCCATCCATGAGAGATAAAAGCTCAAATCCAACTGTTGCATCAACAATGACATCTATAGATGGTAATGGGAAATCGTCTTTAGGACATGCCTTGTTAATGTCTCGGAAGTCTACACAGATGTGTATCTTCCCATTTTTTTCGAGAACGGGAATGATATTAGATACCCACTGAGAGTAATCGACTGGTTTGATGAATCCTACTTCAAGGAGTTTCATTACCTCCTCTTTCAGCATGAGAGCTACCTTGGGTTTCATTGGTCTTGATTTTTGTTTAATCGGTTTTGCATCTGACTTAGTGACGAGGTTGTGCACCGCAATGTGTGGTGCAACCCCTGTCATTTCTTTATAACTAAATGCAAAATCCTTCTGATGTTCTTTGAGAATCCAAGTGTGTATTTCTACTTCTGATGGAGTTAAACGAGGATCCTAAATTCAATATCCTTGGTTCATCTTCCGTTCCGATGTTAATATCAATTGTTTCTTCGATTAAAGAAGCGTTACCTTCTTCAAACTTGGGCGGGGCTGGAGGTAGTTCCAGATCATCCCCGTTCTCAAGTGTGTATATGTTGAGTTCCTTTTGTGGGGGAAGCTCTATCATGGGATTTCTGAGGTAGGAGGATGAATGCGGGATTAGGGATAAATCTACCACGTGATGGGTGAGATATAACGCCGCATAGGCGTTTAAGAAATCAAGAGTGGTTGTATCACTATCGATGTGGTCTAGGATAGTAGATTTGTTTTCATTTCCATTTAAAAGAGGATTTGACATTGTTTTTATCAGTGGTTCAGTACGAAGGGATACCATGAAATGGGTGTCCTCTAACTTACTATTTGGAGTAAAGTGCGATGCTGAGGTTGCTATTGAATCAGTGAGAATATTTTGTTCGCACAGGATTACTTCAATTGATATGAAGTCAAACTCCTTGCTTAAATTCAGTACAGTTGTTTTGTAGATTTTTAAGTGCTTGGCTTTGGTTTCATACATCTCAGCAACTTGATTTGTTACCAATTGCGAGTCTCCTAACACTCTGATGTTATCAATACCGATTCTCTTAGCTAAGATGAGGCCAAGGAGGAGGGCTTCATACTCAGCACCGTTGTTTGTGCATTTGAAATTTAGTTTAAAGGAAAATGGTAGGACTTTTCCTTCGGGAGAAGTAAGGATTAATCCTACCCTAGCTCCATAACGACATTTAGCTCCATCGAAATGGAGAATCCAATACTTAGCAGTGAAAATGGGTGCTGGGATATTTGTTGTGTTAACAGCTTCTAGCTCTACCATGTAGAGATCTACTACTGGGAGAGAACCGACACCTAGGGTGTACCCCATTCCTACAGAATCAAATGGTAGGAACATTGGTAGATCCTGTTCTAGTAATTCAACAATTTTTGTAGTAGTTCCTAAGGATATTGTTTCTACAATCTTAGCCTCATCTTTGAGGGATGGGATTGTCTTGGCTAGGCTCATAGTTTCAAGATCTGTCGTAGGTACCAATTTTTCTTCTGGTTTCACGTTGGTAGGTTTATTAAGTTGGTTCATTGGGAGTTCAAACTCCGAGTGCACGCCTGGTCTTTTCTGTAGGTCAGCCAGGTGTACATCGAATGGTTTTGGATCACCTTTGGCTATGAACACCTTTCCTAAATGCAAGAATCTTACTTCTTGAAATAGCGTAGAAGGGATTTCCTTCATACGGTGTATCCAGGGTCGGCCGAGGATCATATTATAGTTAGTTTCCCGATCTATAATATAAAACTCAGTCAGGATTGTTTTGGGTCCTAAGGTGACCGGTAGTATTATAGTTCCAATTGAAGTGGCTTTAAGGCTGTCATAGCCTCTTAGTGTATTTCGAGTTGTGGAACAATTCGTTTCTCCATACCCTAGCTTTTGAAGGAAAGAAAAAGGGAATATGTTAACTCCTGCCCCATCATCAACCATCACACGTTTCACATAATTGTTATAAACCCACACTTGCAAGTGTAAGGCTGGATCACCTCAGCGTGCAATCTCAGCATCTGTTGGCAATTTATTTACTTCGAATATGAATTTGGTGTCCCTATCCGGCTGCCCCAGAGGGTGGATATCAAAGTCTATATGGTTTACCTATGTTTCGGGAGGTGGATTGATGTTAATTAGATGACCTAAACCCAATGCTTCTAAAAGAGAAGCCCTATGAGCAGGGGAGTTCTTCAATAAATCCAAAAAGGAGATGTGTGAGAAGGTTTTTGTTAAATCATTAATTAAATCATAAGCACCCATGGGCTTTATTAATACTTGTTGGATATTGTCCGTTTGTAACAGGTAGCTTGGACTTGGCTGAGAGGAATACTCTCATGTCCTTATTACAGCTTCTACAGGTAGTTTGGCATCTAACTCTACTAAACTGACTATCTTAGGTCGTGGATGACTTCCTAATTGTGGCGCAACTAACGGATTCAGTGAAGTTGAGGCTTCATGATCATTGTTTCCTGTAATTACACCCTTGTTTGTCCTATTTGGATTTATCTTGTTATTGTTGTGATTTGGGAGCGGATCATTGAAGATCTGGAGGGGTGCATTTTGAGGGGAAACTGCCCCTGTAAAAGTATTTGGTGCTGGTGACATAGGATCTGCCAAGAACATATCTATAAAAAGTTATCTTTGTTCCTCTGGAAAACGTTGCATGAATTTATTGTAGTCACGACACGTTCTAGTGTCATGGCCTCGAATTTTGTGAAAACAACAATACGAGTTAGGATTGTAATTACTAGTTTGTTGGCTTCGTGTATATTGTGGCCTAAAAATTTGATCAAACCGTTGCCTATTAAAGTTTTACGTTTGTTGTCTTTGGTTTGAATTATGGTTTTGATACCCAGTTGAATTTTGGTTTGGATCCCGTGTAGGGCTTCGTCGTTGTTGTTGTTGTTGTTGTTGTTTTTGTTGTGGATGATTAAAATCCACTGTATTGATTGTTGGAGTAAAGTTGTTGTTTCGTTGGTTGTTTATTTGTGGTGGAGTATTCACAACATTTACCTTTCTAGCCTGATCAGTTACTCCATCTATTGTCACTCCGTGATTTTTATTAAGGATTTTAGGTCCTTGATTGACATTCATGGTAGTAGGATAAGTTGTAGTGTTCTGGTTGGAAGTGATTAACCTCCCATTTGCTCCATATGTTTTGTGACCACTATCAATTGCCGCTTGATCTATTCAGAGAGCACTCTCAAGTACTTCATCGTAAGTTCTTAGTGGGAACTTCTGGACTTCTTCCTTCACTTCTCTGCTGAGAGAATGAAGGAATAAATCGCATAGTTCCATTTGGTCCATATTTGGAGCACTTGCCGAAGAATAAAGAACTGTATGCCACCTCTGGATGAAATGGGTGACAGATTCATTGTGTTCTTTCTTGATGTGCAAGAATTCCCTAATTCCTGTTCTTAATAGTTTTTTCATGTCAAATGCCTTGATGAACTCTGAAACGAGTTGCTTGAACGAATGAATGGAAGCCTCAGGTATTCTATAATACCAATCGAGAGCGATACCTTCCAAGGTTTTGGGGAATATTTTAGCAACAACCCCATCTTAAGGGAGTAGTTCTCAGATGGCTGTGGTGTAAGATTTGATATGTGCATTCGGATCTCCCTCACCTTTGTACTTGGGCAAATCAGGAAGGGGTCTTGGAAGCATGACACTTCGTATGGTGAAATCTAAGGGTTCTTTCAAGTATTCTGAATATGTCCCTATCGCATAGGTTTCGACCATTGATGGTTCCTATTGAGGGAGTGGAGGTGGAATGGGTTGTTGATATGGCATAGCGTACGTGTTAGTGGGGGCATAAGGAAACCCCTGTGTTTGAGGAATCATGCCGGGAGAGGAGAACATATCCCCTTGTGGTGATTTGGAGTACATGTTTAAGTATGAAGGGGTATTGTCCAAAAATGGATTATTTTGTACTAGACCGGGAGGTGCTAGAACGGTGTTAGAAATGACGGTTCTAGTCAGCGTTTGTTGTGAATACTGAGGGGTCACGCCTAACGTACCTATTCCTGTGAGGAGTTCTATTTGGCTAGGATTAGAATTTCCTACCTACATGAATTGAGAATGGTGATTTTCCTGCGCAAGTTCTAACCCCCTCACTTTTTCTACTAACGTTGAAATGACTTCATTTGGTGAAGTCACGGTATTTTTCCTTAGCGACGTTTGTATATCATGGTGTTGTATAGGCATGTGATATCCTGCTATGAACTGATCGCTGCCCTGCCAAGTTTCCCCGACGGCACTTCCTATATTTAATGGCATGGAGGTATTTCCTTAAAAAGAGACCTCGGGTTGTGTTTGTAAACTCCCTATAGGTGGGTACATACCTTGGGAACTTTGTTCATTCCTAGCATAACCTATGGAATATTCATTATCTAAAACCAGGTATGGGTCATCTTGTCTACTAATTTGTGGTATAAGTAGTACCTGAGGAGACGAATGAGATTCTCCTGTGAGCATCATATTGTTCGAGCCTGAAGGCTCTGTTTGTTGTGTTTGAGAAAATTGATCCAAATCCTCTGTTTGGAAAGATGAGCTATATCTGACCCTTGGAGTTTGTGTTGACAACTGGTTAGTTGAGTAGTTGTCACCCCATACTGAGAGCGAGGGCGATGATTGTCTATTCTGTTGAGCGTAGTATGCCTCAAGACCTAAGAGAGGCCTACCATATGCATCGAATCCCGACATATTCTGGGGGTATCTGAATACCCGCAGAATAATGGGAAGGAGTGAAGGTGATTGTGAAAGCTGATGAGGTAGTAAAGATGAAAAAGGTTGTCTAATTTAAAGAACCAGTAGAAATCTAACTCCAAATCAGAAAGTAGAAAGTTTCACGTTGGGTTCACCAATTTTATATGATGGAAAAGTTACATGTGAGCATGAGAATATACAAGTAACTCTTCCTCGCACCCAACCTCCCAAGGTCGTGCCAAGACAGCCGGTGGGGATTTAATATGCATGGGATGCAGACGAGCTAGTTAGGTAATCTGATGTCTTCGACGCGCACTAGTGGAAATTGTGAATCTAAGGCAAAGAAGGCCCTCCTAACCTGAACTGGTGTGATAGATCGATCAGCAAGGATGACTGCTCGAAGGCTCCAATCAATATCGAGCTCTGGCATGATTTGGTCTATGGGTTGTGGAATACATGGAAAATGACCTGGGATAGTTTCATGTATGTCCCCAGATAAGGTCATAGGGCAGATGGTAAATATAATTGACTATATGGGTGATTCTCTGGCCTAGTCCAGAACTCCTTAGCTTTTTTAGCTGCTATGTCTAACAAGGATAACTATTCGATGATGATAGGTGGAAGTGGAGTAGATCTGAATACTAATGTACATAGGCCACCATCTATATCTGATTCTCCTATGGACTCATTGGGCTATGAGACTTCTGGGTCACAACCGTAGATTCGTATTTGTTGTGGTCCTGCTATGGTCATGTGTGGATTCAGTCTCTAATCCCTAGTATCCAATAGTCATATGCTTTCTCAGCCTCTATATTCAGATTTAACAGTTGTGTGATCTTTTCAGAGTATCTCACGGGTGTTTGCGCAACCTGAATTCTCAAGCTGGTATCTATATCTGTGAGAGTGTCTCCTGCGTCTGGCTGTGGGACCAAAGGATCACAACCAAAGGTCTTCTCTCTTTCAAACCCTTCCATAGTCATGCGGATATGAATCTAGGGTAATCTGTAGTTTGGTTGATTTGACCAAAATGTGTGTGCTTGGTCGTCTTCTATGTTTAACCCGTGCAGTTGGAAACTGATTTGTTGTAAGTTTGTCATTGTTTGGAGGACTTGGATCCTAAGATTCTGATCTATATCATTTGTGGTTGTGACGAGATTGGGTTGGGGCACGATTGGCTCGAATACGTATTCCCTAGGATCTCTAGGTTCCGCGATTGTCATACAAAAGCCACAATGTAAACTAAATGCAGCAAAGTAAAATTAACTATGTGAAGTATATCTAAAACATATATAACTTCTATAATTTTTTATTTTTCTGATGAATTTTATAGATGAAATTGAAGGAGCAGCTATTTTAATATATCTATAAATTGACAATTTAATCTAATGACGAATTTAAAACAAACAAAGTAACTGAGTATAGCTACTTGCTTGTGAAGTTGTAAATCTATTCTAAACAATGAAATAACTGATCTAATCTATTTGAAAGACTCTCGATCCTACCTCAGAAGTGAGGAAAGAATCATAGTCTCTCAGAAACTATCAATCCTCACAGCTTCCCTGGCAATATCGAAAGTAAAATTGACTGAAATAAAGTGATTAGCTACTCTATTTTATATGCTTCTAATTAACATTTTGAAAGCTAGAACTTGGATTCTGCAGACAACGGTAAATATGATAATGTGTGTGATCTTGTCCCCTCAGTGTGACCTCCTTGCTCCTTCATGTTCACGTGGATCCAGAAAAGCGTGTAATGCTAGCATCAATAGAAGTAGATATTGGGACAAAGGTGACTGTAGGATACAGACTGAATACAATGCGAGTAGGAGAGAGATAGCGCAAGAGTACAGAGCTTGGCTTATGTAATTCCTAGCAGGATTTATTACGAGTCATGCAACATAAAGCATCCAGAACCTGAAACTATCTTGCTTGAAGAACAAAACCTGCAAATTTAATGGCTTCCTAATGAAAAACAGACTATCTTACTCCAATGGATTGGATGAAATATTAACAACACTTGCACAAGATGGATATGTGGCTTCCTAACAGCAAAAACAACACTAACTAAGCATGCAATGAATGAAACTAAGAATTCTAAGCAAAATGAAAGACTAATCTATTGCAATGAGAAATTCAGAGGCAAATTTGAGGGGGCCATTTGCTTGAGCACAAGCCAACTATTTATAGCATTTGCATTTACCCAAGGTAAAAACCAAATTGAACTCTTAAACTATAAACAATGGCAAAACACTATTCTAGGGAACCAGAAGCATTAATGCAAGCCCAAGGCGGTGAAAAAAAGCTGGTAAACTTTGAAATTTACGTGAGTCATGTTAAAAGAGCATTCTGGAAAACACGTAAAGGACCGCCACCCTGAGCAGGGTGGCGGTTACAGGACCGTCACCCTGTCTAGGGTGGCGGTCAAGAAACCACTACCCAGGTAGGGTGGCGGTTTCATAACTAAAGAGAAAAAGGCAAAGAAAAGAGGGGAAAAGAGAAAAGAAAAGCACACGGGGGCTAAGCGGGGCATGCGGGATGATAACGCATACTTGGAGAGATTTTCCAGATCCCGAACACCTTGCGAGGAGACCTGTATCATCATTGGGGCACGTGTTACGTTGTTCCGATGGTGCAATACCCTACAATTTTGGGTACGTACAGTTTCCTCCACTCTCTACCATATAGTTCCTGGAAAGGAGCCATGCCTATCGAACTTTGGAAACTATTATTGTAGGAAAACTCCACCAAGTACAAATACTCCTCCCATGTTGACTGGTGATCCATAACATACATCCTAAGCATGTCCTCTAAGATCTGATTCACTCGCATAGTCTATCCATCTGTCTTAGGGTGATACGCCATGCTGAAATTGATCTTCATCCCAAGGGCATGCTGCATGGTAGTCCAAAAGTGGGAAGCATACAGAGGATAGCGGTTACAGATAATCTTCTGCAGAATCCTGTGTAATCTGAAAAATATAATCTAGATATACCTGTGCCACTACACTAGATGTATAGGTGGTCTTCACTGGAGAAAAATGATAAACTTTCATCAATTTATCCACTGTGACCATGATGGCGTTATGGTGGTATCTCGACATCTGTAGCCCAATAATGAAGTCCATGGAAATGGTGTCCCATTTCCATCCCGGTATAGCATGTGGAAACAGAAGGCCAGTTGGATGCTGATTCTCGGCCTTCACCTTTTGGCACTCTAAACAAAATGACACAAACTGAACCATGTCTCTATGAAGTCCCCTCCAAAAATACAACCGTCTAAAAGTGGCATATATCTTCGTCACCCCAGGATGAGATGAATAGGGTGCATGATGTGCCTCCATCCCTAGGAACATAAATCCAGCCTCTGTGCCTGAGGAGCCAATCTTCCTCTAAATTAAAACCATCTAAATTCCCCTCAAGGGGACTCTGAGGTTCGATCTATGCTCTAGCTGCAGTAGAATCCTACTCCATAAATATGTTGTCACTGAAGTGGCCATAACCACATGTATCTGTCTCTTATGAACGTATGCAACCACATTCTCCTTCCCTTTCAAATGCTCTATCTCCATATCATACTCACAAAGAAACTCCATCGAAAGCTGCTGACGAGTGTTGAGATTGGGATGCATGAAAAGATAGTGAAGACTCAAGTGATCAGTATTTATTGTGAATCTCCGACCGAGAAGGAAGTGTCTCCATCGAACCAAGGCATGCACAACTGCTGCAAGCTCAAGATCATGAGTTGGATAATTGAGCTCATAATATTTGAGTTTGCGAGACTCAAAAGCAACTATTATTCCCTCTAGCATCAACACACCTCTGAGTCCTGCTAAGGAAGCATCTGTGCATACAAAAAAATCACCTTGTAGATATAGAACTCCAAGAATAGGCACTGTTGTGAGGCATTCTTACAGTGTCCTGAAGGCATGCTCACATCTGTCTGACCAAACAAACTTCTTCCCTTTCCGCTGAAGGGAAGTGATGGGGTGTGCAACCCGAGAGAAGTCCTGAACAAATCTCATATAATAGCCTACTAAACCCACGAAGCTGCATATCTCTATCACACTAGTGGGTGCTGGCCAATCCATAATAGCTTGAATATTGGAAGGATCGACTGCAATACCTTCCCCAAAAAATTATGTGGCCCAAATACTAAACCTCTGTCTAAAAGAACGAAAACTTCTCTAGGTTCCCGTAAAGCTGCTGCTCACGAAGATACTGAAGAACCTGGTGAAGGTGCCCCTCGTGCTCCTCACATGTACATGAAAAAATAAAATTTTCATCAAGGAAGATGAGCATGAAGTGATCCAAGAATGTTCTAAACACTCCATTCATTAAGCTCATGAACACTGTGGGGCATTCGTCAAACCAAAAGGAACAATGGTGAGCTTGTAGTTGCCATATCTCATATGGAAGGTGGTCTTATGAATGTCTGCCTCTGTAATTCTCAACTGATGATAACCTGACTTAAGGTCTATCTTGGATAAAACTGTGGCCCACTTCACCTGATCAAAAAAATCATCAATGTGTAGAAGGGGGTGATGATTCTTAATCGTTACTTTGTTCAGTTGGCGGTAATCAATACATAACCGCTGAGATTTGTCTTTCTTCTTTACAAATATCACCAGTGCACCCCAAGGGGATACACTAGGATGGATTAGGACTTTCTCCAAAAGGCCTTTTAGCTACCACTTAAGTTCGTAGAGCTCAAGGGTAGTCATCCAATAAGGCTCTCATGAGATAGGCTCAACTTCGGGAACCAGATCTATGTGAAAATATATCTCACATGGGGTTGGTAACCTTGGTAGCTCTCCTGGGAAGACATCAGAAAACTCTCTCAAGATGGGATGGTCATCAAGCGATGGTCCACTAGACTCATGCTCTGATCGGTCATTAACTATGACATCATACATCTGACAACCCCGTCGCACACACCGGTTAAGTTGTATGGCGGAGATGGTGTAAATTGAAACAGGTCTCCTAACCCCTACTATCACTGACTCAACTTTTGAATCATCTATACATGATATAATCTTATGGTAACAATCTACACTGGCTCTATGTGGAGACAATAATTCCATGCCCTAGATGACTCCATACGAACCTAACAGAAGGATATGAATATCTGGGGTAGTGGTGAAGGGTCCAAAATCCACTGCACTCTCCTTAACAAAGGAGTCTACAGAGATCTTAGGTCTAAAAGCCATCTCGACATCCAAACTAAGACCCTTCCTAACTGCCACCATCCTACATCACTCTACACAATATGGTGCAATAAAATAATCAGAAGAACTAGAATCAAATAGAATGGAGGTAGGAACACAACCAATGCTACCTGTTGTCTCAATCACGATAATGTGGTGCTCATCCTGGGGTTCTCGACTGCTGCATAGATCCGATGACTATGCCCCATGTCACTAACAGTAGGATCTGAGATCTACATCTTACCCTTGTTACTAGTGTTCTGTGGGCACTCTTTCCAAAAATTTCCAGCAACACCATAACCATAACAAATGCCTAGTGCTATCCCGTGAGTAGCAGTTCCATCCTATACTCTAGAGGTCTGTGTTGTGGATCCTACTGATCCATCTAAGGATTTTTGAGGTCTCTGTTGGTGAGATCCTGCTGACTGAGCTCTCGGTGCACCCTGTGTCCTAACGGGACTGTACGATGGAAAAGTGACAAGCGAGCATGGGAATCTACAAGTAACTCTTCCTCGCACCTGACCTCCCGAGGTCGTGCTGAGACAGCCGGTGGGGATTGAATATTCATGGGATGCAGACAAAATAGTTAGGCAATCTGATGTCTTCGACACGCACTAGTGGAAATTGCGAATCCAAGGCAAAGAAGGCCCTTCTAACCTAAACTAGTGTGATAGATTGATCAGCAAGGATGATTGCTCGAAGGCTCCAATCAATATCGAGCTCTGGCATGATTCGGTCTATGGGTTATGGAATATGTGGAAAATGATCTGGGATAGTTTTGTGTATGTTTCCAGATAAGGTCATAGGGTGGATGGTAACTATATCTGACTCTATGGGCGATTCTCTAGCTTAGTCTAGAATTCCCTAGCTTTGTTAGCTGCTATGTCTAACAAGGATAACTATTCAATAATGATAAGTGGAAGTGGAGTAGATCTGAATACTAGTGTACGTAAGCCAGTGTCACTGTTAGACTGACCAGTATATTCATTTGGTTGAGGGATTTGTGGGTCACAAATCATAGATTCATGGTTATTGTGGTCCTACTAAGGTCATGTGTAGAATCAGTTCCTAATCCCTAGTATCCAGTAATCGTATGCTTTCTCAGCTTCTATATTCAGAATTAATAATCGTACGATCTTCTCAGAGTATCTTATAGGCGTTTTTGCAACTTGAATTCTCAAGCTAGTATCTATGTCGGTGAGAGTATCCCCTGCTTCTAGATGTGGGACCAAAGGGTCACAGCCGAATGTCTGCTCTCTTTCAAGACTCTCTATAGTCATGTGGATATGTACCTAGGGCAATCTTTAGTTTGGTTAATTTGACCAGAACGTGTGTGCTTTGTCGTCTTCTATGTTTAACCTGCTTAACTGGGAACCAATTTGTTGTAAGTTTACCGTTGCTCGAAAGACTTAGATCCTAAGATTTTGATCTATATTAGTTATTGTTGTGATGAGATTGGGTTGGGGCACGATTGGCTCGAATACGTATTCTCTGGGCTCTCTAGGTCTCGTGATTGTCATACAAAAGAAAGTTATATAAATCTAACTAATGACAGAATAAACTAATTGTGAAAGATATGTCTATGTATATTCCTAAATCTGATATATCTATCTACTAAACAGAATTTAAAGAACAACTATCTAATATATCTAGAATTGACAGTTTAGAATAACAATTTAAAACAAACAAGATAACCGAGTATAGCTATTTTTCTGTGTAACTGTGAACCTATTCTAAATAATGAAACAATTTGATCTAGTCTATTTGCAAGACTCTCGATCCTACCTCAGAAGTGAGAAATGAATCATAGTTTCTCAAAAACTATCAATCCCCACATCTTCCCTGGAAATATCGAAAGTAAAATTGACTAAAATGAAGTGATTGGCTACTCTATTTGATATGTTTCTAACTAGAACTTTGAAAGCTAGAATATGGATTCTGCATAATAGTGACGAATCCGATGGTGTGTGTGGCTATGTCCCCTCAGTGTGATCTCCTCGTTCCTTCATGTTCACTTGGATCTAGAAAAGCGTGTAATGCTAGCATCAACAGAAGTAGATATTGGGACAAAGGCGGCTTAGGATACAGACTGAATACAATGTGAGTAGGAGAGAGATAGCGCAAGAGTACAGAGCTTGGCTTATGCAATTCCTAGCGGGATTTATTTCGAGTCATGCAACATAAAACGTCCAGAACCTGAAACTATCCTGTTTGAAGAACAAAACCTGTAACTTTAATGGCTTCCTATTGAAAACAAACTATTCTACTCCAATGGATTGGATGAAATATCAACAGCACTTGCACAAGATGGATATGTGGCTTCCTAATAGCAAAACAACACTAACTAGGCATGCAATGAAAGAAACTAAGAATTCTAAATAAAATGAAAGACTAATCTATTGCAATGAGAAATTCAGAGGCAAATTTGAGGGGCCATTTGCTTGAGCACAAGCCATCTATTTATAACATTTGCATTTACCCAAGGTAAAAACCAAATTGAACTCTTAAACTATAAACAATGGCAAAACACTATTCTAGGGAACCAGAATCATTAATGCAAGCTTATGGCGGTGAAAAAAAGTTGGTAAACATTGAAATTTACGTGAGTCGTGTTAAAAGTGCATTCTGGAAAACACGTAAAGGACCACCGCCCTGACCAGGGCGGCGGTTACAGGACCGCCACCCAGGCAGGGCGGCGGTTTCGTAACTGAAGAGAAAAAGGCCAAGAAAAGAGGGAAAAAGAGAAAAACAAAGCACACGGGGGCTAAGGGGGGCATGCGGGATGTTAACGCACACTTGGGGAGCTTTTCTGGATCTCGAACACCTTGCGAGGAGACTTGTATCATCATTGCGGTATGTGTTACGTTGTTCCGACGGTGCAGTACCCTACAATTTTGGGTACGCACATATTGCCTTCTCGGAGAAGCATTTTAGCCATGAAGAGGTGTAAAACGGTGTGTCCGAGTATGGTGGTCCCGAAATGGGAAGTTAGAAATTATACCTGATACGTCCGTGTGTCAAAATGACGCCATCCAAAATTCCTGCTACCTGCAAAATGAAAAGAGGAATCAAGTGTAGATAGACAAGATAGATAGGTAAATAAACGCTAAAATAATGGGAGATGAGGATGTACCATTTGTGTGGGGGTAAGAACTTACTTCCATCGGTGCTCAAACCTGTGAAAAAAGTATTTTAAAACAAGTTAGGTTGCTATATATATGAAAGTGGTCCCATTTTCCTATTCATTTGTGTGTGTTGATTTGATTGATTCTGAGCTCTGGGACCCACGGTGACATTTTCTTATGAGAGTAGAGTCAAAAGGTTCGTGGCAAGATAGCGATCATGCCTCCGCATGCAGATAATCAACCCGCAAGATCACAGGTTAGTTTTCCTCAATTTATCATTTTTACCCCCTCAATTTTAAAATGCTAAAATCTTTGTTGTGGGGGGGTTATTTTTGAAAATGTTAGGTTTAAAAGGTCCATCTAGGGGGGGCGCCTACTGGGTAGGCCTTGTTTTAGTTAAAATGGTCATCTTTTGGTGTTTTTAGGCTTCTTTTAGGGTATAAAACCCGCATGGGTTTTCTGGCCATGACCGCCACCCTGCCCTTAGGGGGGGCGGTTACAAAACCGCATCCCTGCTCAGGGCGGCGGTTTTGCATAGAATGCCAAAAGAACATCTGTTTGAGATTGTTTTTGCATTTTTAGGATTTATATGTATTTTCATGATTTTTCTAGTATCACTTGGATGCTAACTTGCTTTGTTTTGTGTGTTTTTGGGTGTATGCAGGAGAGAGAGGAGTATATTCGGTGGAGCTGAGAGAGGGAGTGTGATTGGCTCCCAGTAGTACTAGATGAACTTTCACAGGATGAGGAGGACACTCTTCAAAGGGCCAGGATACTATGTATCTCACGCGTTCCACATGCTGCACCATCCATTCACATTCTTTGTGACTTATTCTCCTATTGGGATGCTGATCGGAACACCTTCCCATTACTAGGGGTCCAAGGTGAGTGGACCATCACACTAGAGGATGTTTACCGTATTCTGGGGGTCCCGATCATTAGGAGACAACTCACCCTTGAGACAGCAGGTTCACGGGCCCAGATAGCATAGTGGGCCACTTATATGGGAGATGCAGTCATCTCCACAGATTTGAAGAAGGGGGTCAGAGTTCGATCTATTCCAAGTTTTCCCATCCCCTTGCTTCACCAGGCTATTATGAGGATCCTTGCCTTGAGACTGATCGAGGACAAGGGAGGAGACACACTATTATATTGCTGGTCCCCCATCATTACACAGATAGAGGGACATGGCCGGATTTATGCCTGGGGAGTGGATATACTTGGGACTACCTACCTCAACTTATACAGGGTATTTAGTTTATAGGGGCAGTCTTTGAGCCACCGGAACCTAGTCATGAGTTGGGTCTATGAGCAATTCATCCCCTATGGCAGAGGTGTAGAGGTGACAGATCCTGGAGCTGTGAAGGCAACTAGATGCACAGATATGTCGGTGCTTAGAGCACCTCATCAGCCAGTTGCTTCTTTGACCATCGATGACATGGAGGCCACACCATATCAGACCATGGCAGGCATATGGGGCGAGGAGGCTCTTACTTTGATCTCCTGCTCCACCATAGGGAAGCTTATTGATAGAGTGGGGCGAGTAGAGATACACCCCTTTGGCCAAGTTCCTTAGTAGTTTGGCCTACCCTACATGGGCATGCTTCCCCCAGTAGCACCAGTATATAGGTCAGTTCAAGAGGTCAGAGGGGGTCCTAGAGGCCGGGGTTGGACAGTTGTTACTCCTGGCGTTCCTATTGCGGCCAGGAGGGTAATATGTGCCTGAGGGAGAGCCGGTGCGCCTTAGGCACCCTTGCTTCGGATTACCGCAGGTCCTTCCCATAGCAGCGATGACCCCATCGACATAGAATCCGAGTCCGAGGAGTTTATAGGGTGAGAGATAGAGGAGGACAGTGATCCTAAGATATCATACATGTAGTGAGGGCGGAGCAGAGTGTAGAGAGAGTTACTCTTGTTTCAGAGGAGCCACTCTCCCAGGTCTATGGTGGGGAGGATGAGTCTGTTGTAGGATGCCACGTTGCTCTAGCCATGGGGGGAGCACCTCAGTCAGCGGCGGCATCTGTGGCAGGTGCTGACCCCAGAGATCCATCTTGGAGGCCTGGATCCGAGTAAGTTACCGCCCTTCTTGTTGTTTTTTAATTAGGATTTCCTTAGTTACTATTTATCCTCTTGTTTTATTTCTAATTTGTCTCTTATTTGTTTGTAGAGACCGCCGATGAGTGGCGAGACCTGATTCGCAGGGTATGCATAGATACCCTAATGATCCCCATAGAGAGGACCCGCGCAGAGTTGTCTGTGGATGCTGGGGATCCCTCAGCAGCTGGTAGACACACTGACGTCTTTTCCCCATTCTAACACGTGGCTAGGATGGTATCGACTCTCCGCACGGAGCTAGCGGGGTATAGGACAGCCGAGCACCTGATGAGGAGTCATTCTTGTGGCGAGACTGCGGTTGCCCCTCAGGATCCTGAGCCCTCTATGCACTCAAAGCGCCGGCCTAGCCAGAGTCCTGGGCATGGTCGTTTTCCTTCAGAGGGGTCTCATAGGGATTGAGAAGCCACTTGGCTTTCCTAGATTTTGTATGATGTATTCATTTGTATATCCCAGGATATTTGAGCATTTTGACCATGCTTAGAGCATGATGACATTGTACAGGGATTTTGACATATATATATTCTTTTTGAATAAGACTTTTGGCATTTATGGCTTACTTGCATTTATGTTTCCTCATGTGAACTATGTTATTATGCTTATATGCTCTTAGAATGTATGCAATGGAGAACAAATGATGCAAGTGTTTACTCTCTTTTTGTATTTCATGATGCTGATATATGATAATGTAAATACAATGTGATTTTGAATCTTAGTTTCTGTAAGAAATTTTGGACACTTCATATTTGCTTTGGCAAAGTGGTGAAGATAAGATGATATGATGAGCAGATAAACCTGCCCCTACTCCTAACCCCATGCAACTTGTAAGATGCGAGGGCTCATCGCCGAGAGTTGGAAAGGGCGCAAGTTATGAAATGTGTTGAAATGATATTGATGAAAGATAGACAAAGCTTTGGGGGAATCAAATTAGGATGCCACAAGCCTACTCCACTCGAGTGACTTCATATTTTTTGGGATGTAACTTGCTTTGTGGTTTATCTAGACTTAGATCCTTAGATGGCCACATGGTAGAAAAAAATTTGGTTTTTAGGATTCTTAATTCTCTTAGGATTTTGGACATCTGATTCATTTGCTTTTGACACAAGACTTCAAGATTTGAATTTTTTGTTTACGACCTTTTACGTTTTCTTGTCAAGAGTACCCCCACACCTTGCCCCATGCTACTAGTAAGAAGTGTGGGTTTATCACCATAGGAAAGGCATAGGTGAGTAAGGGCATTTCCATCCTTTCCCAACCCTATGTCACTAGTAAGAGACGCAAGCTCATCACTGAAGGCTGGTGGGGCAAGGAAATGTGTAAATTTAAAATTTTCTGTTTGATTCTATATTTGACTTGTTTATTTGAGCAAAATGTAAGTGTGTTCTTATTTCCAAAGAGATATATATACAGGATAGATGTGACACCATGAAGCTTCTAGAACAAACCATAGGCAAGAAACCTATCCTAAGAAGAAACCAAAAGTGAGAGTAAACCCACAGATCTTGGCATGGTTACCGTTAAGACCTTGTCATATCTAGCTTTACTTGATGAAATGATTCCAAAATAGTTTGATGATATCATGGAAGTAGAGAAGTACGATGAGAGTGTTTATGCCAACAAAAACATGAGTCTATAATGAATTGCTTTGAGAACAAATTCCTTGATCACAATTTTTGTACGAAACAAGCGGACAAAATGATCCTAATCTATATGAAGATGCAATGTAGATATGATTATAAGTAGTGCTAGCTACTTACACATAGAATCGTTTGAGGTGTAGGGAATTAACTGTTTTGCCAAATTCCTCACCTTCTAGCGTACATAAGAGGTATGCACCATTTCCATAGTCCTTCATGACTTGGTATGGGCCCAACCATTTGGGCCAGAACTTCCTTCCTTCGCTGGTCTTTTTGTCGATCCGGCTGTCTAGCCTTAGAACTAGATCACCTTCATATATGTCACATTCATAGACTTTCTTGTTATACTACTGACACATCCGGTCAGCGTAGACTCTATTCCGTTGTTCAACATCTAACCTAGCTTCATCTAGGATTTCTAGTTGGGAGAGACGTGCTTCTCTATAAGCGTCTTCATCTAGAATCCCTTGTAATGAAATGTGGAGACTGGGTATTCCAACCTCAAGCAGGAGAACTACTTCTACCTCGAATACTAGCGAGAAAGAAGTCACTCCTGTTGGTGTTCTTATTGAGGTTCGGTGGGCCCATAAGGCCGGATATAACTTCAAATTCCAATCTCGTTTGTTTTCTTTCACCGTTTTAAGGAGAATGGCTTTTAATGTTTTGTTTGTCACCTCAGCCTGTCCATTGGCTTGAGGGTAATACAAGGAGGCTGTATGATGGCTTATTTTAAATTTATTGCATAATTCGCAAACTTCGTCATTCTTAAAAGAAGTCCCATTATCTGAGATAATGATTTGTGGGACACCGTACCTACAAATGATTTGGTTCAAAATGAACTTGGCAATTACAGAACCCGGTACAGTAGTAAGAGGCATAGCCTCTACCCACTTGGTAAAATATTCAGTGGCCATGATTATAGAATTATGGCTGTCTGTAGACGAGGGAGAGAATTTCCCTATTAAATCTATGCCCCATGTAGAAAAGGGCCATGGAGTAGCGATTAGTTGCAGAGCTTGTGCCGGCATGTGAATCTCGTGGGAGAATTCTTGACACTTATGACACCTGCGTACAAACTCTACTGCGTCGTGCTCTAGAGTGGGTAAGAAATACCCCATTCGATGTATTTTACGAGTGGTGGCATGGCCACCGAAGTGACCTCCACACATTCCACTGTGAGATTCATGGAGAATCTTCTTGGATTCTTCTGTGTTAACACATCTTAAAAGCATTCCATCGAATGCTTTTCGATAGAGAACTTGCTCTATGATGACGTATTTAGCTACGATAATGTGTAAACGCATTTTTCGTTGCGGTGTAGCACCTTCTGGATATGTATGGTCCATCATATAATTAATGATATCAGTGTACCAAGGACACTCAGAGATAAAAGGTTGGGTTTCGATGTAGTATACGCACTCATCTGGAAAGTCCAGATCTACCAGATCGCCTTCGTCCAATGGATTATTAGCTAACCAATCCTCGATGATTTGTCCTTTAACCGACTTATGATTTATGAACTTTAATTCAAATTCACCCATTAAGGTTATAAAGCGTCTAGCCTTTTTAGACAAGGACCCATGCATGAGGAAGGTTCGTAAATGTTATGTTTTTACAATGACCTTTGTTTGTTGATTTAACATGTAATGTCTTAAGCATTTTTTTTAAATACTATGGCGAGTCATTATCGTTCTGCTTGCGTGTAGTGTGTTTCATAGTCAAGCAACTTCCAGCTAATGAAATAGATCGTACGTTCTCTATTTTCATCATCTTCTTGAGCCAGCATACAGGCTAGTGAGACATTGGTGGCTCGCGAATATAAAATTAACGGGCGATCTGGTTTAGGTGGCATTACCGTAGGTGGTGACAACAAGAAACGCTTAACTGCGTTGAAAGCTTCATTTCAGTCTTTGGTCCAATCAATGCTATAATCTTTCCTGAGTAGATTGTTGATTGGATGAATGGCAAAACTTAAGTCCGCGATGAATCTTCGGATTGTGCCAAGTTTTTCGAGAAATGATCTGATTCCAGATTCATCCAAAGGTGGGATCATTTCGAGAACAACCTTAATTTTGGTTGGGTCAACATTGATCCCACATGATGATATAATGTAACCTAGGAGCTTCCCTCCTGTCACACCAAAGACACATTTTTCTAGATTTAGCGTGACTCCGTATTCTATCAGACATGAAAGAATGACGCGAAGCACTTCTAGATGGTCACAACGCTTCTTGGCCTTGGCCAACAAGTCATCTACGTAGGATTCCACAATTTTATGAATAAGATCATGAAATATATAAGTCATAGCCCGCTGGTATGTAGCGCCAGCGTTCTTGAGTCTGAATGGCATAATAGCATAGCAATAGGTTCCCCAAGGAGTTATAAATGTGGTTTTAGCTTTATCTTGTTCAGATATTCTGATTTGATTGTATCCTGAGAATCCATCCATGAGAGATAAAAGCTCAAATCTAGCTGTTGCGTCAACGATGACATCTATAGATGGTAATGGGAAGTCATCTTTAGGACATGCCTTGTTAATGTCTCGGAAGTCTACACAGATGCATATCTTCCCATTCTTTTTGACAACCAGAACGATATTAGATACCCACTGAGAGTAATCGACTGGTTTCATGAATCCTACTTGGAGGAGTTTTATTACCTCCTCTTTCACCATGAGAGCTACCTTGGGTTTCATTGGTCTCGATTTTTGTTTAATCATTTTTGCATCTACTTTAGTGATGAGGTTGTGCACCGCAATGTGTGGTGCAACCCCTTTCATTTCTTTAAAATTAAATGGAAAAGCCTTCTGATGTTCCTTGAGGACCCGAGTGTATATTTATACCTCTAATGGAGTTAGCGAGGATCCTAACTTCAATATCCTTGGTTCATCTTCTGTCCCGATGTTAATATGAATTTTTTCTTCGATTAAAGAAGTGTTACTTTCTTCAAACTCAGGCAGTGCCAGAGGTAGTTCCATATCATCTCCATTCTCGACTGTGTATATGCTAAGTTCGTTTTGTGGGGGAAGCTCTGTCATGGGATTCCCGAAGTAAGAAGATGCATGAGGGATTAGGGATAAATCTACCACGTGATGGGTGAGATGTAATGCCACATAGGCATTTAAGAAATCAAGAGTGGTTGTATCACTATCGATGTGGTCTAGGATAGTAGATTTTTCAATTCTATTTAAAAGAGGATTTGACATTGTTTTTATCAATGGTTCATCACGAAGGGATACCATGAAACATGTATCCTCTAACTTACTATTTGGAGTAAAGCACGATGCTGAGGTTGCTATTGAATCGGCAAGAAGATTTTGTTCTCGCGGGATTGCTTCGATTGATATGAAGTCAAACTCTTTGCTTAAATTTAGTACAGCTGTTATTTAGAGTTGTAAGTGCTCGGCTTTGGTTTCATACATCTCAGCAACTTGATTCGCTACCAATTGTGAGTCTCCTAACACTCTGATGTTATCAACACCGATTCTCTTAGCTACGATGAGGCCAAGGAGAAGGGCTTCATACTTAGCGTCGTTGTTTGTGCATTCAAAATTTAGTTTGAAGGCAAATGGTAGGACTTTTCCTTCGGGAGAAGTAAGGATTACTCCAGCCCCAGCTCCATCGAAATGGAGAGTCCAATACTTAGCTGGGAATATGGGCACTGGGATATTTGTCGTGTTAACATCTTCTACCTCTACCATGTAGAGATCTACCGTTGGGAGAGAACCGACACCTAGGGTGCACCCAATGCCTATAGAATCAAATGGTAAGAACATTGGTAGATCCTATTCTAGTAATTCAAAAAAAATTGTAGTAGTTCCTAATGATACTATTTCTATAGTGTTAGCCTCATCTTTGGGGGTTGGGGTTGCCTTGGCTAGGCTCATAGTTTCAAGATCTGTCGTAGGTACCAACTTTTCTTCTAGTTTCGTGTCGGTAGGTTTATTAAGTTGGTTTGTTGGGAGTTCAAACTCCGAGTGCATGCCTGGTCTTTTCTTTAGGTCAGCCAAGTGTACATCAAATGGTTTTGGATCACCTTTGGCTATGAACACCTTTCCTAAATGCAAGAATCTTACTTCTTGAAATAGCGTAGAAGGGATTGCCTTCATATGGTGTATCCATGGTCGGCCAAGGATCATATTATAGTTAGTTTCCTGATCTATAATATAAAACTCAGTCAGGATTGTTTTGGGTCCTAAGGTGACCGGTAGTATTATAGTTCCAATTGAAGTGGATTTAAGGCTGTCATAGCCTCTTAGCGTATTCCGGGTTGTGGAAAATTCATTTCTCCGTACCCTAGCTTTTGAAGGAAAGAAAAAGGGACTATGTTAACTGCTGCCCCATCGTCAACCATTGTGGGTTTCACATAATTGTTATAAACCCACACTTGCAAGTGTAAGGTGGATCACCTTGGCGTGCAATCTCAGCATCTATTGGCATTTTGTTTATTTCGAATATGAATTCGACATCCCTATCCGGCTTCCCCGGAGGATGGATATCAAATTTTATATGGTTTACCTATGTTTCGGGAGGTGGAGTGATGCTAATTAGATGACCTAAACCCAATGCTTCTAAAAGTGTAGCCCTGTGAGTAGGGGATTTTTTCAATAAATCCAAAAAGGAGATGTGCGAGAAGGTTTTCGTTAGATCATTAATTAAGTCATAAACACCCACGGGTTTTACTAATACTTGTTGGATATTGTTTGTTTCTAGCAAGTAGCTTGGACTTGGCTGAGAGGAATACTCTCATGTCCTTGTTACAGATTCTATGGGTAGTTCGGCATCTAACTCCACTAATCCAACTATCTTAGGTCGTGGCTGACTTCCTAGTTATGGCGCAACTAATGGATTTAGCGAAGTTGAAGCTTCATGATCATTGTTTCCTGCAATTACACCCTTGTTTGTCCCACTTAGATTTAACTTGTTATTGTTGTGATTTGGGAGTGGATCATTGAAGATCTTGAGGGGTGCATTTTGAGGGGAAACTTCTCCTGTAAAAGTATTCAGTGCTGGTGACGTAGGATCTGCCAAGAACATATCTATGAAAATTTGTCTTTGTTCATCTAGAAAACGTTGCATGAATTTACTGTAGTCACGACATGTTCTAGTGTCATGCCCCCGGATTTTGTAAAAACCACAATAGGAGTTAGGATTGTAATTCCTAGTTTGTTGGCTCGGTGTATATTGTGGCCTAAAACTTTGATCAAACCGTTGCCTATTAAAGTTTTGCATTTGTTGTTTTTGGTTTGAATTCTGGTTTTGATACCTAGTTGAATTTTGATTTGGATCCCGTGTAGGGATTCACCATTGTTGTTGTTGTTCATGTGGATGATTAAAATCCACTATATTGATTGTTGGAGTAAAGTCATTGTTTCGTTGATTGTTTATTTATGGTGGAGTATTCACAAAATTTGTCTTTCTAGCCTGATCGGTTACTCCATCCATTGTCATTCTGTGATTCTTATTAAGGGTTTTAGGTCCTTGATTGACATTCATGATAGTAGGATAAGTTGTAGTGTTTTGGTTGGAGGTGATTAACCTCCCGTTTTCTCCATATGTCTTGCGACCACTATCAATTGCCACTTGATCTATTCGAAGAGCACTCTCAATTAATTCATCGTAAGTTCTTAGTGGGAACTTCTAGACTTCTTCCTTCACCTCTCTACTCAGAGAGTGAAGGAATAAATCCCATAGTTCCAATTGATCCATGTTCAGAGCACTTGCTAAAGAATAGAGAACTGTGTGCCACCTCTGGATGAAATGGGCGACAGATTCATTGTGTTCTTGCTTAATGTGCAAGAATTCCCTGATTCCTGTTCTGAATAGTTTGTTCATGTCAAAGGCCTTGATGAAATCTGACATGAGCTGCTTTAATGAATGGATGGAATCCTTAGGTATTCTATAATACCAATCGAGAGTGATACCTTCCAAAGTTTTTGGGAATATTTTAACAACAACCCCATCCCAAGGGAGTAATTCTCGAATGGCTGTAGTGTAAGTTTTGATATGTGCATTTGGATCTCCCTCACCTTTGTATTTGTGTAAATCAGGAAGAGGTCTTGGAAGCATGACACTTCGTATGGTGAAATCTAAGGGCTCTTTCAAGTATTCTGAATATGTCCCTATTGTATAGGTTTCGACCATTGATGGTACCTGCTGAGAGAGCGGAGGTGGAATGGGTTGTTGATATGGCGTTGCATATGCATTGGTAGGAGCATAAGGGAACCCCTGTGGTTGAGTAAAAATACCAGGAGAGGAGAACATATCCCCTTGTGATTTGGAGTACATATTTAAGTATGAAGGGGTATTATCTGAGAATGGATTATTTTTTATTAGACCAGGAGGTGTCAGATCGGTGTTAGAAATGACGGTTCTAGTCGGCATTTGTTGTGAATACTAAGGGGTCACGCCTAATGTACCTATTCCTATGAGGAGGTATATTTGGCTAGGTTTGGAATTTCCTGCCTGCATTAGTTTAGAATGGTGACTTCCCTGGGCAAGTTCTAACCCCCTCACTTTTTCTACTAATGTTGAAATGAATTTATTTGGTAAACTCACGGTGTTTTTCCTTAGCAACATTTGTTATATGCCCTGATGTTGTATAGGCATGTGATATCCTTCTATGAATTGATCACTGCCCTGCCAAGTTTTCCCGAGGGCATTTCCTATATGTAGTGGCGTGGAGGTATTTCCTTGAAAAGAGACCTCGGGTTGTGTTTGTAAACCTCCTATAGGTGGGTATATACTTCGAGAACGTTGTTCATTCCTGGTATAACATACTGAATTTTCATCATCTAAACCTAGGTATGAGTCTGATTGTCTACTAATTTGTGGTCTAAGTAGTACCTTATGAGAAAAACTTGATTCTCCTATGAGTGTCATATTGTTCGAGCCTGAAGGCTCTGTTTTCCATCTTTGAGCAAACTAATCCAAATATTCTGTTTGGAAAGATGAGTTATATATGATCCTTGGAGATGGAGTTTGTGTTGATAATTGGTTATCTGAATAGTTGTCACCCCATACCGAGAGTGAGAACGATGACTTCCTATTCAGTTGAGCATGGTATGCCTCAAGACCTAAGAGAGGCCTACCAAATGCATCGAATCCCGACATATTCAGGAGGTATATGAATACCCGAAGAATAATGGGAAGGAGTGAAGGTGATGGTGAAAGATAATGAGGTAGTAAAGATGAAACAATCATTTTTAATTTGAAAGAACTAATAGAAATTTGACTCCGGACTAGAAAGTAGAAAGTTTCACGTTGGGTTCACCAATTTTGTACGACAGAAAAGTGACAAGCAAGCATGGGAATCTACAAGTAACTCTTCCTCGCACCCAACCTCCCGAGGTCATGCCAAGATAGCCAGTGGGGATTGAATATGCATGGGATGCAGACAAACTAGTTAGGCAATCTGATGTCTTTGACATGCACTAGTGGAAATTACAAATCTAAGGAAAAGAAGGCCCTTCTAACCTAAACTGGTGTGATAGATCGATTAGCAAGGATGACTGCTTGAAGGCTCCAATCAATATCGAGCTCTGGCATGATTCGGTCTATGGGTTGTGGAATACGTGGAAAATGACCTGGGATAGTTTCGTGTATGTTTCCAGATAAGGTCATAGGGTGGATGGTAACTATATCTGACTCTATGGGTGATTCTCTGGCTTAGTCCAGAATTCCCTAGCTTCATTAGCTGCTATGTCTAACAAGGATAACTATTCAATAATTATTGGTGGAAGTGGAGTAGATCTGAATACTAGTGTACGTAAGCCAACATCAATGTTAGACTGACCAGTAGATTTGTTGGGTTGAGGGATTTTTGGGTCATAACCGTAGATTCGTGGTTGTTGTGATCCTGCTATGGTCATGTGTAGAATCAGTTCCTAATCCCTAGTATCCAATAATTGTATGCTTTCTCAGCTTCTATATTCAGAATTAATAACTGTGCAATCTTCTCAGAGTATCTTACAGGTGTTTTTCCAACCTGAATTCTCAAGCTAGTATCTATGTTTGTGAGAGTATCCCCTGCTTCTGGCTATGGGACCAAAGGGTCACAACCGAATGTCTGATCTCTTTCAATCCTTTCTATAGTCATGTGGATATATACCTAGGGTAATCCGTAGTTTGGTTGATTTGACAAAAACGTGTGTGCTTTGTCATCTTCTATGTTTAACCCGCTTAACTGGGAACCAATTTGTTGTAAGTTTACCATTTCTCGGAAGACTTGGATCTTGAGATTTTGATCTATATAAGTTATTGCTGTGATGAGATTGGGTTGGGGCATGATTGGCTCAAATACGTATTCTCTGGGATCTCTAGGTCCCGTGATTGTCATACAAAATAAAGTTATATAAATCTAACTAATGACAGAATAAACTAATTGTGAAAGATATGTCTATGTATATTCCTAAATCTAATATATCTATCTACTAAACAGAATTTAAAGAACAACTATCTAATATATATAGAATTGATAGTTTAGAATAAGAAATTAAAACAAATAAGATAACCGAGTATAGCTATTTGTCTATGCAACTGTGAACCTATTCTAAATAATGAAACAATTTGATCTAGTCTATTTGCAAGACTCTCGATCCTACCTCAGAAGTGAGAAATGAATCATAGTTTCTCAGAAACTTTCAATCCCCACAACTTCCTTGGCAATATCGAAAGTAAAATTCACTGAAATAAAGTGATTGGCTACTCTATTTGATATCTTTCTAACTAGAACTTTGAAATCTAGAACCTGGATTCTGCATAACAGTGGCGAATCCGATG
This sequence comes from Taxus chinensis, assembly GCA_019776745.2. Taxonomy (NCBI): domain Eukaryota; kingdom Viridiplantae; phylum Streptophyta; class Pinopsida; order Cupressales; family Taxaceae; genus Taxus; species Taxus chinensis. Next base: position 379,443,735 of record CM034155.1, on the reverse strand, counting down.
GTGTGTGTGGCTATGTCCCCTCAGTGTGATCTCCTCATTCCTTCATGTTCACGTGGATCCAGAAAAGCATATAATGCTAGCATCAACAGAAGTATATATTGGGACAAAGGCGGCTTAGGATATAGATTGAATACAATGCGAGTAGGAGAGAGATAGCGCTAGAGTATAGAGCTTGGCTTATGCAATTCCTAGCAGGATTTATTGCGAGTCATGCAACATAAAGCATCCAAAACCTGAAACTATCCTGCTTGAAGAACAAAACTTGCAACTTTAATGGATTCCTAATGAAAAACAAACTATCTTACTCCAATGGATTGGATGAAATATCAACAACACTTGCACAAGATGGATATGTGGCTTCCTAATAGCAAAACAACACTAACTAGGCATGCAATGAAAGAAACTAAGAATTCTAAATAAAATGAAAGATTAATCTATTACAATGAGAAATTTAGAGGCAAATTTGAGGGGCCATTTGCTTGAGCACAAGCCATCTATTTATAGCATTTGCATTTACCCAAGGTAAAAACCAAATTGAACTCTTAAACTATAAACAATGGCAAAACACTATTCCAAGGAACCAGAATCATTAATGCAAGCTTATGGCGGTGAAAAAAAGCTAGTAAACGTTGAAATTTACATGAGTCGTATTAAAAGCACATTCTGGAAAATGCGTAAAGGACCGCTTCCCTGAGCAGGGCGGCGGTTACAGGACCGCCGCCCTGCTTAGGGCAGCGGTCACGAGACCACCGCCCAGGTAGGGCGGCGGTTTCATAATTGAAGAGAAAAAGGCCAAGAAAAGAGGGAAAAAGAGAAAAACAAAGCACGCGGGGGCTAAGCGGGGCATGCGGGATGTTAACGCACACTTGGGGAGCTTTTTCGGATCTCGAACACCTTGGGAGGAGACTTGTATCATCATTGGGGTATGTGTTACGTTATTCTGACGGTGCAGTACCCTACAATTTTTGGTACGTATAGGGACCCCTAGGAGGATGTCCCATACTCCATCCCCTTTGTGCATCATATCCCTATGGAGGCCTGTACAATGGGTAAGTCTACTGCTGCTACTACTGTGGCCTAAGAAACGATTGTGCTGGAGCCTATCCACCCCGAGGAGGAGAAGATGATCCCCTCGATCTCCTATCCAACATATATTGGATGCACCTCCGTACTCTATCTCTAGCCTGTTGTGTCTTACCCCAAGTCTCCTCTGCTATATAGGATTTTTTAACAACCTCAGCTAATGTCTGCGGATAATGGATACGCACCACAGCTGAAATGTCTAGATTGAGGCCCCTAATGAACCTATGAATCCATACCTACTCATCCTGCATGTCGTCAACATACTAGAGTAGATCCAGAAACTGACTAACATAATCAGGTACTGTTAAAGATGCCTTCTAGAGGTCATGAAACTCATCTATAATCTATTGAATGAACCTCCATGATAAGTACCTACTCCTAAACCGCTCCTCAAAGAGCTCCCAGGTAACCGTCTCTGAATCAATATGGAGCTTCTACTCCTCGCTCCTCCACCAGACACATGCTCCATCGCTCAGATGATGGATCACAACACGAGATTTTGTGTTGCTAGTAGAAGGGAAGAGTATGAATCATTAGCTCAAGGTCACTAATGATTCCTCTACTTGAAATCCACTTGTGTCCCAAGAATAGTGACATGGCGTAGCTTCAGGATCTCCCTGATATGATCTACAGTAGTAGTATAGCGACCCTTAGGCCTCTATGCATGCTCATCTCTACTCCTAGGGCTCCGAGACCTATCCTTGTGTCCTGAAATCTGGTCACGCTATCCCCTCTGTGGTGACTCTACTCTACCTGACTCCAAGCAGGAGTTATCTCCTCTAGGATCCTTGTTATGTCAAAGAGGTGCATGAGCCTAAATGGATGGCTCCCTATCATGTTTGGTTGACCTTCCTCCTATGGACCCTCCGCATAAAGCGGCATTAACATCCTGAAGTGTTTGTAAAATCTAAGGTAGGATGGGAGGTGGCAAGTCTAGATCTATGTGAAAGGACCCCTCGTCTTGGCTACGCCTCATGCATAGACCAAGGTGAGAGTTAGTTCATTATTCTAGGTTTTATTTAGTTTTCCATGTTTACTAAAATATGTAATTTTCAAACAAGGTTATTTTCTAGATTTAAAAGTGTGCTAGGATTAATATTGCACTAGGTTAGTGTTTATGTCTCAAATTTTCTAGTGTTCTCAAGGGTCCAAGATTTTGAACCCATGGCTTTGATACCAAGTTTCACACCCGCTAAAACGTTCACTCGAGACCCAAGAACAACCTAAGTTTAGTTAGAAAAAAATTATGGAATATTTTTTTTTGAAAGGTGAGTGCTCAACAGGATTTGAAAACTACAGTTGTCACAGCAAAGATTCAAAGTCATTTATAATTAATAGATAAAATTTTCCTGTTATAAGAAATATTAAATCCAAATTAAAAAATTAATGAACGTAATTAATCCAAATATAGTTAAATTTCTCTTAGGTGTTAATTTAATAAATAATTAAATTAACACTATAGTTAAATATTCCTTAATTAATTTTAGAGGGTCAAAGGGGTCCAAAACAATTAAATTCCCAAGGTATTTAATTTCACAAGGTCTAACACTAACCAAGGTTCTTATTTACATGGGCTTAGAAAAAAATTCCCTTCCCCATAGGGTGACCCCTTAAAAGCCACCCCATACTTTTGAAACAAAGAATTTAAATTCAAAAGGTAATTAATTTATATTTCATGCACTTAACACTTTCTGAAACCATTTCCATTAGATAGGAAATTTCTTCCCCTTTCCAATGATATAAATAAGTCCTCCTAACTCCACATATTTTTCAAGTTACGGGACGGCAGGCCTTGGGAGGATTTTTTTCCCAAACGCGGACCTGCAGGCCTAGGGAATAAATTTTATCCGGGGAAGGTTTTTCATAGGTGGACCTAGGAATACATTTTGCACTTTGTACTTTTAGCTAAAAAGTGCAATTTTAATTTACGCGTCCACGATCCCACGATAGGGCTTCATGCCAAGGGAAGAAAATTTGCCTCAAGCCACAAGGGACACGTGGCACGTTTTTAAGCCAACGCGGGAAGGCGGGTCATCGGAGGAAACTAGGATTTTTAGGATTTTTGTTGAAAAAGAAAAAAGGTTTAAAAATATTTGTGCCTCCACAAATGTCCAGAGAGGCCACGTGCCATTCCCAAAATCATAAGCGGGGAACCAGACCGATGGAGAAGCTTAAGAATTTAGACTTTTGTGTTAAAAAATGCAAAGGTTAAAAACAACCTGTGCCTTCACCAACGCCTAATGAAGCCACGTGTAAGTACAACAGTGACCTGTAGGAAGGCAGGCCGATGGGGAAACTTAGGAATTTTTGCCAATCTTTTTCCAAAAGCGTTAAGGTCTAAAACAATCCTCACCTCTGCCGATGCCTAAAGAAGCCAGGTGTCAGACCATCATTGGCTGCGGGGTGGCGGGCCATCGGGGAGACTTAGAAATTTTTCCATTTTTTCAAAAGGTAATGTTTGAAGGTGTGAGCCCATGAACCCGTGGAAGTGTTTTTCAAAAAGCAAAGTTGCGGGGCTACTGGGCCGTGGATGAATTTTTTAAAAAGTAAATTTTTTAAAGCAAAAAATTCTGATGGTCATAAATTTTGACTAGAATCTTGCATTTGATAAAATTGGGAGTTTTTGGAAAGGGCTCCAACTCCTCTTTACAAAGGAAGCACAAAAAATTATTTTTGATAAACTTAGATGGTTGAAATCTAAGAAAATGACTTTCCTGCCATTAAAATGTGAACTAAACGTTTTCAACTACCATAATTGTTCTAATCTTCCATTCTTTCTTCTTAAACACACCAAACAAGCATGGAGAAATAAACTTGAAATATTTCAAATGGATTGCAAGGATTAATTGATATAGGTTGAGATTTTATTTTGAATTTAATTCTCCTTTTTTCTGGAAAGGTGTTTTCCTGCCTCTTCCCTGATTAGTAAAGTTCTAAGTAAATTTCTTGAGCAATACAAAATATTTTGGGATGCATTTTGATCATCCTTAGTTCATTTTAAGGTCTCATTTTGTCTTTCATAGTTTCCAAGTACTCTTTATATTTATATGTGGGTTTAAAGTAATCTAACAGAGATCTATGTATTTCAGACTAGAGATTAATCTATTTATTTTACTAAGTAGAGGGTGATTTAAATTGTTAAGTTTAATCCATTCCAACTTTAGAATGTTTAACTTTCCTTTAATCAATGCGTGAAGAGAAAGAATGTAGTTCTATTTTCAAAACGTGCCTGTCAAATAATACAGAGGAATGTAATATTACTAACACAGACATTTCCATCCTTCAAACTGAGAGTTTACAATATATTTCCAACAACAAATTTTAAACAAGAGTAACACCATTTGTTGAAAATAAAACAACTTCTATTAAATTGAAATAATTCATTTTTACAACTTTTTTTCTGTTCACCAAAAGACAACTTACAAAATAAATATTTCTCATTTGAATGTAACTTTCACATACAAAAACAGAGCATATTTTCACCACAAATAATATTACAATGCCATCTACTTAAAGTGGGAAATTTTTACAATAAGGGACCCCAAGAGGACTGGGAAATTTTTCTTCACACATAGCTCCCAGAATAACAACAAGAGAGATCCGACATGTTTCAATTTGGTCACAACTAAAAAAGGGGGAGAGGTAACGCTCTCCACCCAACAAATAATTCTAATGAAGAGGATAATCCATCCTCCTCATTGACCCCCGAGCCCCAACCACATTACAATACGAAATAGATTCAACTCATGGTAACAAGACAAGCTTCGACAACACAACAGATTTCACAATCATATCACAGTCTAAGTAATGGAGTTATAACCACAGGAAGAAGAACAACAAAATACATAGTCTTCATCATGTAAAAGCCAAATTATTGAGATCTATGGGGGAAGTTGCTTATACCTCCCAATGGGAAATGGGTGTCCACCTTAAAACCCGCCAATATATTCATCTAAAAACCCCTACATACTCTTATGCCTCTCCCAAGTACCTCTTATACCTCCCTCCTCTTATGGCTCCGCCATAACAAGTAAGAAATGCAAGCTATTTCTTTTCCAAGGGGGAAACCCATCCCAAAATCCCTCCACATGCCTCTCCCCACATTCTCTTAAGCCTCCCCACAAGAAGTATCCCCATAGTATTCTCCTACACCTCACACTCAACAACATTCACATATGCATAAAACAAAAAGAACACATTTTAAGAGAGTCAAGCACCTAACTCTCCATGATAGAGCTTCATCCACGAGTTCAACGATAAGCTTCTTCAAATCCAAACAGTCCCAAAGCACCAAAAAATCCACAAGTATTCAAAATCCTCTAACTCTCTCCAATTGCAAGAGCACCAAACCAAAAAGAAGTAACCCCCAAACAAGCCAAATTTTTTGAATAAATAGGAAAGGGAGAGAGGAGGATGAGGTGGATCCATGTAAGATTCCATTTCACTCATCCTCAACTCCACCTCACAAGTCAAATTCAAACTCCAAATAACAATTAACAAGTGGGTGGATAAATGACATTTTTACTTACACACACAATCCAAGCCCACACCCCTTAAGGACCAAAATTAATTTCATTTAAGAAGGTGCAAAAATAAATTACAACTTGTCTTCCCAAAATGCATAATAAGCACTAATTTTGACTTATCAATCCATAGGTAAGGTTATTGTAACAATTTAAGAGGTGTGGGACAAATTTATCTTGTCCCAAAAGCCTCCAAAATCAGCCCCTAAGGACAGATCCGAATTTCAAAAGGAAGGTGGAGTGTTTCACACTCAAAGTTACTTACACATTACTTACAACACATAATTCAAGAGCCATCAACTCTAATAAATGCATTATTTTGACCCATTTTAAATTATTTAACAATATGATTACTCACTAATCTAGAAACAAATAAAATAAATAATAAAGGGGAAAATACATCATAAAAAATGATATACTTAAATTAAAAAAAAGAAACTAAATAAAATAATACACATAACCCCTTGGTCACATTTGAAGGTGCTCCCCCCCATGGGAACCCCTAACATTAATACACGTTGCCATGGTGATCCTTGTTGAATTCATCTAGATTTCCAATGTGGTGGGTCTCCAATCCCCCAATGTTTTTTGTGACATGTTTACCTGAAAAATAAAAATACCTCCTTCGGCCTTGTGGCCACATCAAATCATCCAAAATAAATATACAATATAAATCCAAAGTCATCTATGTATAAATAAAAACATCATCACGCAAGTAATGACATCATTTACAATTTCATCAATACCATATGATCATAAAATTATTTCAATTATCTAGGTCTACTCAATATGACGAAATAACACATGTCAAAAACACACACACACACACACATAACCATGTCAACATCAAAACAAAATCAGTATAAAATGTCTCCAATACAACATGCACCATATATGAATCAAAATCAACAACAGTCCATGATCTCTAACATCTAAGATCATGCCAAATCAAAATATACAATAATGTCCATAAGTATAGTCGATAGTATCATAATTAATAACAAAAGGTGTTGAAGAGAAGTTGGCACTACAGCTATAATTATATAACTAGTTGTAAAATAGTGATGATAATGTTGTTTTACAAAATTTAAAGGGGTGGTAGAATTATTATGGTTGGGTACAACTCATCTTCACCGCAAATTGTTGTTTGGTAAACCTTGGGTCATTTTTATTAACTCCAGCGAAGAGTAAATTTTAATGTGAAGTGGGTGCCAGCCCAGCCTGTCAGAGAGTGGGTGGAGGATCTCCTATTGTTCCAACTAATGCGCATTCATTCCCTTGGAAGCTGTGAAGCTTCTTGTAGAAGCCACCAACCTGTAACCTTGTGCCTCATCCAAGGTGTTCTACTATGATTTTTCCAACAAAATGACCTCTACTCCTTTCGTTTTCTCATCTTTTGTTGCTTGGGTGATGGATGTATCTTGTTCTCCTGCATTGTTAACTTCCACTAGATTTCTCCATAGTTTGGCATGCATTGGATGGGTGTGGGATTTTTTGAGAGCATCCAGAGCATTGAAAAAGGTAGGGGGCAGTGTTGAATAAAAGGTGCATAGGCATGAGTTTTTTTCCCTTCCCCAGGATTTTCATTTGTAATAACTGCATGAGTATGACTTGTTATCCATGTAAATGGTTTCTGTGTTAATTTTGGGTAGCTCTGCATGGGAAAATTTTCATTTGAAATGTTGTGTGGTTGTTGTTCGACTTCCCCATATAGATTGCAGTATTATTTTGCTAAGATATGCGTGTGGAATTTTTCGATATGTTTTTATTATTCTTGTGGGAGTAGTATAGTCCTATAACCTGGTATTGGACCCTCGTGTGGCAATGACTTTTTTATTTTTTAAGTTCTGTCCCTTTTTTAAAAATGTGATAAACATTATTTTGTGTAACTATCTATTATAAAAGGGGGTAGTTAATAAAATTCAGGGTCTCACCAGGGGCACGTGTATTTCTTGACATATTGATGATATCACGGGCTGGTATAAGTTCGGTATGCAAATGATATATGGAAAATCCTACCTCATCATTTTAGCAATACAGTTTTGGTATTTAGGGTGTAGTTGGCTTAAATTCGAATCTTGGTTAAAAATAGATTTAAGTAATCTTATGGTTCCCTCAAATGGCCAATGTTGGTATCAACTCATTCCAAATTCAGACCTAGGAGGTTGGCTGGAAGGCTATGACATAATAAATTTCTAATTTATTAAGAACCCATATTGGTCTATGTAATATGCTCCCCTGATTTGACCAGCTATTACTAGATAATTGGGTTTACAACTTTATCATATTGGTACCTTCATTTTTTTGAATCTAGCTTGCATACCTGGCTTAAGATGACATTAAAATTTTAGTATCCTATCCCATGGATATCATTGTCGGTCCTATATTTGAATGACCCCCTAACTTGTTTTATGAAAGGCCCACCAAATTCTTTGTGATAGAAAATTTGAGGGATTATTCTAAGGAAATCCTTACTGAAACCATTGAAGAGAATACTTCAGGTAATTGGATCAATCACAATTTAAACTGGGATATCCTATGCACCCGACACAACTTATATAGAAGTTTCCCTAAATTTTATAATTATAAGAAACCTTTTTTGTCGGAAGCATCCAAGGTAGTGGGTGCATGAATGTTGTTTTACCCTTCCAAGTAATGAACAATGATGTATATGTTGGAGATATTGTGTATATAGAACTAAGATCGACATTTGAGATGCATTGGGATCTCTAAAAGATAAACTATATTTACCCTAAAGCAATAATTTTGTTATGAGACTTTTCTTTGTTAATTTAATAAGTCAATTAAAATTGTATAGCATTAAAATAGTTACTATGTTGGGAATGAAGGGTTTTCGTTAAGGGATTTTTCAAGTTTTGTATTTACGGTTTTTTTTAGTATGCACTTAGAGTTTATCTTATCTTATGTAGATGTTTTTTAACTTTGTGTGTGTGTGTGTGTTTGTATTGCATATATTACTCAGAACAACACCTGCATTCTTTAAGGTGTATGCATCTGCAATGTATTCCCTATTACATGATCTTTTGATAGGTATTTGAGTAGTTATAATACCACCCCTAGACTCCATGTTTTTTTGTGGGCTTGTGTGGCACTATTTGATTCGAGTAGGGATGTTTAGAATAATTTAATTAGTTATCTTCCTTATGCAATTATCAAGATATTTTACTATTCTATATTGGGTGGTTGCCATATGATTCCTTTATTCACTTTTTTTATTGTGAAGTTACTATTGTTAAGATTACTTAAAATAAAATAAGGAAAAGGTGTATTATGGGGGAAATATGTGATAATTAGAATATATGGTGTAAGAGTAACTTTGGATAGAAAATACACATTTTAGCCTTCATACATCATGCAGTTGTGCCATTTGTTAACCAGGTATCTATTATGTATGCATCCATATTAATTGCATCTTTCTTATGTCATGGAATGGAAATCATGCACTAGTCATTCAATTATTTCTGATGAAATATTTAATAAAGGGAATGCGAGCTCATACCAGTTCTCCTTAACTGACAAATGCTAACATGTTTTTCAAGTTTATTATTTGAGATCAAAAACGAAAGAAGTGGTTGCTGTAATTTTCATAGATGAAAATCATTAAGGTGTTTGCACACTTTTTTTTTGTTCACAATAAACATATATATTTGTGTTGTTAGGATCAACCATGGAATTTTCCTATGATGTTTTAGGGGCTCGGAAATTGTAGGCAAAGAAAAACAAAAAAAAATGTAGAAATGTTATTGTTTCAATAGTGTAAGAACTTGTGAAAAGGGCTTAACACCTCATTAATTTTGCATAGTTGGAATATTATTAAAGGATATACTATGATTTAGCCATTCCTTATAACATACTTTTTATAGTAAATAGTAATCAATTGGATTTTGTTTCCTATCGCATCAAACTATAGTTTCTTTATTCTAAGCTTGTGTTACTTGGCACAAAATCCAATGTCATAAATATCTTCCTAATGGAAATCTGATTGAATCTCATGATCATGAGATTGTTAGTTTACATTTCATCATGTTCGAGAACCCTAACTATTCAAGGCTTAATGGAAAATATTAGCTCTTACCTTCTCTTCAACCTGCAGTAAAACAATGAAATCTAACCTTAGATTTTCACCACCAGGCCCCAAAAAGGTAGATAGATCTTGTATACTATTAGGATATTTGATACACGTGAAAAAGTATAGGGATGTTTCCCTTTCTAATTTCTTAAAAAAAGGATTTGAACATGTGTATGAGGTTCACCATTTCGAGTTTTGTACTTTGATATTGTATCTTTGCAAAATAAATAAATAAATTGTTTAATACATATCAACATTGTCAAGTCCCTGAAGGGAGGTTTGTAATTCAATCATAATATTCTAATGAGGGCTCAAATTGAAAACAAGTAATCACTAGTACACAAATGAGAAAAGTAGAAACGTAAATAATTTAATTAATGTGTTTAAGCAATTTTGTGGTGTGTAGTTAAACAAGGAGGTGGAATTTCAATGTGATCCTAAGTTACCTAAATAATGAATTAAACCCCTTTATACCAAACATCATGTTATGGGGTAGTGAGTAGGTGGTGAACAAGGGATCAATGTGCTTTGAGGTTTAGGTTGTGGGGGGGGGGGGGGGGTTAAACTCTCTTTGACTTTTCTCCTTAGAACCCGTTGCGTGAATCTGGTTGGTTCTCGGTCCCTGCCGTGCTCTTATCGGCTCTTTCGCGCCTTTCGTGTCTTTTGATCCCGGATGTCCCAAATGCTTAGTGCTCCTTGTGCTGATTTCGCATGAACCGGCTGGTTCGCGTCCATTTGTCCCAAATGTCCCAGTTTGCTTTGGACTGTCTGTGCTCATTTCGCGTGAACCGGGCGGTTCGCGCCTTTGTGTCCCATTTGTCTCGAACTATCCCAGTTAGCAGTTAGTCGATTCTCTCGATAGAACCGGAATTTCGCGCCCGCCGTGTAATTTTGTCCTAGATGTCCCTGTTGCTAGCGGGATGTTTGTGCTGATTTCGCGCGAACCGGCCGGTTCGTGCCTTTTTGTCCCGGATGTCCCAGAGGCGACCCTCTCAGCAGTTAGCCAATTTTTCTCCCTTTTGGCCGGATCGGCTTTTCAAGCCCGCCGCGTACTTCTGGCCCGATTGTCCCAAATGCTATTTGGGCCGCCTGGAGGTTTTTCGGCCGATCCGCGCATTTCTGTCCCAAATTTCCCAATTGCTCCTAGGACTAGGACTTAGCCGATTTTCACAATTTTTTGTGGGTCAACCTACTTGCCTTCTGCAACCATTTTTCCGCATTTTCTCAGAGCTTGTTCCTTTCAGCCTGGACAGGAGAGTTAGAAAATATCTGAGAGAACCTCCGAAACATGATGTTTGCTCTGAATCAATCAATGTGCCTGGGACTTGAACATTCTGATGCATGTTATCAAAATTACCCTGGGGGGTGAATTTTGGATAACAATAATTTCTTGTGTTATGTGTTGATGTATTTAGTGACCCCATGCTCAACATGTGTGTTATGTTGTGGGAAGTCAAAGAAATATATTTCATGTATTTTCACTGTTGTTTTTGTGTGTCTTTTTTGTGGGTGTTACACTTGGTATCAAAGTAAGGTTCATGCTCTCAAAAATCTAGGATGGATTGGAGTTGTGATGCTTTTGGCATAGTGGTGGTAGAGATTTGGAAGAGTAATGTGATGGATTTTGTGATGTGACCAATGGTGTAATTGTGATATTAGGAACACTCTTTTTGTGTATGCCACTTAATGTTCTTTTGTTACCATGATGATATACTTGTGATAATATTATTGACCCTTCTTTTCGTTGATTGTATGATGATTTAATGTGTGATGTGCATCATTTTGTGTAAGAAGAGAATGATATTATGGATTACAAAGTGTTGGAGTGTCTTGTTATCCTATGAGATGTAATTGTGCGTGTGAGCTTTCATAGACTGAATCAGAATGTATTGTGATGTCGCCATCGTGTCGTGATGAATCGTAGGTGTGACCATGTAGTATTGCAATGAGATATATGTTGAAATGTTGGTCATTGTATTTCACCTTTCACATAATTTGTGTAATATGTTATGTTTCATGTTGTGAATAAGGGTCATATGGTGATCGTATGACCCCTTATCATATAGTACTTGTACCTTGGGTACACTAAGTGGAAATGCAATGTTTTGTAACCTGTGAAAGTGATGATTGGGACTATACCTTATATATATATACCATCTGTATGATACTATGGTTAATGCTTTTTAATCTCCATTGTGTTTGCAATATAGTTATGTATGATGTTGTAAACCTTACACTAACCAGTCCTAACAAAATCAGAAAAAGTGCATGTTGGAGGAAGGAAACATGTACCATTGACCAATCACTCGAGATGAGTACAAGATAGGAAGCAGAGTCTCAAATATACTAAAAATCCACTTTTGTTCGTTTGGTATGTATGACACTCGCTCAATGAGTGTCATGTATATTTTGTTTTACGGACACCTTAGGCTCAGTAAGATGGAATCAGGTACCTTTTCCTCTCGCCTTATGGTTTTCTTCTCGTTTAAACTTTAAGTTACTTGTACGACTATGTTGGCCTTGTGAAGTGGAGTATTATTCTGACAGATGATTATGATAGTTTGTATTGATGTGTTATATTTTTTTACGAGATTGAACCTCGATGTTTCCGATTGCCAAACTCATTAGTACACCCCCCCCTTGGGGTTGTAAGGCCACATACTATCATAATGTGTTTTCCTATCATGTTTTTATTTGTAAATCGCACACTTGTCCCTTGTTCTTGCTAGAATCATAAATTTTTTTACTGACATGTTCCTTATATTTTAGGCATTAGTTGGTGGTTGCACTGACATTCTAATTTTTTCACTAACCATGGGCTAGTTAGCCATTTGGTTTTCTCAATATTAAATTGTGTAATCAAGTTTAAAGAAAATTTTATACCTAGAAAAGGACTTGAGATTTTTTGCCATTTTGCTTTTGATATTGATTGTTTATGGCTGGTTCTAAGGTCCTATGTGTTGTTAATAGGGTTATGGGATTCACCATGGATGCTGACGACACGTGGACCCTCTTCATTGTAATGGGGGGACCCCCACGAGTTATAGAATAAGGTAATGGTTCTCGAACCCCGAGTTATTATGTCACTTGGTTAGGCGTGGTTTCTTGACTCTATGTACCTAGGGCTCATAGGGTTAACGACCTCTTTTGTGATTGACAAGAAAATAACTCTTTATGTTATTCTTTCTTGAGGGGCATAAGAGATTTGAGGGAGACAGACAGACCTAGGGAGGCATAAGAAGACTTTAGGGATACATAAGAAATTTGTGTGTGTACGTTGATACTTGAGAGTATATGGAGTGAATGTGATGTTATGGTAATATGTGACTTGTTTGACCATATTTATACATGGTATATGGTTCAAAGTTCTGTGAACGTTTTGTATGAGCAGTAATTTGGAAATCCCATGTTGTTTAATCCTTTTTCTGGTTATTAGTACTTTTTCATGGCAATTTGTGTGGTTGGGTAGTTTGCATTATTATTGGGGTGTGAGAGAGACTAGGTGATTTTATATGTGGGATGCTAAGAGTTCTATCTCATGTTTTGGAGGGAGTTGGGGTTGTGCCGCTCACCACTTGTATCAAGAAAAATTCTTTGTTTTGCGTACTGGTTCATTGTGGAGACATAAGAGATTGTAGGGAGGCATAAGAGAATAGGGAGGAACAGAATGTTATTGAGGAGGCCAAGAGTTTTTATAGTGGTTTTGAGTTGTATATTGGAGGGTTGAAGATGGGAACCTAAATCCCATTGGGAGACATAAGTGCTCTCCCCATAGATTCCTTCTCCATTGGCTTTGTCTTTCCAGCCTTATGTAATTTTGAAATTTGCATTCTTCTTGTGATGTCTTCTATTTTATTTAAATGTTGTTTTAATGGGGGAAATTTTGTATGTAATAGGGAAGCCTTGGATTATTACCTTGAGCTGTATCCTTATCCCTTGACCCATTGGTTTGGCTATCGTAACTTCATGTTGAGTGAAAGTGTAGCTTGAGTGTATATGGCCTTACTAGTGGTGTTGAGTGTCCGTGATTTTGGCTGTTGTATACTTTCCTATATTATGTAGTTGTGTTCCGAGTGGACTTTTGCTGATGTTGACCCTTGAAGGCCTTTGATGTCATTTTTTTATTAGCACCAACCAAAAATAAACCAGATTGAAAACCTAAGGATTGAAGATATTAATAGGTTAAATTTAAGATAATGCAAAAGAAAAGAGAGCAAGGAGTAAGTATAATGTCTAAGGGGGACTACCAACCTCCATAAATCTCAATAAATTGTGAAGACAACCCTTAATAAGGTCGACATTTTATTGAAGTTGTAGTGGTTTTCTTCTTTTCCTTACGGAAAGCTGGTAGGTTTGGCTGTTATCGATTACCCTATTATAGACTTTGCTCATTGTGCATCACGGATGATCTTTAAATAAGAGGAGTGGAATGTAATTCTTATCATTTCCCCTTCTTGATTAAGATGGGATCGTCGTTTCTCTCAGATGAACCAATCTGTCTCACCATGTGATAACTTTCTATTTACTCAGTACGATAATAACCATGACATATGCACAGACTTTGGCCTTTGTCATCATCAAAGGAACATTATTAACAACTGCATGGATAAACCCTGGTTTGGGATACCTTGTCGATTGCAATTAGGAAAAACTTTTTGCCATTTAAATAACGTCAAATTCTATGTTATGGATCATTTGGATATATTAGACCCCAAGGTGGGGTACGGATTCATTGACTTGGTCGTAAAGCCTTCATATTACTCAAATTTTGTTGGAGTCAGTATGGGGGACTTTCGACAGTTCGATCAGGATGAGACGATTTTGATAGTTCTATCTAGTCTAGGAGATTTGTAATGCTACGTTACGTGTCATTGAGGAAAGATATAACAAATGAAAATATATATAGATATCATTAGATAACTCGTGTGTAAAATAGTGATGAATAATGTTGTTTACAAATTAAAGGGAAGGTGGAATTATTATGGGTGGGGTAAAACTTCATCCTCACAAAAATTATTGTTTGGTCAACCTTGTGTCAGGGGGTGTTTATTCACTCTACGTAGAAAAAATTTAATGTGTAGTGGTCACCAACCTGTTCATGTTAGAGGAGTTAGCTTAACACTACTTTTCATGCCACCCATAGGTTACTATTAACCATTTCTGTGTAAACTTGTTTCTATTTGTTCTCCTCGACTGCGCAGCCTAATATTGGGCTTGTTATAATTGTTTCTATATAGGCATTGCAATAAATATTCATTTCTTCCATCATTGGTTCAGAAGACTTCTGTCTGTCCTCTACTTGCATGGAAATTGGAAGTTACCAGTGTGAACATGGCTGGAGATTGGTGTTGGTGTAACAACCTGTGTGTGGATCCTGAACCTACAGTTTACGACCAGTTTTGGTAGAAGACCAACGACCAAGGAAGGAAGCCACCAAGGAGGAGCCTACCTGAGCGATCAATGAAGCATGAATATGAGGATTGACCTGCTTTCCTTTCCTATGCCATCATTGTCTAGTTAGTGTCGTGAATGTCAATTTTAGAGGAAATTGGCCCTGTGTGTGTGGAAATTTTTCTCTGAGTTCTATCAAACCATTGACTCTGCTGCAAACCATAGTGCTGGCAACACATGGTCAACAATTGATTAATTCATCTCTAAGAAACTGATTCACCTGCACTGATAAACCTCGGCCCAAAGCCTCATATCTCTGGTGCAGAAATCCAAAGCATCGCTTCTTGGTGGGATCATGTCTTTACCTACTGCAGGACTGCGGAAGTGGTGCTAAATAATTTTCCCTTTTCTGGTCCAGTCCCTCATTCCCGGATATACGGTGTCCCATTACCATCCATTTTGTTCTTTCTGGCACTCCTCTCTGGAGATCTGCCGTGAACAGTGAACCAACGAACCAGGAGAAGCGTTTTTAGACCTATTGTTTTTGGAGAAGGAGAACGAACAACAATTGAAATTGCATCAATCAACCTTTTAGAGTGAGTCGTTGTTTTTTGTCTGGACTGGCCATTATTCAAGATAACACGCAGCAAAGATTGAAACTTACAAAACGTGTGACAAAATGCCGTAAGTCACAAATTTTGGATGCACAAACCCGCAAGCCAATGCAAGCAAATATTTGGGCTTGTAACGACACTGAGACACCACTGGACTGTTCTTTCCTTGGTCATGAGCTCCGCAACACTGGGAATATTCTCTTTGACGAGATTGTGTGCCCGAGAACTATTGGAGTATTTTTTGTTTCACCGTTCGATGTTAAGCATGGAGGATTTCGTGTAGAACTTGAAATGTGGCTATGAAATGTAGTATGATGAATGTGAAGTATAATGCCCATAGAGGCGCATCCGGTCTCACTGCACGAGCTCTAGAGCCCAATCTTTGTACAAATTCCTTCAGTAAGCATTGTAGCCATTTGTAAAAAAAAATAAATAAATAAATAAATACCATTTTGAAGATTTTTGAAAAAAAAATTCTCCAAAATATTTCTATCCGATGCCCAAATCACTTTGAAAGGGCAAATTTCCACTGCATTGAAAACCAAGATGCGAATGATTCTTTCGGTTTGGAACAATCCTTGGGATCATTTCTGTAAAATAGGCCCTTGCCAAATATGTTTATCTATTGGCTAAGCCTGACAGGCCGATGCAAAAGCACTAATGGTTATACCCTAAGCCTTTCTGAGGGTTCACCTTTACATTCGGGAAGTAACCACTTCCCCTGTTAGGCATGGACCCCGGCGGTGTGTCCACTATAAGCCAGAATCTACTGACGAAGTTGCAGTCTTAAGCTAATCTTCACAGATTCACCCATGAGTATGCATGATGGCGAAATCAATAGAGCCTTCGTACAAACAAGCGTGTGGGCCGAGTTACGTTTAGAACTCTCTACTCTCGTAACCTTTGGATTGACAAGTTGCTAGTTCCCACCACCTGCAAGCTCTTCCATTCCCAGTTTCAAGACATTGATCACCATATTAAACCATCACTCAATAGGAGGGTATTTTTGGCAAACACTGGTGAATTATCTCCAACAGAAAGAAGCCACTGCAGAATGTTCAGAAGCCTTTGAAGACAGGCTCTCATCATGAGGTAAAGCATAATCCTCAAAAAGGTAGTCAGACCCAGAATTAGAAGCCCCAATCCTCACAGACATCAACCTTCTCAGTGTCCACCACAGTGGCCCCCGATCAAAGTAGTAGAACAACACGGCAGATCGATGGTGCCACATTTCTCCACGGATCGCAAACGACTGGAACTGTTTTATTACAAGACGGTCGCACTTAGGGAAACTCTAGTGAAGAAAGAAATTCCTAGCATTCTCTTCTTGGTGGGAGTCGATGTCTTGACCTACTGCAGGAAGTGGTGCTAATAATTTTCCCATTCACTGGTCCAGGTCCCTTAATTCCCAAGGAGCTACGGTGTCCTCCATTACCATCATTTGTTCTTCTGCGCCCATCTCTGGAGATCTACCGTGAACACTGACCAGCGAGCCAGGGAAGAAGATTTGTAAGACCTATTATTGTTGGCAAGGAGAAGTAAACAACATTGAAATTGCATCGATCAACCTTTCAGTGGAATCACTATTTTTTTTCTGGACGTGGCCATTATTCAAGCCAACACTAGAAAATCTTGAAAATTACAAAACTATGTGCATGTGTATGTCACAAATTTCAGATGCACAAAACACTGCAAGCAATGCACCAAATACTTGGGCATTGAACGACAATGAAGACACCACTAGACTGTTCTTTGCCTTGGTTAATGAGCTCTGCAACACTAGGAATATTCTCTTTGACGAGATTGTGTGCCGAGGACTATTGGAGTATTTTTGGTTCAACGTTCGATGTTAAGCATGGAGGATTCGTGTAGAACTTGAATGTGGCTATGATGTAGATGATGAATGTGAAGTAGAATGCCCATAGGAGCATCCGTGTCTCACTGCACGAGCCTCTAGAGCCCATCTTTGGGACAAATTCCTTCAGTAAGCATTGTAGCCATTTGTAAAAAAAATAATAAATAAATAAAATACAATTTTGAGTTTTTGAAAAAAAATTCTCCAAAAATATTTCTATCCGATGCCCAACTCTTGAAAGGGCCAAATTTCACTGCATGGAAAACCAAGATGCGAATGATTCTTCGGTTTGAAAATCCTTGGGGGATCATTTCTGTAAAATATGCCCCTTCCAAAGATGTTGATCTATTGGCTAAGCATGAAAAGGCCGATGCAAAAGCACTAATGGTTATCACCCTAATCCTTTCTGATGAGGTTCAACCTTACATTCGGGAAGTAACCACTTCCTGTTAGGCATGGACCGCGGTGTGTACTATCTATGAAGCCAAGAATCTAATGACGAAGTTGCATCTTAAGACTAAGCTTCACACGATGAGTATGCATGATGGCGAATCAATAGAAGCCTTCTTGCAGCGTGTGGCTGAGTTACGTGTAGAACTCTCTACTCTCGGTGAACCGGTGGATGACAAGTTGCTAGTCCCACTCACCTTGCAAGCTCTTCCTTCCCAGTTTCAGACACTGATCACCATATTGACCATCACTCAATAGGAGGTGAGTTTTGCAACACTGGTGAATTATCTCCAACAGAAAGAAGCCATGCAGAATGTTCAAGAAGCCTTTGAAGACAAGGCTCTCATCATGAGGTAAAAGCATAATCCTCAAAAAGGGTAGTCAGCACCCCAGAATTAGAAGCAACATCCTCAACAACAACCTTCTCAGTGGCCACCACAGTGGCCACCTCAAAAGTAGTAGAACAACAAGGCAGATCGATGGTGCCACATTTGCTCCACGGATACGCAAACGACTGTGAACTGTTATTACAACGGTCGCAAGTATGGAAACTCTAGCGAAGAGAGTACTTCTAGCCAAGGATATTCCAAGAAATCTTGATGGCATGCTCATAATCAGAGGAAGAAGGGTCACATTGTTTCTCAACAGGATTCCACTTGCGATGAAGAGCTTCTAAACATAACTCATTTAGAAATTTTCCTAGTCTCACAGACTTTGCAGCCGTCAGAAAGTGTCTTGTTGATTGATTCGGGTGCTAGCAAACACACAACTGGCAATAAGAAGTTGTTCCATACACTGAGTGACCGGCGCACTGGAGATCGGATCACCATCGCAGACAATCAAGAGTATATTGTGGCGGGGATTGGTAATGTCATCATTCCTCTTGGGACACGAAGATATACACTCACAAAGGTACTATATGTTCCAAGTTTGACCTCAAATCTCTTGTCTATGAGTCAACTTGTTAACCATCGAATATAGTTTGAATTATTTGTTGAGAAAGGGGTCAAGTCCTACATAATTTCCCAGGGAGACTCATTAATTGCTCTAGCATTTCTGAAGGTCCATATATTTGCATTGGATGTGGTCACTTCATCTAGTATTGCTCTCTCTGCTTCAACGGCCGAGTCCACTGCACTATGTCACTTTCAATATGGTCATCTTTCTGCTGGGGCTCTTCATCATCTCAGTGCCAAGGAAATGGTAAGAGGGCTTCCTCCACTCTCCCATTCCTTACTTTTTTGCTCGGGATGTCTTGCAGGAAAACAACACAGAGGTCCATTCAAATAGAGCTCCTATAATTCTACGGAGCATCTTCAAGTTGTACACACTGATCTGTACGGACCCCTGCTAGCTAGCTTCCAAGGTTTTGAGTACTTTTAGCTCATCATTGATGATTACTCAGGGAAAATGTGGGTATATTTTCTCCGGAATAAGAGTGAGGCATTTGCCAATTTCCAAACCTTTTACTAGCACGCCACTAGGAAGTCTAGGAAGCCTCTTCTTCTCCTCCGCTCAGATCGACGGGGGGAATTTGTATCAAAGAAGTTCTTAGCATACCTGAAGCAGTATGGAATTCAACAAAATTTGACTACACCCTATACACCCCAACAGAATGGGATTTCTGAGTGACACAACTTGACTGTCATAGAGATGGCTCGTTGTATGCTCTCCACCACCAAATTGGAGGATCAGTTTTGGGCAGAAGCAGTCTAGACAGCAGTGTATCTACTCAACCGGGAACCCACATAGATCTTGTAGAAAAGGACACTGGAAGAGGTATGGACTGATCGTAAACCTTCTATTCATCATTTGAGAGTTTTTTGTTGTACTACATATATGCAAGTTCTAGATGTGAAAAGGAAGAAGATCGATCCAAAGACACTGCCATGTCTTTTCTTGGGGTATAGTACTACCTCAAAGGCATATCGTCTCATGGATCTTGAGATGAAGAAAATCTACAAGAGTCAAGATGTGGTGTGTGATGAGTCATCCTTTGACTCCCTGCCACACAATGGAGATCCAATACTGACGTCGTCACATAGATTTTTCACACATCTAGATGATGGGCAAGATGATTCTTCTCATAGAGAAGAAGAGCTGAGTGGAGACTTGTTTGTTGATCTTGGCACACTGGAAAACACATCTTCACATCAGCAGCAATAGCACCAGCGTCTGAAATGGGTCCACAATACTATTAGGGATGCACACCTGAACTCACTACTAGGTACTTCTACGGGAATTAGAACATGAAGTAAAGCCAGACATGAGGTAAAATTTGCACTCATGAGTTCAGTTGTTGAGAGCACCGAACCTGACACTGTTCGTGAGGCATTAGACCAACCATAGTGGAAATAGGCTATGGATGTTGAATATGATTCCTTAATTCAGAATCGAATGTGGAAACTTGTCGATCTACCTCCAGGTAAGAAATCCATTGGCTGCAAATGGATTTTCAAAACAAAATATAAGGTAGATGGTTCAATCGACAAACACAAAGCACAAATTGTTGCAAAGGTTTATTCTTAGCAAGAAGGAATTGACTATGATGAGACCTTTGCACCCACTACGAAGATTAAAACCATCAGATTTGTCTGTGCACTGACAACACAAAATGGATGGAAACTTCAGTAGATGGATGTCAAGAGTGCTTTTCTGAATGGTGATCTAAAATAAGAAGTGTACATGGCCCAACTTGAAGGGTTTATAGATGAGCATCAACCACACAAGGTATGTCATCTGATAAAGTCACTTTATTTACTCAAACAAGCACCTAGGGCATGGTATATAAAAATTGATGATCACCTATTATAGCATGGATTCACTCGTAGCACTTTAGATACAAATTTGTATATCAAGAAGGTAGGAACAAATATTGTCATTCTGGTTTTGTACATAGATGATCTTGTGGTCATAAGAAGTTCTGACAATCTTGTGGATGATGTAAAGAATGATCTGAAGAAATCCTTCGACATGACCAATTTGGGGCTACTTCACTACTTTATTGGCTTAGAGATATGGCAGAATAAGAATCATATCTTCATCTCTCAGATGAAATATGCCAAGACACTCCTGGAAAAGTATGGTATGAAAGATTGTAAACCTATGTCCACCCCTATGGAAAAAGGTTTGCAATTATCTAGATTCTAGGATTCACCACAGGTAGATGGCACTCACTATAGGCAGCTTGTGGGGAGTCTCTCATTTACTTGACTTATACTAGGACAGATCTTTGCTTTGCAGTGAGCTATCTTGCCAGATTTATGCTAGAGCCAAAGAAATGTCATTGGATAGCAGTAAAGCATGTGTTGATATATGTCTGAGGTACCGTTGAATTTGGTTTGGAGTATCAGAAGAACACTCAGTTCTTCTTACAAGGATATACAGACACGGACTATGTAAGATTCGTTGATGACAGGAAATCCAATTCAAGGTAGGTTTTTCATCTCGGATCTGGACCTATCTTGTGGATTAGAAAGAAGCAAACTGTTGTTTCTCTCTCATCCACTGAGGTTGAATACAACGCCGCATGAGGAGCTATGTGCGAAGAGATTTGGTTACGTCTCATTCTTATAGATATAGGGATTCCTGAAGAGAAACCCCCCATCATTAACTGTGACAATCAAGGTGTGTTGAAGCTTGTGAAGAATCTTGTTTTTCATGAGTGAACAAAGCATATTGAGTGTCGAATGTCACTACATTCGTGAACAGGTCTTGAACCACCAAATTCCACTCTAGTACTGCCCGAATGATTTTCAGGTTGCAGATATTCTCACCAAGCCTCTCAGCAAGGTGAAGTTTGATTTTTTAGGGGGTACATATGTAGGAACATTTTTTTAAAGGGGGGAATGTTAGCTTAACTAATACATTTTACACGCCACCCATACGGTTACTATTAACCGTTCCTGTGTAACTGTTTCTATTTGTTCCTCCTCTACTGCGCAGCCTATATATTGGCTTGCTGGATTTGTTTCTATACAGGCATTGAATAAATATTCTATTTCTTCCATCAAGAGAGTGGGTGGAGGATCTCTTATTATTCAACCTGATATGCATTCATGCACTTGGAATTTGTGAAGCTTCTTGTAGAAGCCACCCACCCTGCAACCTCGTGCCTTATCCAAGGTATTCTGCTCTTATTTTTCCTACATAATGACCTCTTCTCCTTTTCATTTTCTCCTCCTCTGCAGCTTGGGTGATGGTTTCCTCATGTTCTTTTGTGTTTTCAGCTTCCACTGTCTTTCTCCATATTCTAGCACGCATTCGATGGGTGTGGGATTTTGGGAGAGAGTTTACAGCATTGGAAAAGGTAGGGGTGGTGTTGAATAAAAGGTGCACTAGCATGATCCATTTTACCTTCCCCATCATTTTCCTTTGTACTAAATGCATGAGTGTGGCTTGTTCTCCATGTAAATGATTGTTGTGTTAAGTTTGGGTATCCCTGCATGGGAAAATTTTCATTTAAAATGTTATATGGTTGTTGTTCGACATCCTCGTGTATATTGCAATATTATTTTTATAAGATATGCATGAGGAATTGTTTGATACATTTGTATTATGCTTGTGGGAATAGTATTGTCCCGTGACATGGTATTGGACCCCAGCGTGATAATGACTTTTTAATTATTTAAGTTTTGTCCCTTTTTTAAAACTGTGATGAACATTCTTTTGTGTAATCATCATGTTATAGAAGGAGTAGGTAATAAAATTCAAGGTCTCACAAGAGGCTCGTGTATTGCTCGATATATTGATGATATCACGTGTTGGTAGAAGTTTGGTCTAGAAATGATATTGGGAAAATCCTAGCTCGTCGTTAGAGCAATATAGTTTTGGTATTCAAGGTGCAGTTTGCTTAGAGTTGAATATTAGTTGAAAATAGATTTAATTAATCTTCTGGTTCCCTCGAATGGCCAAAATCGGTATCGACTCATTCCATATTCAGACCTAGGAGGTCGGCTATAAGGTTGTGACATAATAACTTTCTAATTTATTAAGAACCCATAATGGTCTATGTAATATGCTAACCTGATTTGACCGGCTACGACTAAATAATTGGGTTTACGACATTATCATGTCGGTACCTTTGTTTTGCTGAATCTAGCTTGCATACCTTACTTAAGATGACATTAAAATTTTAGTATCCTGGCCAAGGGATATCATTATTAGTCCTACATTTGACTGATCCCCCTAAATTATTCTATGAAAGGCCCACCGACTTCTTTGTGATGGAAAATTTGAGGGGTTATTCTAAGGAAATCCCTACTCAAATCATTGAGTTTAATACTTTAGGTAATTGAGGCTTCCATGATTTAAACTCAGATATCCTATGCACCTGACAAAATTGTAGAAGTTTTCCTAAATTATATAATTATATGAAACCTTTTTGGTGGAAGCACCCACGGTAGTGGGTGCATGAATTTTTTTTACCCTTCCAAGTAATGAACAATGATGTATATGTTGGATATGTTGTGTACATAGAACTAAGATCGACATTTGAGATGCATTGGGATCTCTGAAAGCTAAACTATATTTACCCCAAAACAATAATTTTTTTATGAGACTTTTCTTCGTTAATTTAATAAGTCAGTTAAAATTGTATAGCATTAAAATAGTTACTATGTTGGGAATGATGGGTTTTCGTTGAGGGATGTGTCAATTTTTGTATTTGCGGTTTTATTTAATATGCATTCAGAGTTTATCTTATCTTATGCAGATGTTGTTTAACCTTGTATATATATATATATATATAGGGTATATTACTTAGAACAACACCTGCATTCTTTAATTTGTATGCATGTGTAATGTATACGCTATTAGGTGATCTTTTGATAGGTCTTTGAGTGCTTATAATACCGCCCTAGAGTCCATGTTTTTTTGTGGGCTTGTGTGGCACTCTTGCATTCGAGCAGGGATGTTTGGAATAATTTAATTAGTTATCTTCCTTCTGTAATTATCAGGAGATTTTACTATTCCATATTGGACGCTTGTCGTACGATTCCCTTATTCAGTTTTACAATTGTGAATTTGCTATTATTATTATTACTTAAAAAAATAAAAAATAAAAAGATGGATTATGGGGGAAATATGTCATAATTAGAATGTATTGTTTAAGAGTAACTTTGGATAGAAAATACACATTTTAGCCTTCATACATCATGAAATTGTGCCTTTTGTTAACTAGGTATATATTCTATATGCATCCATATTAATTCCATCTTGCTTATGTCATGGAATTGAAATCATGCACTATTCTTTCAATTATTTCTAATGAGATATCTAGGAAAGGGAATTCGTGCTCATGCCAGTTCTCCTGAACTGACAAAAGCTAACATGTTTTGCAGGTTGATTATCTGATCTCGAACACGAAAGAAGTGGTTGTTGTAATTTGCATAGATGATAATAAATAAGGTGTTTATGCACTATTTTTTTTTTCACAATAAAAAAATATATATATTTGTTGTTAGGATCAACCGTGAAATTTGTTATGTTGTTTTAGGGGCTTAGAAATTGAAGGAAAAGAAAAAAAATGTAGAAATGTTATTGTTTCAATACTATAAGAACTTGTGAAAAGGGCTTAACACCTCGTTAATTTTTTTAGCTGGAAGATTATAAAATAATATACTATGTTTTAGCCATTCCTTATAACATACTTTCAATAGTAAATAGTAATCAATTGGAGTTTTTATCCTGTCGCATCAAACTATAGTCTCTTTATTCTAAGCTTGTCTTAACTGGTCAAAAATCCAATGTCAGAAATATCTTCCTAATGGAAATTTGATCAAATCTCATGATCATGAGAATGTTCGTTTACATTTCATCTTGTTAGAGCACCGTAACTATTCAAGGCTTAAGGGAAAATATTAGCTCTTACCTTCTCTTCAACCTATGGTAAAACAATGAAATCTAACCTTAGCTTTTCACTACTAGGATCCAAATAGGTAGATAGCTCTTTTATATTCTTAGGAGATTTGAGACACGTGAAAAATTCTATAGATGTTTCCCTTTGTAATTTCTTACAAAAAGGATTCGAACGTGTGTATGAGGTTCACCATTTGGGGTTTTATACTTTGATACTGTATATTTGCAAAATAAAGAAATAAATTGTTTAATACACATCATCATTGTCAAGTCCCTGAAGGGAGGTTTGTAATTCAATCATATAATTCTAATGAGGGCTCAAATTGGGAACAACTAATCACTAGTACACAAATGAGAAAAGTAGAAACATAAATAATTTAATTAATGTTTTTAAGCCATTTTGTGGTGTGGAGTTAAACATGGAGGTGGAATTTCAGTGTGATCCTAAGTTCCCTAAATGATGAATTAAACCCCTTTATACCAAAAATCATGTTATGGGGTAGCAGGTATACATGGTGAAAATAGGGAATCATGTGCTTCAGGTTTTGGGCGTAAACTCTCTTTAACCCCTTTAATCATGGTTGTAGCTTGTTAAGAGAAATTGAATGTGTCATTAAATTTGTAAAGTTTGTTTTAGGGGTGTCCAATAACTTCGTTGAGTCCTCAAAAAGGTGCGAGGTTATGTAATCCAAAGTATTCTCATTTTCAGCTTCGTTTTGTCATTTTCCCTAAAACTTAAATTCTTAGTGGAGTGTGGAAATATTCTCCTTAGGGCCATGTTGTTTTAAACCCTAAGTAAAGTAGAAATAAACTCGTCAAGTCATTATAATATTACCTGCACCCTAACATCTTTGTTCAATATGTAAAACAAGAAGAGAAAAAATAAAATTAGAATAAATATTTACAAGTTCAGTGGTACTCAGAATTAAAGTTTTGCAACCTAGTTTATAATAGAATGATGAACTGCATTGGTAAGGGTTTTGTAGCTTGTTTATGGCCAAGATTGAATTATAACAGTAATTATTTCAATACCCTAAGAAAATTATGTCTTCCGAAAGGGCCCATACATATGTTTACTCTATATAGTCAAGCCTTTTGGTTGAGTCAATCATTGGGGAATGTTGTCTTGATGTGCATTGTGTGCTTTCCATGCTACGATCGTTTGATGATGTCATGTAAGAATATCTTGTGTTATGTGTTGTTCTCTTTAGTGACCCCATGTTTTACATGTGTGTTATGTTGTGGGAAGTAAAAAAATAAATATTTCCAGTATTTTCACTATTGTTTTTGTGTATCTTTTTGTGGTCGTTACAACTAGTCCACTTTTGTGGTATGTTTTTAACCACTTATTTTTGTAACATAATTTAATCACAAATTGATAAATTCAGAAAAATTCAAAGTATCAAGGGAAACAAGAAATTGATTCAATTTAAATAACCCCCATTTTTAGATTAAGTTTTGTATCAGAGTTGGTTATTCCAACAGGTTATCACTAATACATATCAAGAAAAGTTAGAAAACTCGGAGGATCCATATTGGTGGTTGTTTCCCTAAGCCAGCGATGAAGTAGAGTAATTTTGGTCATCTTTCTGTATTGACTACCATGATGGTTGCATACAGAGTTTGTGGAAGCACTAGTCAATACATCCCCTTATGTTTGAGTAAGTGGGGAGGTGAGTCACTTGTGGAGAATGAAATTTGGAGTAACCATTTATGTTTTTTTACCACTTCTATTATAGGAAGGGTAGATACATACTCCAGCAAGAGGAATCTTCAATGAGGTTCTCCAAATTTTGAAATAGTGGAGATATTGTATAGGACAAAGTGTTCATGCATGAGAAGATGATTCATTTAGAATCAATATAAATGGATCCAAATTGTTCTTTCAGTGGGAGGCGATGTGGTTACAATAAACTTGGAAATTCTTTGATTCTTACCAACAATTATTTTGTGAACAAAAGTGTTAGATTCCATTGGGAGAAGATGTGGTTTGGATTAACAAAATAAGTGCATTCTTGGGAGAAGACGTGTAAGATTGAGATTTGAGTGCCTACAGTCTCATAGAAGGAAAATAACCTCCTTTGATTAATGAGATTTGTTGAAAGAGGGGTGTCATGTACCTTTTTAATGATTCTATTAATTTTTATCTTTAACTACCAGATGGGTCGTAGGAAGAGTTCATGTTTGAAAAAATAAAAGGATAATCAGAAATGAGGATGGTGTAACTTCATTTCATGTCGAAGACTTGTGGTGGACCAGAAGTGTTATAGTGGTGAGGAGTGATCTGGAGGTTAAATCATACTTTAGATGTTCCCAAAATCTCTGAGAACCTATTTGTTGTGGAAGATCTTGCAGTCATATTTGTAACATGTTTTGAGCGGGTAATAATGGAAATTGTATGCATAATATATTATCCACATGAAAAAAGGTTTTTGTGGTCAAACATGCATAGGTGTAGCAATGCCAGAGCACATTACAAAATCACAAATTATTCAATTTAGATTTAAAAAGTTGTGCTAAGCAAAAATTTTATTTTTATTTTTGTCCCTCCAATATTAGATAGTTGTAACAAAATCAACTCTGGAGTTCACTATTGTTTCATAGAGGGACCCGACCACCTTTTATTTTAATTAGCCAACTAGTTATTTTGTGAGTACCTCACCGAGATAGGATTAAAGTTGAACAAGATAATGATCGATTTCAATTTTTTAAGGGTGAATTGAACCAAGTTGGGAAATCATTTATGTATTTCCAAATATTTCTGATGTAATGGGAGAGATCATGTTTGAGATTACTCGACAACTCACCAACTTGTGGCACATTCCAAGTGACAATACACGGGTGAGATAATTTCCCAATTTTCCAACATCCTCCACCCGAATAACTCGCTAAGTGGCCATGTGGAGTGAAACAACCAAGTAAAAATCCATACGGAGCTGTTAAACAACCATTAAAACATTCGTAAGGAAATACGAAGATTGATACACATGGGTGGTTGAGCTTTTGAAAAAGTGTAAGGCATGTTTTACTCCCACCTATGTGGGATTATTGTTATCCTATGGTCACATTTGAAGCGGTCAATATGTTACAACCAACCACAAAGATTCCCATGTATATGGTGAAGGGTATTAATAATGGGGACCAAATGTAATATACTACTATGTGGAAGCTAATCATATTTTAAAGAATTGTGTGTTTGTGTGTTTGTCTGTTTGTTTGTTTTTGTGTGAGAGAGAATTATCTGCACTTAGGTGGCATTCAACGTGGATAGGCACACATAGAATATTATGTCAAACATTTTTAATGGTTATGGGATTATTTTAGATGGAAAATAATATGGTATTCTATTTGTAAAACCCTATACAAGAATTTTTATAAATCCCAAAGGAATTTTTTTTATCCATGTATTTTGGACTCTTGAGGAGTATATAAGGCCCACAGTATAAGACATTTTCATTCAACCAACTCCTATTACTTTCAATCCATTTGAAAAGGATCTTAACAAACTCAACAAGGAGTGCAAGACAATAAAAGATCGTGGAGAGGAGTTGGGAAATGGATGATCCATAACTCATGGAGTTAGACGTCATGGAGTATAAATGGTGCAAGGATTACATGGATCTAATGGATACACACATATAGAGTGCATGAAGTAGCATAAGGAGATAGAAAAATATCTTAGAGTGGAACTTGTGGCAGAACTCATGAAGACAATGAGAATAGCCTACAAGAAAGTATGGGGATTTTATCGTAGTTGATCAATGTAGATACAGAGAATGGAGATGATCTCCCAAAAATATTGAGAATGGAAATTATCACTAGGATTTCCAAATATAAGGATTATCACTCTTAGATCCCAGTCTATAGGCATTATTGTTGTTTCGGCTAAAGATTTGAATTTGTGAATGATAATATTGAGGTAGAGTACCTAAATGATCTTTTAATAATGCAAGCCATGTTCTAGTCAAAATTTGGATCCAATAAGGTTATCAAGAAGTCAGGTCCTATCAGTCAACATAGTACCAGAGAGTCATCTATATGCTAGAGAGCTACAAGTCAACATGGACACCAAAGATTGTCAAAACCATTTCTAGGAGCTAGAGAGCTCATTATTTCGGTGACTTTATTTTGAAGGAGGCCAGAGACCCATATATATAGTATTACACCTCAATTGCTATATTTAGGCCATAATTCCATTACAGATACATTTTACTGCTATATGAGAGAGACTGTGCATCCTTACTACTAGTCAAGCATAGGGCTCATATTTCATACCCAATTTAACGTTAAGTGATTAACTAATAAAGGAAAAATGGATACTAGTTAATCTCAGCTATGGACATATGTAAATAATGTAAATATATGTTGTAAATAAATGTAAAGATGACCAAGAAACTATGCAAAGGGAAATGCTAACCCTAATATGTAAAAGAGAAGAGGAAAGAAATCATCTATATAGAATATGCTCACGGTACTGTGTCGCAAAGGTGACTCAAAAATATAGAAGCAGGAACAAATGTGTAGAAGCTCAAAAAAGGATGGATCTAGAGTATCTGGTTGGACTAGATCACATGGAGATGGACTGGGGCACCTATAAGTACTCTATTTTGTAAATTGGGTGCCTAGTTTGTATGAAATCTCTAAAACCAATCTTCACAAGTCCAGCAGATGGTCTAAAACCCTCACTTTTTGTCACATTAACTTCGCTAAACTTCTCCAGACATCGATGATATTCCAAGATGATGAAAATACTTGCAAAAGACAAAGGAGTATCAAAATATTAAAAAAGGAGATTACAAATGAATGGGTTAGATTGACCTCAGCTGCCATAATAGTGGGTTACTAACCGAGTGTTGCACTACATTTAGAACTCAAATGTAGTTCTTGTGTGTTTGTGAATAATCTTTCGTAGGTGCTTTCATGTCAGTCATACTTTGTGATGTAGCAAACAATAACTAGATGTGGAAAATTTAATATAATGTATGCATGGAATAGAATAAAATCATCCCTCTATGTTGTGTGTGATGTAGATGACATAGCCTTGTGCCTTGTGATAGAGCTATGTGGATGTAAGTGATCTCCAATGCAATAGATGGAAGAAACTCTAGATGGATGATAGTAGTGACAAGTGCTTAGTCCCTCATTATGGTCTCATAACTTTATATTTATAGCGTTTCCTTGATCTAATTTCGTAACTAACCCCAAAATAGATGAGCAAAAAAAAGATAAATATGTAAAATGGATAGAAAGGGACCAAAATGTGGCGGGAAAGTGCAAAAGGCATCGTGATGCTCCTGGTAGGACCAAGGCAGACACTCATAGACGCTCTAGTACTAGCTTGGACACCCCAGTCGAGGCTAAAATAATGAAAAATCACCAAAACAAACTGGGCATGTAGGTATAAAAGGTCAGGAATGATGAAATAAAATAGAAGAATATGGCTAAAATATGGGGGCTAATTAGTACTTTCTTCACTCAAAAGCCCTCTAAATAGTAGTATGATACCAAGACTAAACTAAAGTGCATGATTTTGTGTCTACATTAAGGTAGATAGCGTCGATTTCAATCCAAGTTTATCGATACTACCAACCTAAAGAAGTATTTTGATGTAAGAATTTTTATTTCTGTGTCATAATATATCAGTTCCTCTTTTGAGAGCACCTAGCGATGGAGTCCATTTTTTGATGTGCTATATTATCAATTACAGTGTTGAATTTTTGTGGTATGTTTTTAATCGCTTATTTTTATAGCATAATTCAATAAATTTAATATTAAATCGATAATGTGACTAAATTTCAAAATATCCATGGAAACAATAAATTTATTTCGTTTAAATAACTCCCATTTTTAGATAAAGTTTGGTATCAGAGTGATTTTCTCGAGTAAGTTATCGCTAACACCTATGTAACAAAGGTAGAGAGCTCAAAGTATCTAGATTGGTGGTCACTTCACTAAAGAAATAGATGATTAAAAGAAGTGATAGTCACATTTATAGATCATTTACCATGATGGTTCTGTGGACAGTACGTAGAAACATTGGTCTTGATACCAACCCATATGTTTAAGAAATTATTAACGTGAACCACCTGTGGAGAGTTTAAGGTGGAGTAACCATTCAGGTTTTATCATCACTTCTGTGGTAGGAGGGGTAGAGTTTAAGGTGGAATGCAAATTAGGTTCTCAAAATTCATCAATAGTGGTGATTTTTTTAGGCCAAAGTGTTCTTTCAAGAGAAGACGATGAGGTCGAATTTAACAGACGTTGAGCCAAATTGTTTGTCCACTAGGAGATGATGTGACCAAAGAATCAACTTGGAAAGATGTTGATCAACATTGATATCATTTTGGTGAGCCAAAGTGTTCTTCTTATGGTAGACGATGTGGTTATGATCAACAAAATAAGTGAAACCTTGGGAGAAGACACAATAGATCAATATTTGAGTGTCTACAATTCCATAGAGCGAAAATTACCTACTTTGTTTAAATATTTTTTGATAGAGTGGTGTCATGTATCTTTGTTAATACTTTTGTTGATTTTTCATT
Source organism: Taxus chinensis (assembly GCA_019776745.2). Taxonomy (NCBI): domain Eukaryota; kingdom Viridiplantae; phylum Streptophyta; class Pinopsida; order Cupressales; family Taxaceae; genus Taxus; species Taxus chinensis. The sequence goes on along the minus strand of CM034155.1, from coordinate 379,412,329 downwards.
TGAGTTACTAGATAGGTCATAGGAAGAGTTCTTGTTTAACAAAAGAAAACAATAATAAAAAATGAGGATTGTGTACCTTCAATTCATGATTAAGAATTTCGGTGGACCAAAATATTTCAAGTGGCGAGGAGTGATCCAAAAGTCTACTGAAATTTTGGATGTTCCCCTCAATATCCCAAGAAGAGTTTCTTACAGAAGATATTGGATTCATATTTCAAGCATATTTTCAATGGGTTAGAACAAACACTATATGTGCAATATATTATTTTTGTGTGGAAAGGTGTTAACAAAAAAATATACACGTGTAATAGCACCAGAACACATTGTGAAATCACAAATGATTCGATGTGGATTCAATAAATGGAGATAACTAAAATATCCAAGAAGTAAAAATTTGGTTTTATTTTCGTGCATTCATTCTTTGACGTTTATAAAAAAGGCAACTATTGAGACTGCTTTTGTTTCAAACGGGGATCTGAGGACTGTATTATTCTAATTGGCCAACTCTTTACCTTAGAGTAGCTCACCGAGCTAGGAGTCGAGTTGAGATAGATCATGATCAATCTCACTTTTCTAAGGGTGAGTTAAACCAAGCTATTTATTTCCAAACATGGCCGAGGTAATGGGATATTTTGTGATGTAGAAAAGTTTATAACTCATCAACTTGTTGCCCATTCCATGTCACAATGCACATGAGAGACAAATTCCCAACTTATCAACATCTGCCAACAAAATCGCATGCTAAGTGGCCACATGGAGTGAAATGGCCAGGACAAAGCCCATATAAAGTGTTCAACCAACCAACAAAATATTTACAAGGTGGTCTAAAGACTAATTCATATACTTGGTTAAGCCTTTGAAAAAGGATAAGGAATGTTTGAGTCTTACATATGTGGGATTATTGTTATCTCATGGCTGCATTTGGAGCAGTCAACATGGAACCGCCAACCAGAAAGGAATGCAAGTATATGGTGAAGGGTATTTTACATGGGGAACTCATTTAATATACTCATACATGGAAGCTAAGCATTTTTTAAAGGTTAAAACAATTATTTACATACTTACGTGCTGATTATATCCCCTTATATGGCTGCATTTGGAGTGGTCAATATAGGACCACTAACCACAAAGAAGCCCATGTATATGGTGAAGAGTATTTTATATGGAGACCTCATTTAGTAACCTCCAACATGGAATATATATGCATGTTTTAAAAGATTATAATATATATGTGTGTGTGAGAGATCAGATGGTGGTCAATGTGGATAGATGCCAAAAATATTTAAACGTTACGGAATTATTCTAGATGGCGAATAATATGGGATGATCATATCCCTAGAACCCTATACGGGAAGTTTTATAAAGCGCAAAGGATAAATTATTTATCCATATATAAGGCTCTCACTTCATGGCATTTTCATCCAACCAACTCAATTCCTCTCAAGACATTTTACGAGGAGTGCAAGGTAGTCAAATCTCGTGTAGAGGAGCTGGGAAATAGACGACGCAGAACCTAAAGAGTCAGATGTTGCGGATGGAAAAATAGTTCAAGTATCTGATTAGATCTCATGGAAACTAGTTTATGGAGTGCATGGATAATGACAAGCAGCTCGTAGAATCTATTAGAGTGGATATCGTTAAGACATCTCGAATGTTCCACATGATAAGATGGGGATTTTATCAAATTGGATTGATGAAGATGCTCAGAATGGAGATGATCTCCTGCAAATAATGAGAATGGAAATTATCACCTGAAGTTACCAATACGGGGATTATCACTCATAGATCCGATTGTAAACAAATTATTGTCGTTTCAGCCAGAGAGAGTCAAATTTACGAATGACAATATTGAGGCGGGTACCTAAATGAGCTTGTAACATTAAAATCCATGTGTGTATCGAATATTGGATCCAACAAATTCATCACGAATTATGATCCGATCAATTGACATAGTGTTAGACATCCATTGAAAAACCAGAGAGCTACTAGTTAATATGAAGATCAGAGGGACTATCAACACCATGGCCAGGAGCTAGAGAATTCATAATTATTGTGACTTTATTGTGGAGGAGGAAACAAAGGTGTAGATATCGTACTACACCGACATCATTATCTCTAGGCCGGAGTGCGATTATAGAGACATTATACTATCGGTGCATCGTTAATTTTTTTCAAGCCCGTATTAAGGATCAAAGCTTACATCGAGACAAATAGTTCTGAGTTTAAGACAATTCAATTGACATTGATAACCATAGGTAATATTTTGATGCAATAATTTTTATTTTTTCATCATAATACATCAATTTCTCTTTTTGGCGGACCTAGAGATGTTGTCCATTTTTAAACAAACTCTGTTATAAATTTTGGTCTTACAATTTTGTGGTATCTTTTTAATTATTTATTTTTGCAACATAATTTAATCCTTAGTTGATAAATTTTTAAAATTTCAAAGTTCCTCGGGTAACCGAAAATTAAGTCGGTTTAAATAACCCTGATTTTTAGATCATATATACCCTACCAGAAATATATTTCTAAAAACATTTATACATTAACTCCTAAGATCCCTTAATATGGGGAATATATTTGGTCCATTATGACTAATATTGAAAACTACTATACGAACTTACGTAATAGTTAATGCTTTAAATTGTGAATCCCTTGTGCATTGTAGTGCATTTTGTTGATAATTCAATAGAATTTAATATACAAACACAACATGCTTCATATCTTCACCATTTTATCAATATTTTCCCATTCTTTATCCTTCATCCATGCACATTTGTAACTTGATACAACAATATGCTGCTGTCTATTTATAAGAAAATCTATTATTATGAGTTTTTGTAGCTTAGTATTATGACCATTGAAAGTTAGTCAATTTTGTATTTTTTCACTTTGCATAGTTTTCTTTAAAAAAATTATTTAGCGTACACTTCTAAATCAAGAAATTCATCTATCATTAGAGATTTTCCCTCTAAAAACAAATCTTGAACCAAAAGTTAATATCATCTTTTGGGAGAAAAACATGCACACAAAATTGATAAACAAATATAGAGGGGAGTTGAGTTACGAGATTATTAAACATGTAATGATTATCACATGGACATATATTACAAAAACCTTTTCCTAGTAAAACACTTATGGGTAAAATAAAATAAAATAGCAATCTTCATTATATTGTGTTAACTTGAATGTTTATAATTAAATTATGTGATTAAGGTCTTATAACTTCACATACAATATCACTCTATATATATTTTATTTTCATGCAATATTATATGAATCTACAATCAAGAACAACATTCCCTAAATGATGAGAAAAATTATAATATCTTAAAGTAGATTATCCCCAAGTAGCAAGGGGAATATTAGGAGAGCCGAAAAGGTTTTCATTTCTTACTATTCCTTCCCAATTCATTTTGAAATATCATTCAAATGTTATTTACATTTCTAGTCTAGGAAATTTGGTCATAACATTATTTGCTAATGCTTCAAGATAAACTTGTGGTGCATCATATTGTTTCTCAACTCCATACATCACCATACTATATAACACATCAAGAACTATTGTCAAAAACTATTGAACCTCCCTATGTTTAGCCATCTTACAAAAAAATTACTATACATAACTCTCACAAAAATGTTTGATGCTAATATAACCCACAACCCAGGTTGTATAGCATTGATTATTGTGTAAGTCAAGTGAAATAATATTTTGTAACCAATCCTGAATGCCAACTTTGCACACAACCAACTTAGTCTCGTGATTGCACACAAGTAAGAAAAACTTGTCTCTGTCGATGCAAAACCATCTATGTATAGTTACTTGGATCTTATTTTGTTGTTTAAGAAATTAAGTTTAAGTTTTAAAGTAACAGAAACCTCGACTCATCCTTCTAATGAAAAGGATCATATAAGTCCTATATTAGGATCTGTATGGGAATTATAGTGGCCATGTAATGACATTCGTCATTACGTACTCACTATCCTCCTTGTATCCATCCTAAGTTGGCATCGTTATGAATTTCTCAATAGAAATGATGATTCAAGGTGTCTACATTTTGTTTAAAACTTTGGTTATGCATTTAATATAAATAGATAAAATTATCTTCATGATAGGTTATTTAGTATCGCATCACGTTATTCATTTCTTGATAGAGGTTTATGGTAACTCAACAAGTTACTATCATTTACAAACACCTCTTATCGTACTATCATAACATAATGAGGTGTTTTAATAACAGTTTACTAATACATGTCTTGTATTTAAATGATCCAATCACTCCCTAGTTAGTATTGGTGTTATTCTCATAAGTTCAACAGTTAATATGATTAGTTCTATACAAATTAAATAACACACTTGGGTACATTTATAGGCCTTAATTTCATACTACTATTCATATGATTACTAAGTGAGAAAAATAGAAATTGATAGCCATCTTTGGCCTTTTGTTTGTGTTTATTATTTTCTATTTGGTCTTGCACACCCTATAGCCCAGTCTAAACTTTATTGCTTTATATTTTAGGAATCTAGACACCATAACCTAGACAATATGCTAGTGCCCAGGATCCCTCATCCTTCTAGGTGCCCACGACCTTTTTCTACTTTACTCACTCTTTTTGGGAGTATTTCATCTTTTGGGTATCTTATTTTCTTATGGGTTGTCCTTCCAGTTATTAATTACGAAAAATAAACCAAGACAATCATATAAATGTAAATCTATGTGACCATAATAAAAGACCAAGCTCTAATCATTTGTTATTACCACCTAAATTTGCATGCAAAAGCATTTTAAGACCATCAATGCATCTGTTCTATCTTTTTCACTCTTCATGCATTAGATCCATAGCTTCCTTTTTACAAATTTTTCACTATTTTACATACTTTTACATGCTTTTCCAAAGTTTTCATAACACATGAATTTGAATACTTGTAACACACCAAAAATACCAACACAAGAACAACACAGTGAAATACAGGATAATTTTTTTTTTTGACTGAACTTGCCTGACACATAACATGACGCAACAGGTCGTCACCAAGGATACAACTAACACTGTGAACAACCTGATACAAGGATGACCATAAAGGAAGCACGGAAACGTTCACACCTATCAAGGACAATCTACTTTTCTCTTTTTGACAGAACAACATTGAAGTCCAACCACAAAACACACTTACAATTAGCGCATCCCATGAGGAATTTCTTGTTAAATTTTCTTGTTTACTAAAGTGTCTCTTAATTCTTAACTTACGTTCTTATAAAATTTCATGTAATGATTCACACAATTCTTTTCACAAGGGAGAACTTCTTTCTTTTCAACTGTTTGACTAAATAGCTTAAGGCCAAGCTTTCTAAACTAGGATCATCAATTTGATGTCCAAATCTTTCTTATTCATTTGATTTTAGAACATTTTCCATTTCTTACAAGGTTAATTAATCTTACTCAAGCCACTAACACATGTTCCACAACTCTATTACACAGGTGAAGGCATAAGCTCTGATTGAGTGAAAAGTACCGCTTAGGGTTCATAACAATAGCCTTCTTGTTTAAGGATTAAATTTTGACCTTGCTTAAGACATATCACCATGAATTAAGGCAAGGGTTAACAGAACAGGACAACAGAATTTAGCTTCAGGGTCACATTGTTTACTATCAGTCTTTTATTGAGGTTAAGAGTTTATCAAGATTGGTTAAATGTTCCATCTAGACTTTACTTCATTAAGTTTGACAAAGGAGAACATTTCAAACGATAGAGAGAGATTTAAGGTTTAAATAATCAATTTCCCTCCTACCTATTAAATCCTATCATCATCTAAAATCTAACCATTAATTTCACCATGAGATCATTTAAGGTTTCACCGAAAAAGGATAATGTTTATTAGTTTGGCGCAGAAAATAAAAAAAATGAGTACTCATATTTCATTACAAAAGATAGTTTCCTCTTGATTGTTCCAGGTCTCAAAGGTTATCAAGTAGATCACATCTACATAATATATTCATATATATAAATTTTTAGTTTAACTTTTATCAGGATTATCCAGCTCACTTTATAGTGCTTACAAACTCATTGCTACTAAGCCTTAGGAGGATTTACAACTCAACATTTTAACTCAAGAGCAAAGTTTAACAGTACTCGTTTGTGGAAACAAAACAAGGTTATATCAATTCATTCCAACATGATGCACAAATCAAAGGGACATACCATCTCTATTGAACCATGACTAGGGAGCAAGAGAGTAATAACATGGGACATGCCCCGCTACTATACTAAGGGTTAAAGTTCACTAGAATATCCCATAACCAAGCGGTAATCAAATTTCATCTTTCAAATGATAACCAAACAAGCCAAAGTTTCAACAGTTACAACAACAATACTCTACAATACATTTACTAGGCACTGACCCTTCTTCTAAAATGTCCAAAGGCCCTTTCCAAATTTTATAACATAATACACATTCGTACAAAGGAACATCATAACCAAGATTGATGCAATAATCTACAAGTATTTCCATCATCTAACCACATAAGCCATCTGCAACAATTAATAACCTGAGTCAGTTCGCGAGAACTGAGCAAGATAAGACTATACATAGCAACAATAAGCTACTAGCTAACAATACCATGAAAGGAAACATTCTATTTCAGGAAATGGATCAAATTTCTAACCTCTAACAACCTTTTGAAACAAGATATAATTTTCAACATATCAACTAAGAAGAAAACCATAAGTTTTAGTTATGAAAATACCTCTAAAACTACAAAAGTTTGACAGCCAAATACGCAAGACTATGAAATTTAAATGATTAGACACAAGAGTTGAGAGTATTAGGATTTCAATCATATAATCCCGTAGATTACGTGATTGAAATCTAAAGTGTAACCCATCAATCCACATTCTCAAGGTGAAGTCAAAAGATAAAAACCAGACCCGATTTTAGCTGCCAAAAAGAATATAGTTTTGGAATTGTTTCGTAGGGCCATAGGCCTAATAGGCTATAAACGAACAACGAGGGTAAAAAAAAAGTTCCATCATGTAATAAAAAAGGTTTAAAGGATGAAAATATTATATTCAAACCCACAACCATTATATCTTAGGTAATAAGTGACTTCATAGCTAATAAGGATGAGTGGAAAGGACAGTAAGAATGTCCGGAATAGGTATTGCCTAACAGCTTACCTACTGAACATAACCAGGGCTGGAATAGCGACAAGCCTCATTAATACCCAAGTTGAGTAGGCAATCTAGCATTCTAAACACATCCTTGCAATTTTCATAATACCTTAGATTTATAATCCTCCCGTTTTAGAGGAGCATAGCCATGAATCTAGACTTGGTTGAAATTTTCCGACGTCAACTCACTTTCTAAAATCATAAACGATGTATACAAAGAAAAAGTTCTCTCAACTCTCCTTAATTTACATCTCATCACTAAGTTTATGGTAACCTATGCAGTAATTAAACACATAATATACCATTGAAGATAGATATCCTCCAATAACGAACTTCTATAACGATGTAATTACAATTATTACGTTCGACACATAAACAAACTATTCCATAGCTTCTTTTCCCTTTTTTTTGACAACAAATTATATTCACGACCTTCCATCACAATCATCCTAAATTTGTAATTAAAGGTCACTCATCAAGAAGGAAGTACAAAACAAGTTTGACTAAATTAAGGAACTTCATGTTACCTTAAGCAGTTGATGAAACCCTTAACTCTCACGAACCGTGAAAGATATTACCTTACTCCATCAAGGAATTATGTCTATACATAATTAAATCGATCACACAAGGAATCATCAACATACCATATCTCAACACCATAAAGGTCATTAATTTTATCAAATTTTACTCATAGAAAGAGTAGAATCAAAAAGGGGGTTCTATCAATAATTTATGCCCTTCTATCAACCCAGGACATATTTTCGGTCCAAAACTTCCTTCTTAACAAGCATATATATTGAACTTCTAATTTCCAAAAGCCCTAATAATTTGCACAATACACGAAGTGCATAATCACGCTTATCATAAAAAAAATAAAAATTTAACTATATGTTTTCCTCTAGGGCAACAACATAACAGGAAACCAATACTAGTCAACGGTGCAACGTTCTAGGGGTGATTACATAACCAAGTTCACAAAAGAAACAGCGACATTTTTGCAGAAGGAAGTAACTTTAAAATTATATATATATATATATATTTCATATGATCAATCAAAGCATACACTGAGAACCTTTGTTTGTTTTATATATATAAATGGGTTGATCACGTCAACAAGAACAACCAACAGAGGCAAATCCAGAAGTAACAAACTGTTAACCATATACTGAATGCAAATCCACAAAATCACGGATTTAAACCAATTTCTAGAAAGAAAAAGTTTCATTTCAAGAGGTTTATTAGATACTAGCATATTATGTATATGGTTAGTCTATCTTGCCTATTTTAACGCATCCACCAGTCGTGTACATCCAGCAAGGACTGCACTACAGCCACACGCCCTTCACTTTATCCTCTGTTTCACTGGTATTTTCTTGCAATATACTACACTAGGATTCCCTTTTGAAGGCACGACTAGAAGGATGCAATAGGTGGCTGTCCAAACACTAGATTGCTTCCATGCAGCTGCTTTGGGGGTGAGAGTCAAACTGCTTACCACTCAGTCTGAGAGAACTTGCGCTAGAAAGCTAAACACCGACCATGGTTTGAAGCTCGGACACAAGACATAATGATTACATCGCTCCTGGTTCTGAAAGGCATCTACCGTATTGATACACAATCCTTTTCCCTTCATCAGATTTGGGGACCAGCATCAAACTCTCGGTGCAAACATTACAGCTGAAGCTTGTAAGGTGATGATAATTTCAACAGAGACCTTTATGCCTACCAACTTAGTGACTTGTTTGAAGCAGCTCATATCATTGCCAAGCAAAAAGTGCTTCATAAATACTCTGATATGAAACAGATCCGCCCCTATGAGATTCTCTTCCATGAGTTACATCGTAAACAAGTAAGAAAGCAATAGAGAATCTTAGAAATAAATTTCAGTAGGTCTTCTAGTAATACTCTCACTGTCACATAACCGATTTTGGAGATACAAACTCAGTGCATGCTCTGGATCTGAAGAATATCCTGCTACCTTCCTCTCCCAAGACATTTTCTCCAACATTGCATAGATCTCCTGTGCCCGTGGGTGTGATCTGTCACCATGAAGGTGGATCCCAAATTTGAGGATGCAGAGATACAGAATAGAAAACAACTTAGTTGGACAACCTACCTGTTGGAGGCGCTCACAAAGGCTTCTACCAAACTGTAGCATGCCTGTTGCCTGGCTATTTACTGTTACAGGCTGTTTCTGTGGATCCCCAACAAGAACACACCTTACAGCTCCCAAAGAAAGTGGAGGTAACACGCCTGCTACACTAGCTGGTTTCCACGTCCCTCCTCCACAAGGAACCAGTCTCCACCTGATTTACCACGCCTCAACCTGCACCCCACGTCAACCAGGCTGAAGAAACTACAACACAAGGTGAAGCTCCTTCTTCTTTGCTTGTTGAGTGCTCAAATTCCACTCCAGGCTCCCCCTTGAAGAGGCACGGGCGAGGGAGAAAATGACAGCAACCAAGGAGGACGTCTCTGCACCAGCTAAATGCATTTGCAAGAGAGATCCACGACCTTTTCAATAGCCACGATTTGGGGCAAGTGTCCTCCTCAAAGAAGTATACGCAGCCCACAAGATTGCTCGAGCTTCTTCCATGTTAGATTCACCACCTGGACAGAAGCGACTTTCCAACATGAAAAGGCAAGACAGCTCAACAAGACTTTACCTCGTTCTTCTACTACAGCTGCAAGGTTCTGCAACAACTGGTATCGACTGTGGTCGCGTGCAACCAGAACATCAGGATCAACACCACGGCTCCCTAAGCTCGCCCTGCAGCAGCTGTCACACATACTCTCTCTGGAGGCCGCTGATTTTCTGAGATAAGTTTACCTGTCGACCTTGTTGCTGCTGCATACAACCAAATCTTCCTCATGGCCCTCCCAGGAGAAATTCAGTTCAACGCTCCACGGATACTGCCTGCACAGCATGATTTTTGAGACCCACACCTACCTGTACGCATTGAAGGAGGATCCCAGAAGAGATTATGGTGAAGAAAAAAATGGCTCCACCGACTCCTCATGCAAGGAGAGACGTGACAGTGTAAAAAAAATTGCAGGTTGGGTGGTTGGGAGGAGGCCAAGGTGGCAGTGGAGGCAGGTGGAAAAAACGGAGGTCCTCGATGCACGGGGCATTACATTGACAATGGCACCACCGTGGAATATCAACTCAACTTACCATAAAACCCTTCTAGCAAGGCGTAATGCACATGCAAATACTCCACTCTAATGGGCTTGCTTTATTAGTAGCCGCTTCATAAGTAAGGAATAAAATATATTTTTTTAAATACTGGCAGATCTTTCCAAATAAATAAGTGCAATAGTTTGGCGGAGATCATTTATAATCCAAAACATGGTGTTCTCGGTGAGTAGAATTGGCCTCTTATAGGTGTCATGGTTGCAGTGGAGGCCGATGCCCACGGGGCATTACACTACTCTTTCCGTCTTCTTTTACATGTTTTTTCTTAATATGTAAAAAGAAGCAACCCTGCATCAAGCAAACCAACAGGTGTAATACAGTACAACACTATACATTTCACCCCTAGGGTCACTTCCTCTTTCTTAGCTTCCAAAATTCACGCTTTCAATTTTATACTCAGAATGCTTTTGCCATCCATCTACAATGAAAAAAGGTACATACGTTATAAAATAATTTATGTTATTAAGTATTCACTCAACAACATAAAGTGGGGGGGGAGTGTACAGAGAAAATCACACACTTAGGTACATTCTAGGTCCTAATCGAAAAATACTATTCATATTATTTCTAAGATAGAATTTTTTCAATTGATACGTATATTTGGCATTTTTTCTTTGCTTTTTATTTTCTCTTTGGTCATGCACACCCTACAACTAAGATTTAACTTTATTGCTTTAAATTTTAGGACTCTAAACACCACCGCCTAGATAAGATATCATCATCCATGAACCCTCGTCCTTCTGAGAACCCATAACCTCTTTCTACTTTACTTTCTCATTTTAGGCATCTTATTATCTTATAGGTCATCCTTCCAATTATCAATTATGTAATTCCATCAAGGGATTGATATAAATATAAAGCTATGTAAACATAATAAAGGACCAAGATCTAAGCATTTACTCTCATCACCTAAGGTTGCATCCAAAGGAATTTTTTTAGCATCAAAGAATACATCAAACACTCACTCAAGTGATAAGGGACTACATTTTCTACATACACCCATAGGAGGGGAAGTTCTTTTTTCCATCGACACATCTATCTACTTTCCTACATCTAACTATTTCTCGCTATCAAGCACATCTTTCAAAAGATATACCTAGGGCACAATTCTTGCACACAGACACAAGAATTACATGGATTCTAAATTTTAGTGTGACATTTGGTTATAATCTCACTCAGTCATGTAACCGCCGATGTAACACCCACTATTTCCAACACACAAGACTACATAGAAAAACACAGGATAATTGTTTTTGTTTACTTTCTTGACACATAACATGACACAACATGTCATCACCAAGATTATAACTAAATCTATGAACAAATTGATACAAGGATGACCAAAAAGACAACACGGAAACGATCACACCCATCATGGAATATTCACTCTCTTTTTGACAAGACACCACAAAGACCAACCCATAAAACCTAGCTACAGCTAAGGACACTCCACAGCAAAATCCTTTAAGGTTATGTATACACTAAAATAGTCTTTCAAGGCCTAACTTTGCGGTCTAGAAGATTCATATTATGATTCATACAATACCTCTTATAGGACTAGATTTCTTTTCTCTTATACTATTGCGTAACTAGCTTAAGGTCATCTCTAGTATGACATTTACTTGTTTAATTCATTACAAAACATGGAATTAATCAAATTCACAAGGCTATCTATCTGAACCCACACTGTTGAAACTTGTTTCATACTTTCTTTGCAAAGGAAGCAAGCATAAATTCAAAAGATGTGGAGTATTTTTTAGGTTCAGAACCATAATATTCTTTTTTCAAGGATTAACATTTTATCATAACTTAGAAAAGGATTACGAGGTACTAATGGCAATGGTTAGAGAGAGAAGGTCAATTTATTTCATTATGATCTATTTAGTTATTAATCGGTCTTTTAATGATACTTAAGAGTTAAACTAGATTAGGGTAATAAATTCATTTAGCTTTTCCTTGATTAGGTTCGATAAAGGAAACACAAAACTTAATGCGTCACAATACTAAGAATAAAGTTTAATCCATAGCTTACAATTATCAATAATAGATTCTTTTATACTAGTAGAAAAACCCTTTCTTTTCAATTGTAAACTCTTAAAATTATTCAATAAGAAACATAACTCCATAATTGTTTTATTTATTTATTCAACTTATGAATTCATTTTCTATTGTTTTATTCTTTGATTAACTTTTTGAAAGAGGATTCCCACATACTAACATGTACATAGAACTACACAAATTTCAAGACCATGGAGAGTTATTAAATCATGAAATTCTTATGAAGCGAAAGTAGAAGTTGCCAGTGAAAATTGAGAGAGAAGAACATGGTTATAACCTTTCTATTCAACATGGCACATAACCTAAAGGTGATCACAAGATTCAATAGAACTTGGCTGAGAATAAGAATGTACCAAACATGATCAAGCCATGCAACCACAATAGTTCATGACTGATAAATGATATTATCAAAAGAATGCTCATAACAAGGTGAAGATTGAAATATTATTTGTCACAAAGATAATTACAGTCTTACTAGAATAGGATAAAGTAACTTTATAACACAATAACCGAACATCCAAGGCAAGAGTCCTTCCAAACTCTATTTCAAGCACCATTGCAAGAATCTTAACACAAGTGACATTGAACAAGAAAAAACATAAAACCAATTGATTAAACCTTCACAAATCTTTCCTTTATACACATGCACAAGCCATCAACACAAGTATTAGCTTGAGTCAGTTCATAAGAACTGAGCATGTTAAGACTACCAAATGCAACACTAAGCTAGCATTTAACCAAATCATGAAAGGAAAGTTATATTCCAAGAAATTATCAAAGCACACACTACTAATCCAAATTCATCATAGGAGAAAGAGGTTTATACTAGCCAACATGGAGGAAGTCAAATATTCTAGTAAGAACGATATCTCAAACAATCAAGGAGGGACGTTATAGATTAAAACAAAAAGGGGCACAAAATAATGAGATTTCAATCATGTAATCCTATGGATTAGATGATTTAAATCTAATACCAAATTCCTCTGTTAATATTAGAAAAAATATTGTAATAAGGACCCAAATCACTAAATCAACATATTTTCAATTGAAAAGAAAAAACACAATAATACATTTGGACCCAATTCTTCATCAATAAAGGTTGTTATGACCACTAATATTACATCTTGATGATGACAACACACAACATAACAACAGGAAATCATTAATGGATTGTAGCCTACTAGTGTTCGTTGATCTCAGACACATCCAACCAAAGAACACATCCATACAATCAAACCATCTCCTCACACATTTTTTATACTCACATTATATATGTCAGACAATAAGTGATTGAATCTAACTGAACTAACCTCTGAAATATACATAGACACTCTAAAGTCACGGCTTCAACCCAAAACCATTCTTTATTTAATGAAGTCCATAGACAATACATTTTGTTTTTGAGGACAAGGTATACCCTTATGGGGTTCTACCTAAGGAGACTTCTCTTCATCTAGATACTCCAAGAGGTCCCGAAAACCCAACGTGTGTATATATATGTAAACAAAAGACAAGACTTAAGCCTTCACAAACGTTTAAGGCACAATGAGCCTATACCAAAAGATGAATGGGGTTCCAATAAATCCACCTTTCATCCACATATGGTAATCTCATGCCATGATTAGCAGAGTGAGAGACCTATAGTTTTAAACAAGAACCTAACAATTAGTGCCCAAAACCACATGTTGAGTATTCATTCAAACCCCACAACAAAAGATCATTTCAGGAAGAATTAAAACCCACATAGCTAGTTCCAACGTAACAAGTTTTTATACAAAACCAAATGTAATTAAGAAAAACTAACAAGAAATTTCAGAATTCCTAACAAGTTTCCTTTTATTTAAACTTTTTTTATTTTTTATTTTTTTATATGAACTATATGATTATTCTTATCATTTGATATCAATTAGAAAGGAATTAGTTTTCAAAATTCATCACTATCCAACTGTGATACACGAGGAAAGAAATAGAAGGAAAAATATTCCACCTTAAAATTAAACTCATGCAACAGTATAAGGGTTAGAATTTATTCACCATTTTCCCCAACTTACTCGTTATTAAATAAAAAATTAGGTCAGGAAGTAGATCAACTACCCCTAAATTTACTGTCCAATTTATCCATTTTACTTGAAATTTATAGCTATAGCACCGAATGATCAACCACATTTATACAAAATGTATTCCCTTAAGGTCAGTTTTTTTTTGCTATACTTAGGATAGTATCAACATTGGATGACTTATGTGGTAATCTTTAATTTATTTCATGACCCTACAGACAATGAAGCTAGCAGTAATTAGTTTATTACCAATCTCGTATGTAAAAATAATTGATGGAGTTATCTTAAGAGGAGCTCGATCTCGGAATCCTAATCCTAGCAGAGATCACAGGAATTCATAATACTTATTAATAGGAACATAAATTACAATATTTCATAACATTCATATCAGATCTTAATAAGGAAAATTTTATCAAGCTTGTGTGATTCAAAAGGATTTTGAGTTAAGGCACAATAAGTTTGTAACAAAAGAGCCATAAATATGATTACTTTTCTACCTCTTTGCGTCTAAAAAAATACCATAGATTGAGAAGCTAAGCATCTGCACTATCCAAAACCCACTACCAAATCACCCATGGGAAAGGGTGAATGCATCAATATCATGCCATAATACAGCTCCCTATTAAATAATAAAAACAAAAATAATAGAGCAAAAGCAGTGGAAACCCCTCTTTTATTTTTCATTTCTTTTCTTTATGCAAACAAGGTACTTAAGAACTATAAAAGATTATGGAATCAATCAAGGAAAAACCCAAATGAACCAAATGACTCAAGAAAGCAACCATACATCCAAAACAAGATGTCGTTTCAGAAAGAATAACAGTTCATTCCATGAAATTCTTAAAGATAGTGAAAATTGCAATGTTTAGACTTAACATGCATGTAATAAGCTCTTGGGTAGCAGAAATATCCACCACGCTCCAGAAACAGTACATTCTTTTGAAATGTTCCCAACTTTAGCTTGTTAGAAGATGAAAATATGACCACAGTTACGCTTTGGCACAACCACATTTTTGCACATACAGGGGGTATGCGGCAATGAAGGATCTGCAAAACTTGCAAACAACATAAAAGCATTCATCGAGTTTTCTCACGCATCCATCCCAAAGGGCGTGGGCAGGTTACAACACTACAAGACAGAAGTTTTAATAAAACAAAAAAAAAACTTTTAATAACCAGGAGCCCAACATATCATAAGATTCCAGGTCTAAAAAAAGACTCCCTAAGCAAAATACTTCACAGGGAAAGTTCACGTGACCAGAGAGTCAAGGAGGGTGCAGCCAACCACAAAAATTTCTCACATATCTAGCCATGAAAGGCATGAGTAGGTTACAACCACAGCCAGGGAGAAATTTTAATAAAAGAAATTTGCAATAAGATAAGTGCCCAACAATCATGAAGTTTCAACGTCTTTTCAAAAAAATGCAGAGCTACTACCCTCTAATGAATTCCACTCAGCCAGAAAATGAAAAAAGAAGAGGCATTTTCAAACCTACTATACGTGGGCAAAAGGAGGAGTTTAATAAGTTAAAGTAGGATGAAGAATACCATCATTCACCTCGTACCCATCTGCTAACAAAAACAATTTCGCTAGGAAAAATGCCTTTCAGCATCCCAAAAAAAAACAAGGCCACATCTCACATTGCCAGGTCCAAAAGGAATACGCAGGTCACAAGAAGACCAGACCAAACAAGTTAAAAGAAAACAAGGCTGAAAAAAATAAGAACCCACTCCAAAAACCAGCGGCCAGTAAGGGAGAAAAAAAATTACTGAGAGGACATAATAGATTTGCATTAACTAATTTTGGCAGGAGATCAAGTACTCGTACTCACTAATAGGGTAATCTTCTACCCCATGCCAAAGCAAGAAGGATAGAATCTCCATAAAGGATGGCAATTCGGTGGGTGACAAATCAGATTCCCCTTTTGATTTGTTAAAAAAAGACCATTAAAGTAAGCATGAAAGAAGATCTAATCGCCTAAGAGGAATAGAGTAGAGGTTGGAGCTTCAAAGGCAACACAGGAAACCAATTAACCGTGGTGCCACAATGCATAATCCTCTTTGTTTACACAAACTGAGGCTCCCAATACGGGAACAATCAGCCTAAAAAAATAGAATAGTTTAACAATAATAATAATAATAAAATTGATAACAATCGACAATAAAATAATAATAATAGAAAAAAAAATTGTCAAATGGGCATTACATTCACCTCCCCTTAAGAAAAGCATTGTCCTCGATGCGACATGACATTGAAGTAAAGAATGACAGTAAGCAACTAAGAACAGATAGAGGTAAAAGTACACCCTCTGGTTAAGATCCAGACACTAAACCATGGCCATGGGGTCGCCTTGGGAACAATTGGTGGAAATTTTAACTTTCAAGGTTCTGTGAAGATTGGAAGTTCTCTCTTATTCATCATTTCATTAGTCTCTTTCCATTATCATTATCATTATTTTTATTTTTAGTTCTTTTAAAATTTCATTGTTCTAGAGTTTTAGTTTATTCATTCTTGTGGGTGTCCAAAATGAATTGCTAATACAACACCCTACTAGGGTCATACAAGACACTACAGGTTCAAAAATATAAAAGTACATACTTCAAGGTGGTACCACACCATAAGATATTAGTCCATTTGTGGAAGGGAACATGCACGAACCACATAACATAGTACCTATCACACAACTATGACTGACAAATAATGCTCGAACAAAAGTGTACTATAACAACCTGAAATTTCCGCAGTCTCAGAGATGAAGTTTTTCAAATAACTCTTAAATCGCTACATTAGATAGGGTCAAACAAGGACATCAACGCCATATCACAACATCACATACAAAAAACCCAACTAACATGTAGTAAACATAATCATAACACCATAACCAAAACATCATACAAAACTGCATACCTCCTGAGCATAAGTCTCTCACACAACAAATCTCTTAAGATCTGAGGATGCATTCTATACTGAACCGAAGCAACATAGTTGGACAGCCTGCCTGTTGGAAGCGCTCAAAAAGGCTTCAACTAAAACTTTATCTCGTCCTTCTACTACGGCTACAAGATTTTGCAACAACTGATCACGACTGTGGTCGTGTGCAACCAGAACAGCAGGTTTAGCACCAACGGTTCCTTGAGATCGTCCTGTAGCAGCTGTCGCACTTAGCTCTCTCTGGAGGCCACTAATTTTCTGAGATAAGTTTACTTCTCTACCCTGTAGCTGCTGCATATCACCAGACACTTCCTCATGGCACTTTCCTAGGAGAATTTCAATTCTGCGCTCCACTGAAGCTGCCTGTACATCACGATTTTGAGGATCTACATCCACCCACGCAACATCAGGGAGACAGACCTTCATTTCACCATCAATGAATCCACTATCCAGAACACGCTGTAGCAATTCATTTGTTTCAGCATTTGATGGAGTGCAACAAGCATTCGTGGTTTTGGGCAGAAATAGCAGGTAGACCACGTGACAGCAGGTGGAGTCAACAGAAGATTTGCAAATCCAAAAATTTAATAAAAGGAAGATGCGCCCAACACACCACCGACTCCCACTCTCCCACGCCAAATAGGAAACATAAATTGCCACCTAACTACCAGCTAACCATAGCAAAAAAAAATTATTTTATCTTATTTTTGGAGCCCCACGATTTGGGGACAGGCCGCTTGCCATGAGTAAATAATGAACGGGCATTACATCTGTAACCAGTGTGGGTCCGTATTGTGGAAAGCATGTCTTTAGTTGGTTGTATTCCCTAGAGAACTTGTGTAGTGTCGTATTATCTTCAAGCAAGTAAAAAAAAAAATCTTGTCTTTTACTGTGTTGTTCGTGTGTTGAATTGTTGGGGTGTTACACATTTCCTATTGCTTTAGTATTTTTTTGTGTTGCATTTTTCGGGCATTACATCTGTAACCAGTGTGGGTCCGTGTTGTGGAAAGCATGTCTTTAGTTGGTTGTATTCCCTAGAGAACTTGTGTATTGTCATACTATCTTCAAGCAAGTAAAAAAAAAATCTTGTCTTTTACTGTGTTGTTTGTGTGTTGAATTGTTGGGGTGTTACACATTTCCTATTGCTTGTGTATATTTTTGTGTTGCATTTTTCCTTTTTCTATATTCCATGTTTCCCTTACAATAGTAAATATATTGTACTTGCAATATTTATTTGGAAAAACCTCATAGCAATGGTAGGCACTATTGGACCCTTACAAATTTTTACGTCAACGACCATTAACAAACTGCATCCGTACCATATGAAATGGGGGATCGAAGGTAGAATAACTCAAAAAGGAAATATACATAGTTATTACAATGAAAAGGGTGAGGGTGGGTGAGGTTATGAATTTCAATTTCATTGATGCTCTAATGATGACATTAGTATGACTTACTTTGTAAATTTTGCTACCTATTACCATGACAAAGTTTCAAGTTGGAGCAGTTTATTCAATGTCCAAGGGTGTCCTAAAATATATCAGAAAACCGTCATATAAAGGCTCTACCATCCCATGGAAACTCATTCTTAACATGGATTCTATTCTTTATATGTGTAGAACCTACCTCTGAAATTCCAAACCACCTTTTCCATTTCACCAATATTGTTGCGATCTATCAAATAGCTCTCGAGTCTATAGTACATGTTATGGGTTTGGCTACCTCTTCATCAGTTGTTTCTACCATTACCTGAAAAGATGGGACCTGTACTCAATGGTCTATTATTAGCATAAATGACTACACAGGATATATTATAGCCATTACCTTAAGGGGAACATTATGTGATGAGGCCACACAACAGTTACAAAAGGAAGAAGTTGAACATGTTATACACACACTAATCGCAGCTATTAAAAAAACCAAAGTGATGAAATTCAGGCAAAGAGGCCTAACTACAGGGACTAATACAAAATTATTCCTTTCACCTACAGTAAAAGAAATAAAGGCACTTTGTATTTGGTTAGGTACCCTAGAAGCAACAGGTGTCTCAGTTCCACTGAGTGCAGAAGTAATGGTGGAAAAAACCATTGTTCATATCCACGTATGCAGTACCCACAACCCCGACCAATAGGTGCAGTTGTTACTTCATTTAAATACATTAACATGGAAAACTATTGATATCATGCTTTCTCTCGCATGGTTAATGGTTAAAAATGTCATAAAAAACTAATTATAAATAGATAAAATTCTTGGAATTATGTCAAATGTAAACTTGGATTCAACTTTATATGAATATAAATATGCATTGCACATGATGCTAGAGGATCTTACTAGCACTATATCGGCAATGACTTTTGATGATGTGGCCAAAGATGTTTTGGGCTTGTTTGCAAATGCTCTTAAAAAAGAATACAATTACCGATGATGTGTGTGGACATTACCATACAGGTTACTCTTCCATGCATTCAGATTTATCTATTCTGATTCAATGCGTACCTATAATGGCAATGAGTAGGTATCATGTTACCGTACACAACACAATTATACGACCAAACAATATATAACACCATGCAGAACTGTTAGCAGCTTTTTTAGAATCTTTAGAATAGAAAACACACTTTGTAATTGTCACATATTTTTACATGCTAAAGAGAGTTAGTACGATTCTCTTGATATCCCTTGGCATTTCTTCTTTCAAGAAAGATTTCTTGTTTTCTGGATGATTTCTAGCATTAGGCTATTCCTCCTCATTTACTAAAGGTTCTTCTTCTTTGATGCCACTAAAAAATTGTTGTTCCAAGGCAACTACATGGTTTTAAGTGTCGTGAATAAATAATAGTATTTCATCTAGATTTTGGGTTGTATTTTTAAGCCTAAATATTTACCCTCCATCTGACCATCATATTCTGTTAAATGAAAATAATATGTCTAGTTAACATATGGACCCATTACGTTCAAGAGCTGATTAAACTTCAGCTCTGATACCAAAATGTAACACCCATGATACATTTATTCCAAATTAAGGGATTTTTTTAACACAAATCCCATAATCACAATTGATTTCTTCTATGATTTTAAGCTTGTAGAAAATAAAATCTAACATAATTAAATGTTTACAAAGCATCTGATATTAAATGTTAAACAATATGTATCAATAAGGGTCAAGTTGATCTTCCTTGTCTCCTTAATTCACTCTAACTGAGTGAGTATAATTTTTATACTATTGGTTAAAACTTTTTAACATGTCTTAAGAAGTATGTACAATTCCTATGTGTCAACTTGGAAATTAGACAAGATGTAATCCATCTGGTATCTGACACAACCAAGTTAGAGAAATGGTGAAAAAATAATGTATTCATCTAGTTACACTACTTTGGCCAATATTTAAAGAGAACAATACAAGTTTAGTCTTGTGACTACAAATAAGTAAGAAAAACATATCTCTGTCACTACACAACCATCTCTTCACAGTAATTTGGATCTTATTTCATTGTTTAAGAAATAAAGTATCATTTTTGAAGAAGTAGGAACCATGACTTATGCTTCTAATCGAAAGAATCATACCATTCCAATCTTAAGATCCTTATGGAAACAATAGTCACCATGTAATGAATTTCATCATTAGATGCTCGCTATCATTCCCATAGCCATCTTAAGCTAGCATTGTGAGGACTATGTCAATAGAAATGAAGATTGACTACAAATTAAATACATTTATTATGGTGGATGGAGTGAGGTAGGGTGAGGGCATGTCCTTCCTATCTGGGCATGTGGGCTCCATAAATGGCATGTAAAACTGTCACATTACTTACATAATAATGTAAGAACTTTACTTGATCCCTGAGGCCAAAACCACGTTGAAAACCAAGGTAACATTATAAATTTAGCACTATTCAGTATCTGCAATAAATAAACAGAACATTGCGTGGTGAATCGAGTAGTTGCTATATTGATTATGACATTGAAATTTCCCTTTCTTGTTATCCCGCTTATGTCTCTACAAGATTTGTCTCTTGCACTCTTCCTAACGTGAAAACCATCTGGAGGTTACAAATTTAGCTGTAATTGGATAGTTGCAGGCACGCTGGTAGATATTATGCAATATAGATGGGCATTTCTGAAAGGAGTTGAATTTATTTTTCATAAAGCACTTTATAGAAGAAAATTCCCAACAGCAGTAATTACTAGAAAAAATTTTGCTATTTTATTTTGGTAGTCGAATTAAGGGACGATTTGTGTAAAATGGAAATTGATTAGAAGGAATTATTTTCATGTGAATTATTTGGTTAATGCCTAAAAGGTGGTCTGATTAACTGCAACCATAACAAGATATGTACAAAATGATTTTGATGAAAAGGCCTTTAATCTTTCAAATGTAAAGCCAGGATTCATAGCCTTTGTAACCATCATTCACCCTCTGCGAAAATGGAGAATTTAGAAGACGGCATGGAAATCCATAAAACATAATAGAAATCTTATTTTTCCCTGCTACAATTTTCTCCCATTGTACGCCAAAAGAGGAAGCTTTGGATTAGGTTTTTCCTCCTATCTCAAGCACTTTTACCTCTTTGTGCTAGTCATATCCTGATTCGATGGGGTACTAAAATTACAACTGCAGCTGGAAAAACAAAAGGTCTAATCATGGCTCGTTATGAGTTCTATATTGTACAAAAGGGGAGAGTATATTTATGGAATTCAAGTTTTCTGGTCCATATCCAACAATGGACTAGTTTGTTCTTATGATCAATGTAATGGCTTGGTGTGTTATCTCTTTTGCATTCGAGTTGGTAATGTTTCAAATCTATTTTTGAGTTTCCATTACCATAGTTGATTGTTCATCTTTATGAGGACATACATCCTCATTTCCCATGAGTTGAGTCTCTTCATGCCTAGTTTGGTTTAGATCGTGTGTCAATAACCTGACTTGTTATTTTTCTCATTATGGTGTCAAGTTACCAGCTCATGAGTGACAATTATGGCTCATGCACTATAAAAAGGGTAAATAGAAATGCACTAAAGGTGGAGGAATTATTATAACAAGCCTATGAATTGTTTCATAAAATTCCTTGAAGGAATACGACCTCATAAGGAACACAAACTGTTTGACATAATGTATTAAAAAAACAGGTTCATGGAATGCATTAAGGAGTTTTTGAGTCTCATGAAATGGTGGTGGACCTGCATGGAGCCCCTCTTTCTTCACGTCCTTCATGGAAAGGCATGGTATTCCTAACCTTAATATTTTCTAATTTTTGTATAATATGGTTATCCATTTCAAATAAAATGAAAATATGAAACCACTAGATACAATACAATTGTATATTATAATCAGGTGATTAGTGCGAAAACACAAAAACTCCTTATGATTTATCGTACCGACTTACAACTTGACTTTCATCTGTGTTGCTATCATAACCTTATACGTTGTTATCTAAGGTATCAAAATTAGATGCTCATGTCTTCCGATATTAGTGAATGTTAGATGAATCATTAATAAAATAACCATTTTTGTCTACCTTGTAAAGTTTTTTAAAAATATCAATATTCTTAGACTCACAAAAGACCTTCTGGACCCCAAAAAAGAGAAGTGAATTTTTTTCCTTCTTCCTTGCTATATGGGGAGTCAACTTAAGCCTTAGATCAAACCTAATCAACTATTGCTACTCCCTTCACCACTCCCCTAGAATCCTGGTTATCCCGTTTTGCATTTTTAGGAAGATGTTAAAACTAAAAAGTTGGATTTTATTTCAGCTTGTTGTTTGAACCATGAGAAATGAAATGCTTATCCCCCTTCGCAAACCTCTAGTATTTTTACTAGACAATTTGTTGCAACCTTTAGTTTGGGGGAAAAAAATCTTCTTGATAGTTTAGAAAAAGTATTTTGTGCACCTCCAGTCACAATTTGACTAGGTCAAACTGCACACATTATGACCGGTGGCTCTGGAAAACCCGTCTCCATTTGAAATTCATTTACAAGTTCTCAATACTGTCGACTTTGATGAAATTTTTGTATATAGATAAACTTATAGGAAATTTCTTATTGCACGTTAGTCCATCAAATGTTATTTTTGGACGTAGTTTTCTAAGCCCTCGAGCTAACTTTTGACCATTTACAACTAGGCCAATTAGGACCAATGGCCTCGAAAAACTAGTCATCAATCATAAATTATTTGTCAATTCTGAATTCTATCAGTTCCTATGATTTCTTGGTATATAGGAGGAAACATAGAAATTTACCCGTGTTGTGTTTTCTCATTGGAAGATAACGTATGGAATTGGTTTCTTAGCCTCCGAGCCTAAATTGAACGTTTTTACAACTAGCAGTGAAACATAACAAGAAATTTGTAGGACCCCTGTTGAGTTACCAAACCCACATGGGAACTTGTTGACACTTGTAACTAACTATTTGAAACTCTATCATGTGAATTTTTGTGTGCAATTAAACTTTTGGTAAATAGTGGTTCACTCTCTCCCTATCTCTTTCTCTCTCCTTGGCTAAGAAATGAAGTGAAATGAAATGAAATAAATATGTGTCTCTAACCCTCTCCTTTCAAATGAAAATTATTATTATTATGTAAATGGGGAACTAAAAATGTTAATTATGCTTGGTGGATGCCATTTAAGAGATTTATCACTGATTTAATGCTCAAATGGTTTATCAGGAAGTAAGTAGAATTGTGAAACGATGTGGTTGTAACTTGTTATGTAATATTATAATTTATGTATGTTAATGAAATATATATATATACATGCATTGATCTATTATAATAAATACTTGCTATTAAAATTTTGTAATATGAATCAGATGCTAGTTTTAGGGGTGCTTTGGGAGATGTGCCCTTAACTTTAGGTGTTCTTTTGATTTAGATTTACATATGGTAAAGAGGGGGTTGCATATATATATATATGCTAAGTGAAATTGTAGAGGATAGTTTAACATTCTTTAAGATATGAAAGGTTTATTAATGAAGTTTTGTAATATTTTTAGGATCTTAGTGTTTAAGGGAAGCATGCATCTAAGCAAGGGTGTTATTTGATTCCAAAAATTGTATTGTAAAAGTGGGATAAATTTGTTAAATAAATTTGATACTAATATTTTATACTAAAATTCCAATTTGTAATTGTTGATTAAATAATTAGTGTGTGGTGTCTCCTACTTTGAAAATGTAATAAAGAAAACAAACCAAAATAGTTAGCCCTAGTATAAAATTTGTGTATAGCTACCCTTCATGTGTGTTTCCTTTCAACATAGAAAACTAAGACCTTAGAATGAACTTAATCCATACACTTCTTACTACCTTCTAGTTAAGTAAATAAGAGTCTATTTTGAGTTTATTGTCATCGCTTGTATGCTTAGTTACATCTTCGCGAACCTGACGGTTAGGAATGACATGGTTAAAATTTGAGACAAGTAGGTGGTTCCCTCCTAGGTTTGGTAATCGTGTGTGTAGTAAGGAGAATGTGTTCTCTTAAGGTAGTACTCCTTGGGAACTACCATTAAACATAATTTAACATCCTCTTGGACCGACATGCATGTTGCTGGTGAAGATCGCCAACTAACCTTGGAAATCACCTTTAAGAGTTGGGATCATAGATGAACTCAATACCCAAGATCTTGATTGTCATTTGGGTTCTACGATAAATTACGAAGAGTTAATTGTGAAACTTAACAAAATTTTAGTGTACAATTAATTTCTGAAAACATAATCATAAGATGATGTGCTTAGAGAAAAGTTAATTTAGGTAGTTCTCTTATCATGTTTAAACCATCTTGCGATGAGAAATGATACACACGTTGTGTAAAATCTAATGTGAACGTTAACCCTTTTAACAATGGACTACTCAATCTTTCTTGCCTACATATCCTAGAGTGCAATGGATGTATGAGGTGAAGCTGTGTGGTCTTGTTCTTAGATACTATTCCCTTAAGACAAGGACTAGTACTCTCATGATGATACAAATGCCCTTGTTAGCTAATAGGTCACATAATCTATTACAAAAGGCATATGAACCTAATTAGGGAAAACCCTCTTGTATTGGATGAAAACAATATTCAGTAAACCTAATCTTCAAACAAAGTAAGGAAGTATGTTGCCATGTTAAGTTCCTTCGAATCCTTAACTAACTATTAGAACATAACTATAATAAAACTATAATTTATGCTTTCCTTGGCAAGTGTTATCATGAGATGTTATTCCATAAGTAAAGTGAAGCATGCTCTTCCTCGAAATGTGATAAAACCCTATTGATATGGATAAAGAATGTAACGACCCAAATAATCACACACGAACAACACAGTGAAATACAGAATAACTTTTTTTTTTTGACTTGCTTGACACATAACACGACACAACATGTCATCACAAGGTTACAACCAACACTAGGAACCACTTGTTACGGGGAGGACCAAAAGGTCAGCACGGAAACGTTCACACCCAAAAGGATAATACACCTTTCTTTTCTACATGACAACATACAAATCCAACCACAAAACACACTTAAAGTTAGGGTCAACCACAATGAGATATTCTTGAGGGTTATTTATTTTAATAAGACATCCTGCAATTCTTAGCTTACGTTTTCAAGGAGACTCAAGATATGATTCTTACAATTCATCTTTACCAAGCTAAGTTTATTCTTTTTACACTGAGTAATCATCTTTAAATCTTCTCTATTTTGTCATTTATTTGCTTAATTCGTTATTTGGAGAAAGGGGTAATTTAATTTCACAAGGCCATCTATTAACACCTACACTACTAGAACTTGTTCATTACCTTGCTACAACAAGAATTCGTGTTCAACAAAATCAAGAGGAACTTACAAAGTATCCTGGGAAGGAGTTAAGGTCGAGTTAAATTCCTCTTTAAGATGTAATTAGTTATTACCAAGGTTTAATAGGAGCTTGGGCTTTTATACGTAATTATTAACGCTTTTACTTAGGCTTAACTGAAGGAGTTTATCAAAAGGAAACTACTTACTTTCAAATAGGCTGAGAGATAAAATTGTGTGGTTTCTAAATTTTCTTCTCTTACTTGTTAAATCTTATTAGAAACTAACTATTTTTTATTTTTTTTACTTTACCTTGTTTTAGGCGTTCACCAAAAAGAGTAGTGTTCACTAGTTTAGCTAGGGATATCAATTTATAAAAAAAAATTTACTTTACAAGGATAGTTTCACCTTTGAGTACTTCAGGAATCTCTTGTTCTCAGGTAAGTCATCTCTACATTAATTTATCTGAATATACATATATTTTAGTTAACTTCTATAAGGGTTAAAACCATTCCATTTAATCTTACTTAT
Organism: Taxus chinensis; assembly: GCA_019776745.2. Classification (NCBI taxonomy): domain Eukaryota; kingdom Viridiplantae; phylum Streptophyta; class Pinopsida; order Cupressales; family Taxaceae; genus Taxus; species Taxus chinensis. Next base: position 379,385,609 of record CM034155.1, on the reverse strand, counting down.
ATCCCATCATTACAAGGTTTCAGAGAGTTTTGACTTAACACTTTATTCTCAAAAACAAGGTTTTACAATACTTGTGCCAATGTAATGATTGAATATCATATCTCACCAAGGTAAGTAACTAGTCTAACAAAAAAAGGGAAAGAACACTTCACCACGTAGTTTTCCAAACATACCAAGGCAAGAGATCTTCTAAACTCTTTGCAAGCAAAGTTACAAAATTTACACCACTTTGAGCTTTCTACAAGAACTTCATAATTTGAACTGATGAAACTTTTACACTCTTTTCTTAAATCTACTCACATAATCCATTTGCACAAATATTATCTAGAGTCAGTTCGCTAGAAGTGAGCATGATAAGATATAAACCTCTCCTAATAACTTATGCCATCTAGTATTTAAATAAATGAAAGTTTGCAATACTCCTTATCAAACAATTTCTAACATACATTTAAAACTTAACTGCACATCTCATGATAATGCATTTCATACTCATTAATGTTCACTTCCTTAAGATCTGCTTACATAAGAACACCATTCCAAGAGACTAGATATACAACCTTAATCATGCAATTAATCATACTTAAATTACAATAAATAATAATGACGCTCACCTAATACCCTCGACCTACTTCACATATATAAGTGTCTAACAAGACTATCTTTCAATTAAATAAAAGCACCAATGACATTAAGTTTATATAATAAATACAAGTATCAATCTTACATTGTTCATAGATATTACCCAAGTATCAAACCTTCATAGATAATCAGTGGTGTGTAAGTATAGTTTGGATATTTATCCCGCAATTTTAAGATTATACTTATATTAACAAGGATTCCACCAATCCACAGGTTCATGTATTATTTAGGTGTCCTTTTGGTTGCTTATTCCATGTATTTATATATTTCTTCTAGTAAAAGAGTCCAACTCATAAGAATGAGTTATGACCGACTATACTGTCATCTGTTGGTAATATGCCAAAGATACATTTGACTAACTAAGATATGCAAGCGCAGCCCAAGCCACTATGAATGCAAGTATCAACATTATCTCAACTCCTAATGAGATGCGAGTATCAATTCTTAGCTAAACATAATAATCATCGTAAATAACTGAAATATTCCACTCGTTAACCAAGCATTGAAATAACATATTTATCCTTACCGATTACCTGATAACATAATATACCCTGTTATCTAATTCAACCTCCACTTGCATACCCCAATCTATGGGTATTAATAATTGTTCTATAAAAATGAAGTTAAATAATTTCAGGTGGACTTATATCCTTACTGTCATACATGGTAAGCACAGTTCCATTATGGTAGCTGTCACCTTTACTTAAGGCTATGCATGAATCCATTTTAGGGTAGTTATCTTAACTTCCCTATTCATCTGTTTTCTTACCAAAAGTCTTTCGACAAGCTTCAAGGTCAAAGTATAAGATAAATTTATAATTTTATATTTCAAGTGTTTTCTGAATTCGTATGCATGAGGGTATCACAAATCAATCAAACTTGAAGAATTTCGATGTATCCAATGTTACTTTAACCGATCCAAAGGTCCAAGTAGTGCCTCAAAATTAAGCCAAAGAATTATCCACATAGGATTATGACTTGTGTGCATAACATATTCGTAAAGGTCATTGAAAACCCATTAACACATGCTGCAGGAGGGTTCCAATCTAGTAATAAGCTCATAGTAATAATAATAGTAGAGGGCCTAGTGAGGGGTTTTCCATAATCCCCAAGGTAAATGATAATCGAATGGCTCAGATGGAGCTATCTAGAAAGACCAATTAAACTAGTATGAATCTCCAATTAGAAGCCCCCAATTCTAAAGGGGTTTATATCGTTATCAAACCACATTAAAAGACAAACATAGTCTTCCAAGAAAATTCTCATTTTCAAGCCATGTTCTACAAATAAAAAACAATACAAGGAATATTCTACATCTCATACACACACCACAATATTTTCTATAGAAACCACTGTTCACAGGAATAATCATGGAAAAATGATAAACCAACTTTATAAGATCGATAAGCGAGAATCACTGGACATATTTCTTCTTGTCAAATAGTAATTAAGATAAACGGGTAAAGGGGGAGAGAGATCAGCTCATGCAATTATAATTATAAGTCATCCGAAACCCCTCTCTACAGAATTCAAACAAAATAAAATTTGCAGAGATTGATTTACCCAAATACTAAAGGAAATAAATTATTAAGAGAGAGGGTTATGGATTATCATGCCTGTCTGGGGCTTCCTCAAAATAGCCACATCGAACCAAGGCTCGGGCAACAGCAACACAACCTACGTAACTTCTCTTCCTTAGCCTTCTGAAGGTCCAACTCTGTTAATGGCCATGCCCTTGACTTCATGAAATCAATTGTATAGTCTGCAATGTGCATCTCTGCCCATACACTGATGGGGTAAATGTTAAAGCCTCGTTTTACAATATCATGGGGATGCCGTGACATTGAACTGTTTTCGAGAAACTTGTGCAAGTCTGGGATGATAAGTTGGGGGGGTTTGGAGGAAAGGAAAAAGAAAAAGGAGTGGTGAAAGGATGTTCTGAGAGAGAAGGGTTTTGCAATCAATCCAGCACTTCAGGGACACTCTGAAATTACATGCCTGTTTTCCTTTGATATGCCATTATCCTCTCCTTTTGACGACCCATCCTGGTAGTTGACCGCACAAGAAAATACTTTGAGTGTCCAGACCATAAGAGCCCCAGTTCCATCAATCCCTCCTTCCTTCCAAGCATCCCCGCTCATATAATAACATGGCAGCCAAAGAGATAGGAAAAAGCAGCCACAAAAGTGATACGCCCACAAAGACTTCTGCACAGCAGCATGTAACAATAGCCCAGCATGGAACTATAAGCTTTCCATTGCTTCCTGCATAGACTTTGTTTCCTGCAACTACAAGCTCTACATATCACATATCTGACATCATCTTCCACATAACAAAACCCCCTGTCTCGGCATCCTTGGAAGGATTCTTAGTCTTTGTTATTTTGGTGGTTGTCTCATACTCTGAAGTTAGCATCTTCACTCGACCCATTGCATAAGAATTAAAAAATGAGCTCTCTATCCTCGCTCCTGATGTTGCTATGTACTGCTGTAAAATATACTATGCAGAGGATGCTTCCTTAAATCTTCTTATTCATGTGCTTCTCCAGGATCAGGATTCAAATTCAGGGAATGTGAACTCGAATAAAACAAATACCATGTCGTTAATGAAAGCTAAGTGATTGCACTTGATCTGTATATGTTGAAATGTCCCCTGATGCAACCCAACATTCCAGACATGCACAGCTTGGATAAAAGACCAAACCCCTCCCCCCCACTTCATGCGTTGGCAGAGAATGGACAAACTGAGGGTTTCACAAAGAGGAAGAGTGATGAGAAAAATCTTGCAAAGACATAAGTGAAATAGCGGGAATAAGCACTTTCAATGTCTTAATCAATACAACAACTCCTCGAAATAAAAGATAAAGAGCAGGAAAACAAAGTTAAAAAACCCCTCATAGAATTCAAGCCTGCAACCGGAGGATGAGCAGATCGTAGAAACAAGAAAAGACGTGCACACCAGTCCTCTCCCTCTTCACAGACACACTTGAATCTTCCCGTCTCAGGCATAGCTAAAAAACCAACTTCGAACACAAGAAACACTAACCGAAGGGCCTACACGCATGGGCATCACCTGTAGCAGATAATGTTAACGTCTTCTTCCACCATTCAGGACCAGAACAATACTAAAAATACATTTTTGCCTTTCTGATAACACGGTATACTTCTTTCCAAGCGTGCTGCAGGATGACTTTGGTAGCTTTATCATGTTCATGGCGGCCTGTCGTATGAAGCAACTGTTCCCTGCTTTGAGAGACCTGTTTCATCTTCTGACCGGCGCCATTAATTCTCGGCCACCAAACTGGGTAAAACTTGGAGAGCTTTACCAGAAATGCACGACACGAGACTCTAAAAGGTAGTACAAAACCACAAATGCAAGGAAGAACAATCTGCAACCCGAGTTTAGATCCACTATAAAATCCACAATCAACCCTCTCCACATACATTTAAGGGAAGCTTAGATCAATCGTTAAAAGGAACTACTGGTAACACTCTCACTGTCACATAGTCAAATTTGACAGAAATATCTTGAAGGAGGATCCCGAATCCGAGGATGCATTGATACTGAACAGATAACAACAAAGTTGGACAACCCGCTTGGTGGAGGCGCTTACAAAGGCTTCGACTATACTGCAACATGCCTGTTGCCTGGCTAATTACTGTCACAGGTTGTTGCTGTGCATCCCCAGCAAGAACACACCTCGTAGCACTTAAGGAGGTGGAGGTAACACGCCTACTCTACCAGCTATCACGTCAATTTAGACTGCGTCCAAGGCATTGAAGGAGGAAATCAAAATAAGATCCTGGTGAATAAAAACGCGTCCACCGACTCCCGTCTCCCACACGCAAGGACAGAAAAGACGTTGTGGTCAAAATTCTGCAGACCGGGTGGTTGGGAGGAGGCCAAGGTGGCAGAAACATAAGTCCTCGATGCACGGGGCATTACATTCTCCTCCCCTTAAGAAAGCATCGTCCTCGATGCGACATAACACAATGGAAAAGAAATGGTTCACAACCAAGAACAGGTACAGGAGAAAATACACTTTATGGTTTAAAATTTTAGTTGATTAAAGTACGGCCACAAGGTAGCCTTAGGAACATTTGGTAGAAATTCTAACTTTTAAGGTTCTGTGAAGATTGGCAGTTCTTTCTTATTTATTATTTTCGTTAGTCTCTTTCCATTAACATTATTCTTAGTTTAATTTCTTTTAAAATTTCATCATTGAAGAGTTTTGGTTTATTCCTCATGGTGGGTGCCCAACATGAACTACTAACATAACACCCTATCAGGTTCACAAGACCCTACAGATTCACAAGCACGCAAGTATATACTTCATGATTGTATTACACCACAACAGGTTACTCAAATATGGAATAGAATAGGCACAGTCCACATAACATAGTACTCGTCACACATCAATGACTGACACACAAAATACTCAAACAAAAGAGTACTACAATCCACTAGACATTTCCTCAATTTGTAATCAATGAAAAACTCACATAACACCAAACCATGCTATAGGTACATAGTGTCCACAAGGGAATCAATGACATAACCACAACATCACAACACATATCCATCTGACATGAGTAACACATACATAAAAAGACCACTACCAAACATCACCATAACTCAACATATATCCTGAAACATCAAACATATAGACAAATATCATAAGCCTCCCTCAAACTCTTATGCCTCCCTCAAGTCTCTTATGCCTCCCTCAAACTCTTATGCCTCCCTCAAGTCTCTTATGCCTCCCTCAAACTCTTATGCCTCCCTCAATCTCTTATGCCTCCCTCAATCTCTTATGCCTCCCTCAAGTCTCTTATGCCTCCCTCAAACTCTTATGCCTCCCTCAAGGAGGCCGGTTGACCCTATGGCCTAAGACACATAGAGTTCAGACACTCCTAACCCAAGTGACATAATAACGCGTGGTTCCACAACCCGCTAGTTATCTGTACTCCTTGGGGCGTACCCCTATACAAAGAAGAGGGTCCATAGGTCCAACCATTCCATGGTGCATCCCATGAACCTATTCCACACATCACGACAATAGAACCAGCACAACAATCCAATCCAAAGTGCCAAGTGGCAAAGTACAAGCCTTGGGCAAGGCGGTTAAAATTCCAAATTTAAAAAGAAGACCCAAATTCAAGCAAAATAAATGGCCAAATAGCCATAGTTAGTATCAAAATCCCCATGTTAGTGCCACAAACCAAGGAAATGCCCAAAATTGTAAAGCATGGCAATCAAGAAAGCTGCTGGTCCTTACAAAATAAAGAAAAAAAATCAATTACGAATAAAATCAACTTATAATAATGTCACATTACGATAACTGTGTGGCTTTATCTAGCCACCAAAGGGGTACTCAACGAGTTTCTATCACTCGGACATCGAGCCTCAGCTCATAAAATACATATCAATAATACAACTGTCATCACCTCCATTTGAATCATCCCGCCACCACTTCGACAAGGCTAAACATAGTCATAGATACACTAAGGTTGCATACATACAACCACATAGGGAGAGAGGAAAGAATCACAAGTTATCTACTAAACCGAGTTTTGACTCGAGTTATTGACCCATGGTACACCATTCCTCACTCTCAACATACGCTTCTACCGATTACCCTCAGGGTTGGTTAGCGTAAGGTTCACAACATAACATACAACAACATCACTAACATAACGGTGGCACACACATAGCTACCATAACATCTCACGTATGGTATGTATACAGGGTAGATCACAATCATACATCCACAGGGCGTAATACATCACTTTACCACATTCTGCACCCAAAGCGCAATCACCATATGATAGGGTTCATACACTCCCCGTATGACCCAAAATCACAACATGAAGCATTACCTATTTGCACAGTCATACATACGATGAAGATAGTACATCACAACATAACATTCATGGCTACATAACAAGGTGGTACACACATTCCTCCAAAACATGGTAAAAACATCATGATACAACTCATTTCTTTTAACATCAATCTAGTCATACAACACATTGATACACCCACATATCACAATGTGTCACAATGCTCTAACACTATGTCATCCACTTTGTAATTCTTTTCACACATCACAAGAAGTAATTCACCTGTGAACTCTTCATAGAATCCACAAGAAGGAGAGAGAATACTCCCATCCCAAACATATCAACATGATCACAAACACGCACAATGTGACATACACATCATGTGCGTTCACAATATCGCAATTACGAAAATAATCACATCACGTTTAAAGCACATTACTCTTCCAATATCTACCACCATCATGCAACATCATCATCATCATGCAGTATCATCATGTAACACCACCACCACCATGTAACATCATCATATAACACCAATCCGGCCCATAGGTTTGAGAGCATGAACCTACGCTCTGATACCAAGTGTAACGACCCAAATAATCACACACGAAAAACACAGTGAAATACAGAATAACTTTTTTTTTTGACTTTCTTGACACATAACACGACACAACATGTCGTCACAAGGTTACAACCAACACTAGGAACCACTTGTTACGGGGAGGACCACAAGGTCAACACGGAAACGTTCACACCCAAAAGGATAATACACCTTTCTTTTCGACATGACAACATAGAAATCCAACCACAAAACACACTTACAGTTAGGGCCAACCACAATGAGATATTCTTGAGGGTTATTTATTTTAATAAGACATCCTGCAATTCTTAGCTTACGTTTTCAAGGAGACTCAAGATATGATTCTTACAATTCATCTTTACCAAGCTAAGTTTATTCTTTTTACACTGAGTAATCATCTTTAAATCTTCTCTATTTTGTCATTTATTTGCTTAATTCGTTATTTGGAGAAAGGGGGTAATTTAATTTCACAAGGCCATCTATTAACACCTACGCTACTAGAACTTGTTCATTACCTTGCTACAACAAGAATTCGTGTTCAACAAAATCAAGAGGAACTTACAAAGTATCCTAGGAAGGAGTTAAGGTCAAGTTAAATTCCTCTTTAAGATGTCATTAGTTATTACCAAGGTTTAATAGGAGCTTGGGGTTTTATACGTAATTATTAACGCTTTTACTTAGGCTTAACTGAAGGAGTTTATCAAAAGGAAACTACTTACTTTCAAATAGGCTGAGAGATAAAATTGTGTGGTTTCTAAATTTTCTTCTCTTACTTGTTAAATCTTATTAGAAACTAACTATTTTTTATTTTTTTTCCTTTAGCTTGTTTTAGGCGTTCACCAAAAAGAGTAGTGTTCACTAGTTTAGCTAGGGATATCAATTTATAAAAAAAAAAAATATTTTTACAAGGATAGTTTCACCTTTGAGTACTTCAGGAATCTCTTGTTCTCAGGTAAGTCATCTCTACATTAATTTATCTGAATATACATATATTTTAGTTAACTTCTATAAGGGTTAACCATTCCATTTAATCTTACTTATATCCCATCATTACAAGGTGTCAGAGAGTTTTGACTTAACACTTTATTCTCAAAAACAAGGTTTTACAATACTTGTGCCAATGTAATGATTGAATATCATATCTCACCAAGGTAAGTAACTAGTCTAACAACAAACAGGGAAAGAACAGTTCACCACGTAGTTTTCCAAACATACCAAGGCAAGAGATCTTCTAAACTCTTTGCAAGAAAAGTTACAAAATTTACACCGCATTGAACTTTCTACAAGAACTTCATAATTTGAACTGATGAAACTTTTACACTCTTTTCTTTAATCTACTCGCATAATCCATCTGCACAAATATTATCTAGAGTCAGTTCACTAGAACTGAGCATGATAAGATATAAACCTCTCCTAATAACTTATTCCATCTAGTATTTAAATAAATGAAAGTTTGCAATACTCCTTATCAAACAATTTCTAACATACATTTAAAAAATTAACTACACATCTCATGATAATGACATTCCATACTCATTAATGTTCACTTCCTTAAGATCTGCTTACATAAGAACACCATTCCAAGAGACTAGATATACAACCTTAATCATGCAATTAATCATACTTAAATTACAGTAAATAATAATGATGCTCACCTAATACCCTCGACCTACTTCACATATATAAGTGTCTAACAAGACTATCTTTCAATTAAATAAAAGCACCAACGACATTAAGTTTATATAATAAATACAAGTATCAATCTTACATTGTTCATCGATACTACCCAAGTATCAAACCTTCATAGATAATCAGTGGTATGTAAGTATAGTTTGGATATTTATCCCGCAATTTTAAGATTATAATTATATTAACAAGGATTCCACCAATCCACAGGTTCATGTACTATTTAGGTGTCCTTTTGGTTGCTTATTCCATGTGTTTATATATTTCTTCTAGTAAAAGAGTCCAACTCATAAGAATGAGATATGACCGACTATACTGTCATCTGTTGGTAATATGCCAAAGATACATTTGACTAGCTAAGATATGCAAGTGCAGCCCAAGCCACTATGAATGCAAGTATCAACATTATCTCAACTCCTAATAAGATGCGAGTATCAAGTTTTAGTTAAACATAATAATCATCGTAAATAACTGAAATATTCCACTCGTTAACCAAGCATTGAAATAACATATTTATCCTTACCGGTTACCTGATAACATAATATACCCTGTTATCTAATTCAACCTCCACTTGCATACCCCAATCTATGGGTATTAATAATTGTTCTATCAAAATGAAGTTAAATAATTTCAGGTGGACTTATATCCTTACTGTCATACATGGTAAGCATAGTTCCATTATGGTAGCTGTCACCTTTACTTAAGGCTATGCATGACTCCATTTTAGGGTAGTTATCTTAACTTCCCTATTCATCTGTTTTTTTACCAAAAGTCTTTCGACAAGCTTCAAGGTCAAAGTATAAGATAAATTTATAATTTTATATTTCAAGCATTGTCTGAATTCGTACGCATGAGGGTATCACAAATCAATCAAACTTGAAGAATGTCGATGTAGCCAATGTTACTTTAACTGATCCAAAGGTCCAAGTAGTACCTCAAAATTAAGCCAAAGAATTATCCACATAGGATTATGACTTGTGTGCATAACATATTCGTAAAGTTCATTGAAAACCCATTAACACATGCTGTAGGAGGGTTCCAATCTAGTAATAAGCTCATAGTAATAATAATAGCAGAGGGCCTGGTGAGGGGTTTTCCATAATCCCCAAGGTAAATGATAATCGAATGACTCAGATGGAGCTATCTAGAAGGACCAATTAAACTAGTATGACTCTCCAATTAGAAGCCCCCAATTCTAAAAGGGTTTATATCGTTATCAAACCACATTAAAAGACAAACATAGTCTTCCAAGAAAATTCCTGTTTTCAAGCCATGTTCTACAAATAAAAAACAATACAAGGAATATTCTACATCTCATACACACACCACAATATTTTCTACAGAAACCACTGTTCACAGGAATAATCATGGAAAAATGATAACCCAACTTTATAAGATCGATAAGCGAGAATCACTAGAGAGATTTCTTCTTGTCAAATAGTAATTAAAATAAATGGGTAAAGGGGGAGAGAGATCAGCTCATGCAATTATAATTATAAGTCATCCGAAACCCCTCTCTACATTATTCAAACAAAATAAAATTTACAGAGATTGATTTATTTAAATAATAAAGGAAATAAATTATTAAGAGAGAGGGTTAGGGCTTATCATGCCTGTTTGGGGCTTCCTCAAAGCAGCCACGTCGAATCAAGGCTCGGGCAATAGCAACACAACCTGCGCAACTTCTCTTCCTTAGCCTACTGAAGGTCCAACTCTGTTAATGGCCATGCCCTTGACTTCATGAAATCAATTATATAGTCTGAAATGTGCATCTCTGCCCATACACTGATGGGGTAAATGCTAAAGCCTCGTTTTACAATATCATGGGGATGCCATGACATTGAACTGTTTTCAAGAAACTTGTGCAAGTCTGGGATGATAAGCTGGGGGGTTTGGAGGAAAGGAAAAAGAAAAAGGAGTGGTGAAAGGATGTTCTAAGAGAGAAGGGTTTTGCAATCAATCCAGCACTTCAGGGACACTCTGAAATTACATGCCTGTTTTCCTTTGATATGCCATCATCCTCTCCTTTTGATGACCCATCCTGGTAGTTGACTGCAAAAGAAAATAATTTGAGTGTCCAGACCATAAGAGCCCTAGTTCCATCAATCCCTCCTTCCTTCCAAGCATCCCCACTCATATAATAACATGGCAGCCAAAGAGATAGGAAAAAGCAACCACAAAAGTGATACGCCCACAAAGACTTCTGCACAGCAGCATGGAACTATAGCCCAACATGGAACTATAAGCTTTCCATTGCTTCCTGCATAGATTTTGTTGCCTACAACTACAAGCTCTACATACCACATATCTGACATCATTTGCCATAGAACAAAACCCCTTGTCTCGGCATCCTTGGAAGGATTCTTAGTCTTTTTTATTTTGGTGGCTATCTCATACTTTGAAGTTAACATCTTCACTCGACCCATTGCATAAGAATTCCAAAAAAAGCTCTCTATTCTCGCTCCTGATGTTGCTATGTATTGCTGTAAAATATACTATGCAGAGGATGCTTCCTTAAATCTTCTTATTCATGTGCTTCTCCAGGATCAGGCTTCAAAGTTAGGGGATGTGAACTCAAATAAATTAGATACCATGTCGTTAATGAAAGCTAAGTGATTGCACTTGATATGTATATGTTGAAATGTCCCTTGATGCAACCCAACATTCCAGACATGCACAACTTGGATAAAAGACCAAACCCCTCCCCCCCACTTCACGCGTTGGCAGAGAATGGACAAACTGAGGGTTTCACATAGAGGAAGAGTGATGAGACAAATCTTGCAAAGACATAAGTGAAATAGCAAGAACAAGCACTTTCAATGTCTTAATCAATACAACAACTCCTCGAAATAAAAGATAAAGAGTAGGAAAACAAAGTTAAAAAACCCCTCATAGAATGCAAGCCTGCAACCGGAGGATAAGTAGATCATAGAAACAAGAAAAGACGTGCACACCAGTCCTCTCCCTCTTCACGGACACACTTGAATCTTCCCATCTCAGGCATAGCAAAAAAAAACAACTTCGAACACAAGAAACACTAACCGAAGGGCCTACACGCATGGGCATCGCCTGTAGCAGATAATGTTAACGTCTTCTTCCACCATTCAGGACCAGAACAATACTACAAATACATTTCTGCCTCTCTGATAACACGGTATACTTCTTTCCAAGCGTGCTGCAGGATGACTTTTGTAGCTTTGTCATGTTCATGGCGGCCTGTCGTATGAAGCAACTGTTCCCTGCTTTGAGAGACCTGTTTCATCTTTTGACTGGCGCCATTAATTCTCGGCCACCCAACTGGGAAAAACTTGGAGAGCTTTACCAGAAATTCACGACACGGGACTCTAAAAGGTAGTACAGAACCACAAATGCAAGGAAGAACAATCTGCAACCCGAGTTTAGATCCACTATAAAATCCACAATCAACCCTCTCCACATACATTTAAGGGAAGCTTAGATCAATCATTAAAAGGAACTACTGGTAACACTCTCACTATCACATAGTCAAATTTGACAGAAATATCTTGAAGGAGGATCCCGAATCCGAGGATGCATTGATACTGAACAGATAACAACAAAGTTGGACAACCCGCTTGGTGGAGGCGCTTACAAAGGCTTCGACTATACTGCAACACGCCTGCTGCCTGGCTAATTACTGTCACAGGTTGTTGCTTTGCATCCCCAGTAAGAACACACCTCGCAGCACTCAAGGAGGTGGAGGTAACACGCCTACTCTACCAGCTATCATGTCAATTTAGACTGCGTCCAAGGGATTGAAGGAGGAAATCAAAATAAGATCCTGGTGAATAAAAACGCGTCCACCGACTCCCATCTCCCGCACGCAAGGATAGAAAAGACGTTGTGGTCAAAATTCTGCAAACTGGGTGGTTGGGAGGAGGCCAAGGTGGCAGAAGCATAAGTCCTCGATGCACGGGGCATTACAAAGAACCTATTTCCTATAACACTTATTGTGTACTAACTCAATTATAAATTTATAAAAGAATGAAAGAAAATTGACCCTAAATCCTTCAACAAAAAGGATGAACTTTACATCCTTTAGACTACACTTGTTTCATTATGTAATAGAGGTATGATAAAAGATAAAGATGCATGCCCTTAGGATTGAATCCTAGGGTTACAAATTAGTAGCCATGTGTGTATGTAAATAGCCTTGGGTGTAACTAAATGTACTTTTAACAAACGAGTGAATTGAACAAGTAATTGAAATAATGTAGATGATCCTAATTCAAAGAGACATACCACAAGTTAAATGTTAAACAATATAAAATAAATCTAGCAAAAAGGCAATGGAAAGTATGATTCTCACATTATGAGTCTTCGTAGAACATAAGTTAAAGATTGAAACATGATTTTAATAAATGTGCAATCCTTAAATATCATGTCATGGGAAGACCCTATCTATAAGTTTATGATGTAGTTGATTCGTCATGTTTTGCCTAGTCAATTGGGAAAAAAAATAAGTGACCTTGTTGTGCATCACGTATTTTCATGTTATCTATATGGGTAAATGTTTGTACAAACATACCACGTGTTGTGCATAGTTCTAAGTGATCTCCTGTAGAGTCATGTGTACTACAATGTGAGTAAAAAAAAATTATTGTGGTATTTTTGCTGTTGTTTTGTGTGTGTAAAATGTGGTCATTACATTTGGTATAAGAGTGGAGGCTCATGCTATCGAACCTATGGGATGGATTAGAGTTGTTATAATTGTGAATGGTGGTGGTGGAGATGGTAAGACCTATGTGATAGATGTTGTGATATGACCAGCGTTGTAATCATGATATTATGAATGCACATGGTGTGTATGTCACTTAGTGTGTATTTAATTCCATATTGATGTGGTTTTGAAGATATCATGCGCTCTCCTTTTCATGGATTTAATGAGGAGTTCATGTGTGATGTGTCAGCTGGGTGTCTGTAAAAACAATGTTATTGTGGATTGTGGAGTGTTGGAGTTTCTTGTTATTATGTGATATGTAGGTGTGATGATGTGTTGCATGACATAATGGTGTGTAGTGGATTGGATTGTATCGTAATGTCACCACCACATAGTGATGAACTATATGTCACTATGTTGTCTTGGAATTGATTTTATGTTGTAATGTTATTCACTATGTTTATCATGCGTATAATTTTTGTAATATGAGATTATTCATGTTGCGAATTAGGGGAATATGGGGATTGTATGAACCCTATTGTGATTTACTTTCACGATGATGTCTATAATGGCTCGGTGTGTTATCTCTTATGCATTCAAGCGGGTAATGTTTCAGATTTATTTCTGGGTTTCCATGACTGTGGCGTATTGTTCATATTTAGCAGCCCATACATCCTCATTTCCCATGAGTTGAGTCTCTTCATGCCTAATTTGATTTAGATCGTGTGTCAATAAATTGATTTGTCATTTTTCACATCGTCGTGTCAAGTTATTAGCTTGTGAGTGAAAATTATGGCTCATGCGATGTAAAAAGAGAAAATAGAAATGCACTAAAGGTGGAGGAATTCTTATAGCAATCCCATGAACTATTTTAAGAAATGCTTTAAAGGAATGCGGCCTCATAATTCCTTAAGGAGTTTTGGAGTCTTATGAAATAATGGTGGACTTGCGTGGAGTCCCTATTTTTTTGCGTCGTTCTTGGAGAGGCATGGTCTTCCTTACCTTAATCTTTAATCTTTTTCATATAATTTGGTTATCCATTTGTAATGAAAATAAAATATGAAACCATTAGATATGATACAACAAGATATTATAAGCAATCAATTAGCGTGAAAACAATAAAAATCTTCCTTATGATTTACCTTACAAAGTTAAAACTTGACTTCCATCTGTTTTGCTATCGTAACCTTATAGGTTGCTATCTAAGGTATAAAAATTAGATGCTCGTGTCCACTGGTATTAGTGAATGTTAGATGAATTTTTAATAAAATAACCATTTTTTTCTACATTGTAAATTCCAAAAAACGAAAAAATGCAATATTCCAAAACTCGCAAAAGACCTCTGGACCCCGGAAAAGAGAAGTGAAGTTTTTTCCTTGTTCCTTGCTATGTGGGGAGTTGGCTTAAGCCTTATATCAAACCTAATTGAATGTTGGTACTCCCTTGACCACTCCCCTAGAATCCTAGTTATCCCATTTTGCACTTTTAGGAATCTGTTGAAACTAAAAAGTTGGATTTCGTTTCGTCTCATTGTTTAAACCCTGAGTTAAGAAATGCTTATCCACCTTCACAAACCTCTAGTATTTTTATTAGGAAATTTCTTGTAACCTTCAGTTTGGGTAAAAAAACTCTTCTTGATATCTCGGCAAAGGAATTCTGTATGCCTCCGGTCACAGTTTCACTAGGTCAAACTGGACCAATTACACCCAGTGGCTCCGGAAAACCGATTGTTGTTTGTTACCCATTTTCCAATTCTCAGTCCTGTTAAATCTAATGAGTTATCAATATATATATGGTAAACTGTAGGAAATTTATTGTTTCACATTATTCCATACAACATTAGTTTTGTATGTGGTTTTCTAAGCCCTCAAGCTAACCTTTGATCATTTGCAACTAGGCCAATTACCACCGATGACCTCAGAAAATTGGCTGCCAATCGTAAACCGTTTGTTAGTTCTCGATTCCATTAGTTCCTATGAATTATTTGTGTATAAGATAATACATATAAATTTACCTATGGTGTTTTTTCTTGTCAAAAGACAACATTTGAAATTGGTTTCATAGCCTCCAAGCCTAAATTGAACATTTTTGCAACTAGTGGGAAAACGTAAAAAGAAAGTTGTAGGAACCCCATCTGGTTACCAAACCCCCATGGAAACTTGTTGACACTTGTAACTAATTATTTTAAACTCTATCATGTGACTTGTTTTGTGACATTTAACTTTCAGGAAATAGTGGTTCTCTCTCTCCCTATCTCTTTCTCTCTTCTTGGCTAAGAAATGAAGTGAAATGAAATGAAATAAATATGTGTCTCTAACACTCTCCTTTTGAATGTAAATTATTATTATTATGTAAATGGAAAAATAAAAAGGTTAATTATGCTATATCTAGGTGGATCCCATGTCAGCAATTTATCGATGATTTGATGCTCATGTTGTTTCGCAAGATGCAAGTAGGATGGAAAAACGATGTGGTTGTAACCCATTGTGTATTATTGTAATTTATGTATATTAATGATATATATATATATACATGTATTTCTATGTTACAATAAACACTTGTTACTAAATTTTGGTAAAATGTATGAGATGCTAGTTTATGGGATGCTTTGGGAAATGTGCATTTAACTTTAGGTGTTGTTTTGATTTAGATTTACATATGGTAAAGAGGGGGTTGGATATATATATGTTAAGTGAAATTTTAGAGGATAGTTTTCCATTTTCTAAGCTTTGAAAGGTTTTTTAATGAAGTTTTTTAGTATTTTTAAGATGCTAGTGTTTAAGGGAAAAGTTGATCTAAACTGGGATAAATGTGTTAAATGAAATTGAATCCAATAGTTTATAGTTCAATTCCATTGTGCAATTTATGATTAAATAATTGGTGTGTGGTGTTTCCTAATTTTAATATGTAATAAAGAAAACTAGCCAAAACAATTATCCCTGGTATAAAATTCATGTATAGTTACCATTCTTGTGTGTTTCCTTTTAGCATATAAAAATAAGACCTTAGAATGAACTTAATCCTTACACTTGTTAACACATTCTAGTTAAGTAAACAAGATCCGATTTTGAGTTTATTTTCATGGCTAGTATGGTTAACAACATCATCATGGATCCGATGGTTAGGAATAACATGGTTAAAATTTCACTTGAGTAGGTGGTTCCCTCCTAGGTTTGGGTATGGTGTGTGTGGTAAGGAGAATGTGTTCTCTTAAGGTAGTACTCCATGGAAACCAACATTAAACATTGTGTAACATCCTCTTGGACTAACATGCATGTTGAGTGGTGAAGACTGCCAACTAACCTTAGACTTGTCACCTTTAATAGTTGGGATCATAGATGAACTTGATACCCAATCTCGATTGTCATTTGGTTTCTACGATGTAATACGAAGAGTTAATTGTGAAACTTAACAATATTTTAGTGTATGATTAATTTGTGAAAACATAACCATAGGATGATTATCTTAGAGAAAGGTGAATTTAGGTCATTCTCTTATCATGTTTAAACCATCTTGCCATGAGAAACGATACACACGTTGTGTAAATTCCAATGTGAACCTTAACCTTTTTAACAATTGACTAGTCAATCTTACTCTCCTACTTATCCTAGTGTGTAATGGATGTATAAGGTGAAACTATGTGGTCTTGTTCTTAGAGACTAATCCCTTAAGAAAAAGACTAGTAGAATCATGAGGATACAAATGCCCCTTTTAGCAAACAGGTCACACAATTTATTACAAAAGGCATATGATCCTAATTAGAGAAAAACCTCTTGAGTTGGACAAAAACAATACACAGGAAACCTAATCTTGAAAAAAATTAAGGAAGTATGTTGCCATGTTAAGTTCCTTTGAATGCTTAACTAACTATCAGAACATAACTATAATAAAATCACAATTGACGCTTGTTCTCAGGAAGTGTTATTGTGAGATGTTATTCCACGGGTAAATTGTAGCATGATCTTCCTAGAAATGCGATGAAACCCTCTAGATATGTATAAATAACATATTTCCTATAATACTTACTGTGTACTAACTCAATTATAAATTTAGAAATGAATGAAAAAAACTCAACCCTAAATCCTTAAACAAAAATGATTAACTTCACATCCTTTGGACTAAACTTATTTCATTGTGTAATGGATGTATGATAAAAGATAAAGATGCATGCCCTTATGAGTGAATCCTAGGGATAATACCTAATATCCGTGTGTGTTTATAAATAGCCTTGGGTGTAACTAAATATCATATTAACAAATGAGAAAATTGAACAAGTAATTGAAATAATGTAGATGATCCAGCTTATTCAACGATAAACACCATAAGTTAAATGTTAAACAATATAAAAGAAATATAGAAAAAAAAGGAAAATGAATGTATGATTCTCACATTATGAGCCTTCCTAGAATTTAAGTCAAATATTGAAACATTATTTTAATAAATGTACAATCCTAAAATATCATGCCGCATGAAGACCCTATCTATAAGTTTATATTGTAGTTGAATTGTCATGTTGTGCCTTGTCAATTGGGAACAAAAGAAAGTGAACTTTTTTTGCAACACATATTTTCATGTTATCTATGTGGGTAAATTTGTTTGCAAACATACATTGTGTTATGTGTAGTCCTAAGTGATCTCCTGTAGTGTCATGTGTACTACAATGTAAGTAAACACATTTATTCTTGTATTTTTACTATTATTTGTGTGTGTAAAATGTGGGCATTACATACGGTGTCTACACTTTGTTTATAATTTTATATATCCATTTAAGATAAATAGATAAAATTATCTTTACGATAGGTTGTTTAGTATTGCATCACATTACTCACTTCTCGGTAGAGGTTTATGGTAACTCAATGAGTAACTATCATTTACAAACACTTCTTATCATACTATTATAACTTAAATAGGTTTTTCAATAACAATATACTAATATGTGTCTTGTATTTAAATGATCCAATCACTACCTAGTTAGTATTGGTATTATTCTCAGAAGTTCACCATTTAATATGATTAGTTCACTTTGTCTCAAAAGATCGTCATTGATATGAATTGTATAACTTATCTGGTAAGATACAATATTAATGTAACGTATTTTACATTCTATCATTTTCCACAATTTATTGTGTTTGTTAGTGAAACATTTCTTTGAATTCATAATGAAACAATAAAATAAGTTATGATTCCTTAACAAATATTAATAACTTATGTTTATGAAATGTTGTTAAAACATCACCTAAACAATTTATTTTTTAATAAGGTACAATAAGGATATAAATGATTTTTTGTTGTAAATATTTCCCTATCATACTATGTTTTTCAAACATCAAATTCATTTATTCAATACAAAATATTAAAATAGATATAGTTTTGTCAATAAGTTTAATTTATCTCTACTGTAAAACAACATTAAAACACCTTTATATCTCACAAAATGTGATATGAAACAAAAAATATTTTTATGAAATAATGGCATATAATAAATCATGATAGTACAATAGAAAAATTCCTTCTATCATATTGTGCAAATATTGCTTTCGCATTACCATTAAATACAATAATATTGAATAAATGTTTAAAAAAATAATGCATGAATAAATCATACATAAAAAATCTATTTAATTACTTCATAAATGTTACCTCATCCTGCACACTATATGAGATGTAAATGTATACATGGTCAGTTATAAGAACTGGCATGAGTTATCCAACTCATATTCCTTTTGTATTTAATTGGAAGTAAAAGAATATGTTAAGGATAACTTAACCAATAACTTATACACATCCCCTTTCATTAACTGCATTTATAACTCATTGCTCAATGCAATCATGATTTATAAATTAATCTATGTTCTTTAAAAATCAAAGAGTCTAACAATTTTACCAATCTCTAGACTATTTAATAGCTTACCAATGCAGTTTATTATTTCCATATTCAAGACTAAGATTTCATAA
The DNA here is from genome assembly GCA_019776745.2 of Taxus chinensis. Lineage (NCBI taxonomy): Eukaryota > Viridiplantae > Streptophyta > Pinopsida > Cupressales > Taxaceae > Taxus > Taxus chinensis. The sequence continues at coordinate 379,366,228 of CM034155.1, read as the reverse complement.
AGACATCAATTAGTGGTTGAGATTAATTCACAAGAGCAATACTAATAAATAAAAACTTGATCATTGTATAAAATTCATATTTGGATGAATGATCTTAACTACTCCCTTCATTAATTTCTATTAACATTTCAAAGGATATGGAAAAAATTCATACTTTACAAGTAATCAGATATTTAAAATAGTTGTTCCTACCACCATTATTTCAAATCGAGAAGTCAAATAGTCATGATAAGTAAATTACAATTAGCTAACTAATCATCCATTTGTCAATGGATCAAACCAATATTCAACTTATTCTAACTAAGGATGAACTAAGTGTCCATAAACAATAAATAGTACAAGGATTAAACCAAAACAATTGATTCCATACAAATAGTACTAGCACATCATGCTCATAAGTCCAAGGAGGAATTAAAATCAATAAGTAAAAATAACTGAGCTCCACGTGAGTTATAAATAAACAAAAACATGTTTTTAAAATCTTGAACAAGATGTTAACAACTTTCATAGATAGTCCCACATTGGGTTACATTATATCACACTTAAATACCAGACTTCATACCAAAAAGGATGCGGCTCAGGTTGATAATAAGTATTCAAGATATCAATAATAATGTTCATAGCTCAAAAAGGATAATTGATAAAATCAACAAATATCACCATTATCATTTGAATCCACAAAAAAAAATTATATGAATCCATATTTTTCATAAAAAATCATACCCATAATACCAAAATGATAAAAAAAGGCTAGATTTTTTAATTTCCAACAAACCCACAATGTTTTCATTCTATTACCTATTTTTGACAAACATATCCATACTAAAATTGAAGAGAAAATCTAGACTCTTAACAATAAAAAATCAAATGCATATTTTAATATCAAATAGACTTTGAACAGATTCTATTTGAGTTGGTTTAAAAAGAGAAAGAAATTGTATCCCCATTTTTTAAGAAAGGAAAAAGAGTCTGAGAAAAGTAAAAAAATTAGATTTCCAAGAAACCTCACAAACCCTTTTGTTTATGTATTTTTCCTTCAAGATTTCATCAATAATCAAAGAAACACTTCTTGATTTTCAAAATAAAAACTCAAGTAATTATCTAATTATCAAGTAGATTACCGTAAATATCAAATTGAGTTGTTTTAAAGAGATCAAACATGTATAGTTTCTAGCAAGTAAATAGTCCCATACCCTCATTACAATTAAATACAATAATCCTAAAAATATTTTTAAACATTAATGCATGAATAAATAATTTTTATATATTCCAGTTAATCACTTCATGAATGTCACCTCATCATGCACACTATATGAGAGAGAAATGTATACATGGTCAGTTCTAAGAACTGGCATGAGTTATCCAACTCGTATTCTTGTTGTATTTAATTATAAATAAAATAATATTTTAAGGATAACTTAACCAATTACTTTTAAAACTCCTATTTTGTTAATTACATTTATAAATCATTGTTCAATGGAATGATGATTCATAAATTAAGAATTGTTCTCCAACAATCCAAGTGTCCAAAATTTGTACAAATCTTTAGACTATTTAATAAATTACTCATGCACATTAATTTTTCCATATTCAAGACTAATATTTCATAAATAAACATCAATCAATGGTTGAGAGTAATCCATAAGAGTAATAGTAACAAAATAAAACTTCATCAATGTATAACAATCATATTCAGATGAATGATTATAACTACTCCCTTCATTAGTTTCTATAAATATTTTGAAGGAAGTGGAACAAACTATACTTTACAAGTAATCATCTATTTCTAATAGCTGTTCCTACCACGATTACATCAAATCGAGGAGTCAAATAGTCATGATAAGTAAATGTAAATAATCTATCTAATCATCCATTTATGAATGGATCAAACCAATCATCATATTTTTCCAATTAAGGATGAACTAAATGTTCACAAATAATCAAGATTACAATTGTAAAACCAAAACAGTTGATTCCATATAAAAACTACTAGCACATAAATCGATCTATTTTAAAGACCATAAAAATGTGTATTTTCCTTCAAGTAAGTAGCCATATATTCTCATTAAAAATTTATTCCCAAACCTAGTCAAACATAACAAATAGTAATATTGATTTCATCACTTTTTTTATTTTTCTACATTTAATATATATTTAAAACCAAAATATATACCCAGATTTCAAATTAAAAACAACAAAAAATAGAGTATAATAACTCATGCATGTTCTGCATACACCTTTGCTTTAGTTTTTCCCATTTTTCTCTTTGAAACCTACAACTTTCCAAGCCCAAAAACAATCCAAATCCAAATAGTAATAATAAATCAAAACTCTTCAGAAAATATAATTTCATCAATGCATGCAACCAATTTACCCAACCAATTTCCATATTTTTCTCATGCAACTTCCAAAAAATAAAACCAAATGTCTAAACCAAAAAAATATGACTAGGAGAGAGAGGGAAAGAATTATCTTTCTTAGCAAGCTTCCACTTCCCCCAAAAATGTATTTTTTAAATAATTCCTTTAATGAATGGAAGTTCCACTTGTGAATTCCTCAAAAAACGTATCCACTTCCCTCCAATTTAAAATTTCCTTTAATTCAATGCATATAGTCTAAGACCGTGTTAACAATAATACATTAAACTATAAATTATTATATTTTCTTGTTAGAGTAGGTATTTATCTTAGCTCATGTTCACCTAGGTACTTGTTTGGACCCAAATTATTATGTAAGTACCAGATGGCAAGTGTGTGTGTGTGGGACTAGTAAGAAGAAGGGAGTACATGGAAAAGCACACAGGACAAGGGTTTAAGAAGGTTTAGGAGAAACAAGGATCCACGCGCAAGGTAGGACAACAAGATTTAAGCACTTAGTCATATTCATAATTCTGGAGGAACTTGAGGAAAAACATGACCCGACTAGGCGTTGCGAGTGGATAAGGTTCCATATTAGAACCTTGGTGGTCAAGAAAAGCACATCCCATGTAGGGAATATTCCTAGAAGAAAACATTACAGAGAGTGGAGGGTTCTCTAGGAGATAAGCATGCACCATTGGAGGACCAAAATAGCACTTGGCATAGAATCTGCTCAGGAGAGAATGCATAGCAGTGGGTGTTGAACCTATAAAGATAGATTCTTAGAAGTAAAGAAGAGAGACCTAGAGGTCGAAATACAAAGAATGCATAGAGAGTTGAGCATTGGAATGTTGCAGTAGTGCTAGGGTTTAGAAAATTAATGTTAATGGTTATATGGGATATAACAGGCCTTGCTATGAAACTGGGATCTGTAATAACGGTTACAATGGGAGGGTATAAATAGAATATCATACCGAGGAAGATCTGTAAGAGATGAGTCCCAATTACTTGATATGTATGATATGTGATGACCTCTTTTGATTGTAATGTTGTTAACATAACTTCATGGATGAATATATATGAGGGATTGTTCTGTAGATCATTTTTAAGGGTGTAAACCATCTACTTGTATATGACTATTACGACTCAGATCTAATTTATCATGTTTTTTACAATGACATTTAGTTTCTTCAATGCATTAACGTGTGGGATCTGTAAGCTTCCTTTCCACTTTCCTTTTTAAGTGAATATATTTCCCATTCTAAAAATCATCCTCCATCAATGCCAAGCTCTTCTCCTAATGTTCACATAAAGGAGGGGTTCGGCACTCATGTGTGCCTCGGGTAAGCACCCAGTGCCTGTTGGGTGATAGGATAATGCGCATGGGGTTAGAAAGTATTAAAGGATACATAAAAATGACTACATCTTGGCTCCATTGTCGAGACCTCTTTGAAATTTTTTTGTGAGAATGATGCATGATGACAGAGTGTTTGACGTTGGACAATATCGAAGCATTGTTTAAGAGCACGAAGGATGAGTTTCCTTATAGATTTAGTATTGTACCTTAGTTTAATGCATGAAAATGGGTAGAATAACATCTATATCATGATCTATATGAGACTTTAATTTTTTGTTTTCCTGTAAACTTTTATGAATGGCTTTAAGCATATGCATCTAGATCAAGCTGGTACTATATATCTTACATATGGACCCAAGAGGAATATCACAGGTTGCATGATGTTGATCTGACTTGGACACGTCTTGTTGATCATTGGTGGAGAAGAGTGTTGACAAATTATACCCTGGAATATGCTATTTCTACATATTCTTGTCTACATGTTGCTGAGTTTGAGTTCTTAAGGAAACCTAGAGGATCATTTTTGTGTTTTATCCCTTTAGCTATGAAGATATTGATAATTACACAAAGTTTGGAAGCATTCCCTATGGTTAGCTAAGATTTTCTGAGTGCTGGGAGAGGAAGCTAAGGTGGAAGAAGATGGTGGACCCTGTGGCTGAAAAAGAGAGGGAAGAGAGATGACTCAAATATAATGAAGCTCATGGAAGGGAGTTATTTATACAACGTGAACTTGCAAGAGTGATGGATTTATGGAGGTAGATGTTGTGGGAAGTAATTGAGGCTCTCACGAAGGATGTGGAGCCTGAACAGTCTGTTCTACCCAATCTTGGAAAGATCGGGAGAGATACCCCTTCAACTTCTGATGAGAGTTCATTGCTTGGAGAAAAAAGAGTCATTAGTGCACATCTAAACCCACCTGGTAACCAACCCCTGGCATTTAGTATTACAAATCAAGAAGCAATTATTGCTAACCAAGTTGGTATTGGTAGAACTGACTGATCTACACCTAGGAGATATACATTTTCATTTGGTACATCTATGGCTGCATAATCATTCCCTATTTTTAGAGGAATATTGTCTAGAAATTTTTTGGGAAAAGTACAGGTACACAAAGTTTGGGTATCATGTCAGGAATCAGTGTGGGATGCACATCTTGTAGAGGTGTAATATCATAAATCGTTGACATACATTTAGTGGGACATTAGGGACACTAGGCACGACCACTTCAGGCCCATTATTGACTATAGGAGGTGGATTTGGTGGAGTAGGAGATGGAGGACATGGTGAACCTGGCGTATCTGGAGGATCTGGTGGATCTAGTTATGGAGAGAACACCAGAGAAAATCAAGGTTATGGGTCAGGCAGACAAGGGGTTCAATCACTGCAGAAAGTATTTTTCGAGATTTCTTTGTACCTACTAGACTAAAAAGGTGTTGAATATGCTACAAAAAATATACACAAGTGTGAATCGCTATGGAACGAGAAGGGGATCACTACCTCAGAGCCAAAGGAAAGTTAGTTTACAATGACGTTGTAAGAACGCACGCATAGTTGGTATTGAAAGTATGACCCCCATCAAATGGTGGTATATTACACCGCACTTCGAAATGATTTCTTAGTAGAATTTGATATCCTTGATTTTGAGAAAAAGAGCATTAGCACACTGACGGAGATTTAAGTTATGGCAGAGAGTGTGTGGGAATATGATGTACACTTTAAGACTCTCTTATAAAAACTATCCTATGATATTCATCCTTCTCATCATGCTCAGTGGTTTTTTGGGGGATTGATAACACCATTTAGGAGAGAACTTTTGCATAAGAATTTCACAGACCCGCACGAGGCCTTAGAGGATGCTCTACACATTGAAGCTGTTGGAAGTATGGATACTAGCGTTAGCCCTTTTCTTGAAGCTCACATTGTTGCAATGGCTAAGTAACTGGAGAAGCTATCTATAAACTAAACGCATAAGAATTGTAGTGGCCTATGGTACATGGATTGTGAGGTAGAGGGGTATATAACGGAAAGTATCCCTTAGAGATCGGTATGTGCCATGATGGTGGATTGTGAGATCTACCATGAAGATCATGATGCAAGTAGGTGCCCACTACTACAATGCGCAATCCATAAGACTGTGTCTTGTTATTATAATATTTACACGTCTACTACTCACGATACCGAGGATTATAGGTTGATTGACTAGATACATGATGCCATTGATATCAGTGTGCACCAAACTAGCATTACAAGTAATTCAATGGATGATGGTTGCCACTATGAAGGGCGCACGAATGGAGGAGCTCATGCGAGAATCTCCCATGGAGGATTTCGAGGTCGTGGAAACTGTAGAGGAGGAAGAATCAAATTCCTGCATGGAATGTGTTACAAATGTGGATCTACAGAGAACTATAAGCAAAAATTATCGAAACTGTTACAATGCTCTTGGTGTGCAAAGAAGCATAAGTATGAGGAGTTCCCAGAGCTATTTGAACATATGAGCCAACCAAATTGAAAGGAAAAAGGTACCAAAGTGGTAAGCATAAAGCAGATCAATTTGCAATGGATGCCAAGAGTGGCACGCGAGTCAGAACTAGAACATGTATTAGTTACGACGCAAGTTGAGGCTGCACACGTGAGGTAAGTACCAAGGCAGAGACTACTAGTTACTAGATAAGAGGTGATACATAGAGAGTATCCTAACCCTACTCATTAGAAAGAGGTGTATCAAAATACCATAGATGTAATTCAAACCCTACAAGGATAAATCCAGTGCATAAAGGAGCAGTCAATGTAGTTAGAGAAAAAGAAGAGGACTGAGGCTCCACAGAAGGACCTAGATGAAGTCAAGGAAGTATACAAAATGTTGAGGCAAGAGAATATCATTCCCTTGATAGGGGAGTGGTTACTGGAAAGTTACTACATGCCAGAGCAGAGTGCGAGAGATAGGTTTTGCATGCTACCCTTCCTTCCCATAGCCATGACTATGATAAGGAGATTACCTTGATTGTCATTATGGATGGTTAACTTTGGAGAAATATTTTGATCAACATTTGTGTGGAGGTCAATGTTCTCACAATATATGCATGGCATCGAATGGGAAGGCCCCCATTGCAGCCATCTTCGAATGTGTTGTATATGGCCAAAAAAACAAAGGTGATGCCCATTGGTGTCTTGAAGGATGCTACTATCACTATCCAAGGTGAAAAATTCACTAGGGATTTTGTATTCTTAGTGATAGCCGAAGCAGACAACTTTTGAGTATTACTTGGGCATCCCTTGTGTTATAAGAACAATGCTGACCTACAGCTCAACAAGGGGCATGTGAGATTTTAGAAAAAGGAAGAGCGGGTCGTCATCCCCTTAATCGATGGGAAGTCAACACCCTATACTGAACAATTGTGAGAAGAATTTATTGATAGGATCTATGTCCGCTTTATCAGGGACCCTAACGTGATTAACTCTACAGAAGGGGTTATTCAGTTTTGAGACGACCAATCCTTGAGTGAAACAACTAGTGTGCCATGTGATAATTGGGAACACGAGACTTATGAGCTAATTAGGTGATAGTTAAGAGGCTTTGTGACAAGATTAATAAAGGCACGCTTAATCAAGCACCTAGGAGGAAAGAAGTTACCAAGTTATTCTGGAGGAGCCAACCCTAACCATTTATTACTAGAGATAGAGACCCAGTGGAAGAGTGATATTGAAAGAAGAAGGATTCTCAACTATAACTTGCTTGGGACCATAGCACGTTTGTGGGAAACTCATTTTGATAGCCTTCTAGAGTGGCATGAAGTAAGAATCATCTCCTCTATTAGGTTTTCCCGAATTAATGCACCCCCTATCATACAATACTATAATGGGAAGGAACTTGCCTCATTTCTTGTCCAAGCGTGTGAGAAGTCCTAGATGAAAGGCATGGAATCCTTGACACCTTATTTATGGGTGTATAAGTTTTAATCCACATTATAAGGTTATACGGGTGCATGTTATGTTTACTCAGAGATGCGTCATCAGACAGGAAATTGGCAGGAGTTGACAACTTACCTCCTTCAATCCTCAAATATTGAAGTACTATTTACCATTGGTGGATAAGGTGTTGCAGGTTGTTAAGCACCTTACAATGGGAGATGGTACCATGGTGGAGGATATAATACTAAAATTATTTGGTGAACCTAGTATGGATATGCACTTTGATGAGGAAGAATTAGAAGAAACACAGCTTGAGTGCGCATGCATGGAAAACAAAACAGGGAAAATGGTCTATGTGATAAATGGAAAAGAGGTGGAAAAATTGGATGTTAACCATACTGAAGGCATGTGCGAAGTCATGGATAGTGTATATGAGCAAGAACATGCCTACCATGAACCCATGAGAAAAAAGAAATTTAACATTGGTTCGAAGACAAAAACCTAAGGAGGCTACAACTGGGGACTATTGGTTATAGAAGGAAGTCTCAAATATCATTGATCTATTTTGTGAGTTTCAAGATTAATTCCCATGTGGGTACCATGAGCTTAAAGGTGTTCACCATTCCTTGGGGGGAAATAAAATCAAACTAAAGGAAGGTGCGCGCTCGATTCGGAAAAATCCTTACGAAATGAATCTGAATCTTCATGTCAAGGTCAAGGAGGAAATTGACATTTAATGATCATGTCAGAAATCATTAAGGCTATTGAAGAGTCTGAAAGGATAAGTCCCATGGTCATAAGAATTAAAAAGGATGGAAGCATAAGGATATTTTTTGATTAAAGGGATTTGATTGCGGTATGTTTCATTGACCCTTTTCCAACCCCTTTTACCAAAGAAATGTTGGAGGGAGTAGCTAGGTGCGAGATCTATTCTTTCACGGATGGATTCTCAAGTTATCATCAAGTTATAATTGCAAAGGAAGACCAAGAAAATACAAAATTTTCCACTGAATGTGGAAGTTTTTCCTACACGGTCATGCCTTTTGGACAGAAAAATTCACATGTTGTATTTTCACGTATATAGTGGTCTAGGAATTTCAGGACTTCATCCACAATTATTGTGGGATCCTACAAGTCAGAGCACAGTGTGTAGATTCCTTTAACATATGGGGTACTACTGAAGGTTTATTAGGGATATACAAAACTTTTCACGTCACTGGAAGGATTATTGAAAGACAGATGTCTTTTTCATTAGAGAGAGGTGAAACAGATGGTGTTTAACGCTTTGAAGGATAAGATTGTTACTACACCCATATTAATTTTTCCTTCTTGGGATAAACTCTTCCATGTACATGTTAATGCCTCGATGAAAATCATTAGAGAAGTGCTAGTACAACCTGGTGAGGGGATTGTTGATCACCCCCTTTTCTTTGCAAGTAGGAAGTTGACACCAACAGAGAAAATGTATACTACTAATGAGCGTAAAGCACTATCAATGATCTACGTGATGCATAAGTTTAGGAAGTATCTTCTGAAAACACCCTTCATATTTTACATAGATCACATGGCATTGAATTACTTGGTTAACAAGCCCATTCTACAAGGGTGCATATGTCAGTGGATCCTGTTTTTTCAAGAATTTGAGTTCACAGTTGTGCTGAAACTAGGGAAAACTAACTTAGGACTTGAACACTTATCAAGAATAGATTCAGGAAAGGATGCTCAAATCATTGAGGATATAATGCTAGATGCACATTTTCTTAGAATACGATGCGCACCCTCTGAATTAGAAGATATTTTTATGTTTCTCATAATGGTTGTGGTGCCAGAAGGAATGAAAACCTTAGAGAGGAAATAATTAGCTATACACATCTTGCCCTGCATAATAATTGGTGGAGACTTATACAAGTTAGGCCGTGATGAGGTTTTGTGCTCATGCATGTTAGAACATAAGCGCATTGTAATCATAGATGAAACACATGGTGGGGTTGCAGGAGTGCACTATGTAGGAAATTCCACCACGTGGAACATTTTATGCACAGGGATTTGGTGGGAAATTGTCTACCAAGATTGTATTCAATTTTGCAAGGCTTGTGGCTATTACCAGCGCCTTAAAAATACAAGAAAAAGAGATGTAATGCCCTTGAAACCTATAGCTAGCGTAGAACCATTTGAAAAATGGGCAACTGATTTTGTAGGACCAATTTCACCTACCGTACGAAGGAGTGGTTTACACTATATCATTACTTGCACTGATTACTTAAAAAATTGGCAGCTCTGGCAGTGCTTACAAGTGATTGCATAGTGGCGTCATCTTCTATATTCTTATGGGAGAACATAATCGACAGGTATGGATGTCCTTTAAGCTTGACTAGTGACAGGGGTACACATTTTTTGAATGAAGCAGTTAGGATTTTATTAGCAGAGTTCATGGTAGCCCATAACAAGACTACCCCTTATCACCTGCAAGTGAATGGAACTGCTCAAGCATTTAACAAGATATTAAGCCACACACTAACTAAAATTTGTGATGTGGGAAGACAAGATTGGGATGACAAGGTATCAGTCATTCTATAGGCATACAAGACAAACAACAAGAGATTGAACAAGGCCACACTATTTCAATTGGTGTTTGGCGCAGAGGTTTTTCTACCGGTTGACTTTATGCTACCATCACTGTGTATTATGCACGTAGGAGGATTAGTTGATGAAAAAGTAATTCAAGATCTCATGGAGTTAATGTAGATAGATGAAAGGTGAGCTATTTCTCACTAGAGTCTGAAGACAAAAAATGCCAGGTCGAAGGCATGGCATGATAGAGACATTAAAAAAAACAATTCGAGGTTGGGAAGATGGTTTTGCTATATGATTCCAAGTTTCTGCACCATCCTAGGAAATTCCAAGTCCATTGGATGGGCCCATACATTTTATTCTATATACTTGATTTAGGAAATTTCCAGTTACAATTGTTGGATTGAACAAGGTTACCAGGTCATTTCAATGGGAGTAGTTTGAAGCCCTACTAGTGTGATTTGTGGACCAGAAGTGGAAAGAGTACATAGGCGTGGAGAAGAAGGTTTAAGTAGAGTACGTCGCCTTATTGAAGGATTGTCTAGGTTATGGTTTTATAGATAGGGCACGGCAGTAAAGGGATTTTTTGTGAAGTTGAGCCATAGATTTGAGCAGAGTGAAGAAGAGAAGAAAGGAAGAGTTTTTTTTTAGTAAACTGACAAGAAGATTGCAACAAATAAGGAAACCATGTCACCTAAGAAGGGAAAGAGAAAAGGGAAAGAAGTTGTTTCCACTCTCTTCAATGAGGAATTGTATGCAGAGATGCAATACCTAGATGGTGTGTTGCTAAAAAAGGAATGGGTATCCCATGTCAGGAAGATGGTAGTGAGTGATTACAACCATAGAAGAAGCACCATAGATAAAGATATGGCATTGTAATTGGTTCATCCGATAGAAAAAATAACACCAGAAGGGATGTCTATCTATGATGATGAAATGAAGGTGAAATTGCAGAAGGATGGGTTGTTGCAACTCTATGAGTTTCCCTATTTTGGAAAACCTGAGCGACTATACCAATGGCCAATGTCATGAGTGCACAAGGATGATTTCTACTTCACCAGCTAAAGAATGCGCATAAATCCCAAACTTATCTCTAAGTTTACCAGCCTTTTCTACGAAGGGGACCTGTTAGATGATGACTTGGAGGATAAGGAGGCCATTAAGGATACTGTGGAGATTTATGACTATAAAAAGGGCTCACACTACTTTGACATCTCTAATATCTCTGACCCTATGATGAGGATGGCAACATGCGTGGTCTCCAAGCTTAAAGGATAAGAAAGGTAGACTCAGATCAACAAGTCATGGCTGCATATATGTAGTAAAACTTTGAAAGGAACCATATACAATATTTTTTCCTTCATATCAAACGAAATTGTGAACACCGCGTGTGATAGGGAGAGGATTATGTTTGGTAATTTCCTCCTCACCATCGTCTTTTCAAAAATTAGAGTGCATGATGGGCCAGAGAAGTTTTTATGGGAATATCCAGATGAAGACCCTTCCCTCACAAATAGATTTGAAAAATACACTTGTGAAACCATGACATTCATCCAGAAGGCGCACCTAGAAATATGGTACAAGCAGATACGTGACACGTTCAAGGATGAGTGGAGGATACCCAAACATTTTCCAGAACTAGTATAAGGAGAAGATGAATTCACTGTATTGGAAGATTCACTTTTTTTTAGGACACCAAGAGTTCATGGTGCAAACTATCTTTCTCTTTCACCACACAATATTTCCAAGCAAGAGTCAACTGCTTCAAGGAAGCCAAAAGTCTAAGAATCACCTTCAGCGAGGTAGACCATGACTAACGTGAACTGTGCAAGAAGCTAGTATACCCCAAGAGTCGATATTATGTGGAGAATTATGTCTCCCATGAGGTACACATGATAAAACTAGTGAATTTTGTTTATTTCTGGAAGCACCGCAGTGATGGTATACCTACGCAGTAGGCCGTAGTATAATAAGGGAACCTACATGGAGAATGATGTACCTAACCCATAAGACCCCATCGTAAGGAAGAAGGCCACACCAAGGAAGAGGGAGAGGGAGGAGGAACAAAATAAGAAGGCACCAAGTGTGCAAACAAGATAATATGTGGGTGTTTAGGAGTCAGGCATGAAGTTGAGCACATGTGCATGAAGGAAGAACTCCCCCGTCAAGGAAAAATAAAAGACACCTAAGAAAGAGGCATCAGATTAAAACATACCTCATGGGGACTAAGATTCAAATGCAAGATACTATTCACCTAGGATAGAAGAGGAAGTGTCTCCTAGGGATGAGTCACCAATAAAAAAGAAACAAAGGGTGGAAGAGAAGGCGGACTCAGAAGGAACGGAGATCCTAGAGGCTTACAAGAGGAAAAAGGATGAGGACAAGCATGAAGATGCTTAGGTTCATTCTATGTATGATGTGCATGACTACAAGGATGGGAGAAATGAATAAAAGGATGGAGGAGATGAAGAAAATGATGGGGAAGAAGAATGCACTCAAAGAAAAGGGGAAATTGAGGAGGTAAACACAAAATATCAAAGTATCCAAAGCCTCACCAAAGAATAGATGGAAGAGGACACAAAAAGGGAAGTAACGCACATCATAAAGGATTTGGTGGAATAGAAGGTAGAGAAAAGTGCTGATGAGGTGCTCAAGGAGATAGAAGAGGAGAGCATACATAAGGAGTATGGATCATGAGCGGAGATCCCAGCTTAGCAGTAAGATTTCATAAGGTAGTGCACACAAGAAGAAAGAGTGTTGTAGTGGCGTAGGAGTACGGAATGAGTTATATCAACAATATAAAGAAGCTATTATGTGTGCATTTCCAGAGTATCATGTCTACAAACCAACTCCTTACATGGTCCTCATTTGAAGAAGAGGGTGCCTACCCTTGTACAAGGAAGATGCTATCTTTGGCATTTAAGTCCCATATCGATGAGCTCGAATTGAAAGTCAACCAAGGGGTATTGATGAAGATACCATATTCTAAGGGATTAAACCCTCTGGTGAATGCTCAGCAGATGTCAAATGAGCAAGTTTGCAATGCGCTCAACTAGGTGTTGGTTGAGGTAGAGACAAGACTCTTTGGGAGGAATGATAGAGTAAGATTCTTGGAGGAGGAACTAAGGAAGAAGAGAAAATAACTCATTGAGAAGAGAATGGATATAAAGAAGGAGGAGTTGATCAACACACAGTTAAGGCACGCAATAAGAGAGTAAAAATAAAAGGTGTGCAAGGTCTACAAGAAAATAGAAATGATTACAGATGTCATTATCTTGAAGCATCAAGACCTGGCCCCACCTGAATGAAAATACGAGTCAACCTTGAAATTCTTGGAAGACGTAACCTACATCCTCACCTTGGAGAGGTTGTCACTTTCCTTAGAATCAGTAGAAGATGCATTGACGCGCTAGAAGAAGGAAGAAAGGATGAAAAATCAGGGAGACAATCACTCAATATTCATAAATCCTTCCTGTTGTACACACCACTATATGAATGGATGAGGCTGTGTATGATAATTGTGTTGATAGGGACAGGGTAGCAAGTATACTAGTTACTACACATGAGGTAGATCTAAAATCATTCCAAGAAAAAAAAAGAAAATAGAGAAAAGCAAGATAAAATCCTATCCAAGGTTGAGAAGAAAATCGAAGCAATCGAAACTTTGCAAGGTTTGGTTAAAAATTGAATTAAGGAGTTTTACCTCTAGGTCACTCAGAGAATGGATGTGATGGACGACCTTAGCAAACATCTGGAAGGAATTATAGATACGGGGAACACTAAGGGCAAGGAATTGAGCTTTGAGGAGGTGAGCGCTCTAGTGGGTGACCTACTCCAACACATGCAGGGTGAAGTGGATGCCTGGGAAAACATTGAGGAAACAAGGAGGAAGGAATTCCCACTCCTCTTACACTAGTAGTAAATTCTTTGATTCTTCCATATTTTTCTACTTCTTCCATTCTTAATTCTTCATTATTCTATTCTTTCATTCTCCTTTCAACTCATCAAATCCCACCAATATTTATTCTTTGAAGGAGTACTATGTTTCCAAGGATGGAGAACAAACTTAGTGTGGAGTGATGTTGGGCCCAAAATTATTGGCTAAGTACCAATGGGCGTGTCTGTGCGCGGGATGAGTAAAAAGAAGGGCACGTGGGAAAAATCACATAAGACAAGGTTTTAAGAAGGATTTAGGGGAAACAAGGTCATGCACATAAGGCAAGACAACAAGATCTATGGACTTAGTCATATTTGGCATTCTAGAGGTACTTGAGGAAAAACGTGACCCCACTAGGCATGCCGAGTGGATAAGGTGCCATCCTAGAACCTTAGTGGTCAAGAAATGAATATCCCATGTAGGGAATATTCCCAAAAGACATCATTAGAGAGAGTGTAGAGCTTGTTAAGAGATAAGCATGCACCATTGGAGAACGACATTGACACTTGGCATATGATCTTCTCAAGAGAGAAGGCATGGTGGTGGGTGTAGAACCTATTTAAAGATATATGCTCAGAAGAAAAAAAGAGAGACTTGGAGTTTAGAATACAAAGAATGCATAGAGAGTTGAGAAGCCAAATGTTGCAGTAGTGCTATGGTTTAGAACATTAATACTAAGGGTTATATGGGATATAACAGTCCTCAGTATGACACTGGGATCTGTAATAAGGGTTACAATGGGACGGTATAGCTAGAATATTATACCAGGGTAGATCTGTAAGAGATGAGTCCCAGTTACTTGATATGTACGGTCTATGATGACCTCTTCTAATTTTAATGTGGCTACCATAACTTCATGAATGAATATATATGAGATAGTGTTTTGTATATCATGTTTAATGTTGGAAACCCTCTTCTTGTATGTGACTGTCATGACTCAGATCTGATTTATCATGTGTATTACAATGACACTTAGTTTCTTAAAGGCATTAACGTGTGGGATCTATAAGCTACCTTTCCACTTTCCTTGTAAAGTGAATGTATTTTCCATTCTAAAAATCATCCTCCTTTAATGACAAGATCTTATCACAATGCTCACATAAAGGCGGGGCTCGGCACCTGCCTGTGCCTCGGGTGATTGCCCAGTGCCTGCCAGGTGATATGCCGGTGCAAATGGGGTTAGAAAGTATTAAGGGTACATAAAAATGATTCCAGTACTTTATTTACCTTTATTTTATTTATCCTCACCCACTTATGTGTGTGGATATTTCTTTTTATTTATTTAGATATTAGGGGGATATTATCTAATTGCCAGATATAGTTCATTCCTTGATCTATGGTATTGACTAGTTCTTTCCTTGATATATGGTATTAACTAGATCTGTAACACCCACATGAAACCCACATGAAACCCAAGACAAACCAATAGTTAATTTAGATAAAAATTACTAAATAATATTTTTATTTATTTTTAAATAACAAATGCAATGTTTAGCTATTCCCTTGGTTAACAAAATATGGTTTTCATTAATAACTAATTTATATTATTCTATTTTCTAGTTTGGTTTAAAATCCTCGAGTTTATAATTCTCAACTAATTAAATAATATGGTTCAAGAGTCATTTACTAGTTTATTATGTTAGGGCTAAGTCTAAAACACCCTCCTAATGATTAAATACAATTAAATTAAATTCCTATAATAACCATTTCCTAATTACTAAGGAGCAATTTGACTTAATTTATTACAAAGGTCATGGTCTTTTCATTAAAGGTCAACAAATAATCAAAAAGGTTAGAGAATAAATTTAACTTCTACACCACTTAAGTGGCCCCATTCAAATTTAACCCATATACTTTATTGAAACCATTCTCACCTACTCTCACCTAAATTTTATAGGGATCATTCCTAGCCATTGGATGGATTAGATCTAGGCTGTTGGATCTTATGGATCAGAACTAACCCTAATCATATCTATGGGAAGCTTTTATTCATTCATTTTACTCATTTCCTCATTTTTGGATTTGCAGGTTTATGGGAGGAAGAAGAGAAGGAAGCCATGGATGAAGATGGAGCTTAGGGTGGATGTTCCTATTGTATCTTTTTTTTTTAATACTACTTCCATTTTAACCTCCTACTGTTTGATTGTAAATTCTCGTTTTGATATAACTATTCATTGTTGAAAAATTAATTTTCTTTTGTATTTACCCTATTTGGGAAAATAGACATTTGCCCCACTTTTACAAGTCTAGTTTAAAATAGAAGATCCATTTGATATAAGGTATAAAAATATGTGTGTGTGTGTGTGTGTGTCTATATATATATATATATATATATATACACATTTATACATACACATTTATTATATAAAAAATGTTAAAACCCGAAATTAAAAATAATAATATATACACATTTATACGTACATATTTATTCATGGAAAATACTGACTGCACATATATCACCAACTGATTGTATTAGCAAATAGTGGCGGTGTTTAATGTTAATGATTTAAAGATTTTTTGGGGGAGGGTCACCTACCCCATCGAACCAAACATAACAATAAAAGAAAATTGATATGAAGTTTAAATTATAAACTTTAATAATGCGAGATTATATATATATATGACTATATATATATACTATCCCTATAATTATGGAGTAAACTACCAATCAAGTATATATATACATGTATATAGTATATATATATATATTACATTTATTAAGATTCAAATTTGTATATAATTGCTTTTTAATATATATATATAAAAATATTACATATATATCTATGATTTTATATATAAAGAGTAATTTCGTTAGTTTTTTTTATTAACATAAATAAATACTTTCATAATATTTAATATATATATAACTTTAACAATATTACATATAATATAAATACAATGTGTTAATTATAGAGGTATATATATTCTTAAAATTTGTATATTGTTATTGTTATTATATATATAACATATGTAAAGGTAAATGATATTCAATAAGTGAAATACATATTTTTTTGTTAATAATAACAATAACAATTTACTCTTTTTTTCCCTAAAATCATTGGTTTATATAATTGTAATATTTTTAATATATATACAATATAAAAGTATGCAATTATATACAAATTTAAAACTTAATAAATATATATATATATATATATATGTTCTTATTGTGTATTTACAAAGATCAAAATTTATAGGGTAAGTAAAATACAAGTCAAGGAGTTTTGGAGTTCTCTCCATATTGACTTAAAAGTAAACTTTGGGAAAAATTAATAAAGATCTCATTCAATATGTTATAGCTAGTTGGGAGGAGATTATTCTTCTTATTAATAATTCTCATCAATTACTTATTTTTCCTAAAATACTACTAAATGTAACTATTTTATTTCCTCCATAAGATATATAAGTGACAACCATTTCCAACAACAATAAATTTTAATCTTCTCAAGGATTGTTAGAAATGACAAGCATATCACACTTTAGAAAGAACTGAAAAAAAATTGAATTATAGGAAGAGATACATTGATCCATTTCAACCCATCTCCAAGTTTTCTATTTTACCAGAACTAATACAACAAATTTGTAAATTTTCCATCCAAAAAACTAACACATTATGAAAATATAAGTCTTTCTCATTCAAACACTCTTAAAAGGAGTTTACAATATAAAGGAATTTCTAAGTAATAATACAAATAAATTACAAGCTATACAAATTTTACAATCAACCACTCAAAGTGGTGAATAACTACAATGAGCAATTTACAACATAGAAGGCTATCTATACAATGCCAAGATACAATTCTTCTATTTCCATGTCTTCTCCCAAATGTAGCTCTGAATATAGCTCACTCTTCAAACTTTAATACAAAAAATGATCACAATACCAACGGAAGGGGGAGTAGGAAACAATCTATTCGTCCAATCTTGAATCCATTAAGAGGATAATTCATCCCCTTAATGGCCCCATGAGCCCCAACAAAATAACCATGAAGGATCTTGAGCAACATTTGACAATTCTTAGAACACATTGGCTTCCACAAACAACATGCATTTCAAATACAATTCAACACAACTAAAATGACATACTCCACAAGTTTTTTATAAATTCACAAACAATGCATACGTTTGATACCCAAACCAGATTAAGAAATGAATAAGGGGAAAAAACCTCATTTTTCCTCCCAAGTGAAGTGGAATTTTTATCCTAAGCCTCCAAGTGCACAAAGACAAATAACGAAATATCCTTATATATGTCTTACAAGTATTTAAAAATATGACCATGATTTCATTTTCACTCCTCCATAGGTGAAACTCCCATTCACACTCCCTTAAAATGCGTGCCTTACAAAAACTCCCTTCCCCCTCTCACCCCCCCCAATGGTCCCATAAGTCCATCTCCCACACCTAACTACTAAGCCATCATACTATCCAACGACAACACAAAAACACCATTCAAAAGAAGTAAACATAAATTAACAAGAACCATACATTTCTACATCCACAACCTTAATAACCAAAATAAAAAAAGGTGGAGAGCCTACCTCTCCATCAAGTTCCAAGAATTTTTCACTTCGACAACGTCTTTGACACTTTCAAGCCAAGCAAAGTTCCCAAAATCAACTCCAACAAGCTTTTCCCAAATCTAAAATTACACATGAAGAAAAATGAACAAGTAACTTCCATTCTAACAAAATCCATAAATAAATAGAAATGGAATTAGAGGATGATGAGGTGCATCCATGTCGGATGCCACTACATCATTACTCCACTCCAACACTTAAGTCAAAGCACCATGCCTAAGACAGATCAATGAACATGTAAGAACTATGACAAACCCACATGGCACACAAAATTGCACACCATGACTTCTAACGACAAAATATATTTTGAAAAGAATAAGGTGCAATTATTTTCACCCTTTTACACTACAAAAAGGATAAATAAGTTAAAAATAAAGTCCCCATTCCCATAGGTAGGGTTTTTTGGGTAATTTTAAGACGCATGGGACAAGCATAGCTTGTCCCAAAAGCCTCCAAAAAGGTCTCCCAATTCAAAATTCTGAAGTTTTGAAGTTGGGGTGAAGTATAAGACACACAAACCATATCATGAATATCAGTTACAACAAATGTACCACCTAACCTCATAATCATCTATTTGTCACATCTCTATTATAAATAACCAAATAGGAAGGATTAGCTTAATTAAGACACATTATTACATGCTAATAAAGTGACAACAATTCCAGATCATTTAAATACATATAACACAAATAAAACACATACAAAAATTAAAAGAAAATGGGAAAACATATCACCTGATGGCAACATATGTGAGGTCACGTTCCAATGAGAAACCTCTAAACTAGGCATTCAACAACAACAAAACATAACATTACATAAGTTGTAAAATTTTGGCCAATTTACTTACCAATTGACATCCTTCCATGGTTGGTCACCTATCCCCTTTTGATGTATGTGATAAAGTATCTTGCACCACAACAAGAATACCTCTCTAGCCTTTTAGCCGTATTAATAATATCGAAGACAATATGCATATAAAATCAATAATTATCATTCGACATTAGCAATTATATCCTCTATTATTACACAATTAATTCTGATTTTAGCATCCATAAAAATTATAATTCTATTCAAAATATTCAACAGATGTTATGCATAAAAATTATGACATGTTAGTATAAAAATTAGAATATCGCAAATCAACATATATATAACTATCTATCTTCACCATCTAATGCAACATAATAAAAATGTAAATCACATAATGTCAATAGTAAAAACATTTACATAGTCCCTCGTATACTAATCAAAATATAATACTCAAATGTATAAGTATCGTAGTCCAATAGTAATAACATCAAAATGAAATAGTGTCAAAGAGGAGTGGGAACTACATTCCCCTCCCCTTAGACTCAAATTCCTCTTGGAAGTCACTGGAACAGACTCAGGAAACTGGGTACTTGTAATAAAGTGTCATCCTCCCATGTGGTTGTAGTCTCATCATACCTATCCCACTCGCAACTGCACCTATTCAATATCGTACGGCCTCAAAGGCCCAGGGTCTTGCACTCGATGATGTGCAAGGGCTTCAATGACACCCATTTCCCCTGCTCCTTGCTCCTGCAATGTCCATGCAAATCCAAAACAAGAGAGGGATCTAAAATGTATCTCCTACGTATAGAAATATGAAATACATTCTACACACGTGAGACAAGCTTAGGTGGAAATTCTGTATTATAAGCCAAAGGACTTATACACTCTAAGATCTCAATGGGAACCAAAAACCTAGGAGCTAACTTAGAACCTTTTCATAACGGATAAGACTCTTAAATGAGTCTTGACACAAAACAAACACCTTCATGCCCACCTCAAAACAACGATCTATCCTTCATTGATCTGTATATTTCTTTTTTCTATCCTTATCATCATGTAACCTCTATCGAATCATGACAAACCGCTGCTCCATATCCTATAATAATGCTGACCCAAGAGAAAGTATGTCCTCCAATATTTCCCAACTTAGCAGTGTCTTGCACTCTATGCCATACAAATCCTGAAAAGGAACCATACCAATTGAACTCTGAAAAACTATTGTTGTAGGAAAAATCCACTAAATACAAGTACTCTTCCCACATAGACTGATGGTCCATGACATACATCCACAACATATTCTATAAGATTTGATTCACCCCATTTTGTCTGTCCATCTTTCTCTAGATGATAAGTTGTACTGAAATTGATAGTTTTCCTAAGGTCACTCTTGCATGGTAGTCTAGAAATGAGAGGTGTATAAGAAATCACGGTCACAGATAATCTTCCACAGAATCCCGTGCAGTCTAAAAAACTCATTTAAATATACTCTCCACCATAGCACTAGCTGAATAAGTGGTCTTCACCAGAGAAAAATGAGTCACTTTCATCAATCTATCCACCATGACCATGATGGCATCATGGTGGTATCTCGACATCGGTATCCCAACTATGAAATCCATGGAAATGGTGTCCCATTTCCACTCTAGTATATCATGCGGGTAGAGAAGGCTAGCTAGATCTTGATGCTCAGCCTTCAGGATATGACACTCTAAACAACGCGAAAAAACCTTAGCTATATATCTACGTAGCCCTCTCCAATGGTATAGCTATCTTAAGGTGGTGTGCATCTTCTTCATCCTTGGATGGGCTGAATAAGGTGTGTGATCAGCCTCTACCAAGATATCCTATCTCAAGCCTCTATCCCTAGGTACATAGATCCAACCTCTATATATGAGAAGAACATCTTCCCCTAATGAAAATCCATACAACTTGTGCTCAAGGGGTCTCTGAGACTCAATATCATATCTAGCTACAAGTCAGAAGTTGTCATGTGGAATTTGTTGCAAACTCCTGCTCCGTAAATCCGTACCCACTGAAGTAGCCATAACTAAATGTCTCCATCTACTCAGAGTGTCTGTAACCACATTCTCCTTCCCCTTCACATGCTCTATCTCCATGTCATACTCACATAGAAACTCCATCCAATGTCATTGGTGAGCATTGAAATTGAGCTGCGTGAAGAGGTGATGAAGACTCAAATGATCATTTTTGAGAATGAATCTCCTACCCCCAAAGGAAATGTCTCCATCTAACCAAAGCATGCATAACTACTGCAAGATCAAGGTCTTGAGTCAGATAATTGAGCTCATAATCCTTAAGTTTGTGAGACTCAAAGGCTACCACTTAGCCCTCCCACATTAATACAGCTCTCAATCCTTCCAAAGAAGTATCTATGCATAACGAAAAAATCTCCCCTGAGGACTTGGTAGTGTAAGATTAGGTGTTTTCATAAGGTATTCCTTCAGTATCCTAAAGGCATTGCTCACATTTATCTGATCAAATGAACTTCTTCCCTTTCCACTGAAGGTAAAATTCATGGGGTGCGCAACTTAAGAAAATTTCTGAACAATCTCTCTCTAGTACCTCTCCAACCCCATGAAACTACACACCTTGATCATACTAGTAGGTGTTTGCCAATCCATAATGGATCTAATCTTGGAAGGATCAACTATGACACCTTCCCCATAAATGATGTGACCCAAATACTGCACCTCTAACTTAAAGAATGCACACTTCTCTAGGTTCCTGTAAATTTGTTACTCGTGAAGACACTATAGAACCTTACAAAGGTTCTCCTCATGCTCCTCATGCGTATGAGAGAATATAAAAATGTCATCAAGGAACATGAGGAAAAAGTAGTCTAAAAAGGTCCTGAACACCCCGTTCATCAAACTCATGAACACTACAGGGACATTCCTCAGACCGAATGGCATGACTATGAACTCATATTATCCATATCTCACATGGAAAGTTGTCTTTTGGACATCTTCCTCTTGCAATCCTTGGCTGATGGTATCTGGAATTAAGATCTATCTTAGAAATGATAATTCCCCCCTTCATCTGATAAAAAAAATCATCAATTCTAGGAAAGGGGTAACGATTCTTGATCGTTACATTATTCAGCTAACAATAGTCCACATGTAACCACAAGGATCTTTCCTTCTTCTTCACAAAAATCATTGGTGCACCCCAAGGGGATACACAAGGATGGATTAGACCTTTCTTGAGAAGGCCCTCTAGCTGCAAGTGGAGCTCATAGAGCTCAGGTGTGGTCATCCTATATGGAGCACGTGAGATAGGTTATACTCCTAAAACCAAGTCAATATGAAAATCTATCTCACGCGAGGGAGGCATCCCTGGTAACTCACTATGAAAAACATAAGAAAACTCCTACAAAATGGGGTGATCATCAATTGAAGGTCCACTAGCCCCATCTTCCGACCTATCACTAACTGTAATAGTATACAACTGAAAACCCCGTCATACACTCCACTTCAGCTGCATAGTGGAAATAGTGTGAATAGAGATGGGTCTCTTGACTCCAACAATCACTAACTCCACTCCTAAATCATCTGCATAAGATATATCCTTGTTGTGACAATCAACTCTATCTCTGTGCGTAGACAACCAATCCATGACTAAGTTAACTCCATATAAGCCCAACAGAAGGATACAAAGGTCCCAAAGTAGTGGTAAAGGGTCCTAGGTCCACTACGCACTCCTTGACTAAGGATTAGACTGAGATCTTGGCTCCAGAAGCCATCTCAACATCCCAACTAAGGCCTTGCCTAACTACCATGAGCCTTCAATGCTCTACTAAAGATGGAGAAACGAAAGAATTTGATGAGCATGAGTCAAATAAAATAGGTGTAGAAATACCACCAATGCTACCCAAGGCCTCTATCACTCTGCCTTGGTGGTGTGCCTAGAGATTCTCGACTACTGCATATATCCTATGGCTCCTAGCCATGTCACCAACCGTACACTCGATAATAGGTGTCTTACCATGATTAACAGGGTTCTTAGGGCACTCTCTCTAATGATGTCCATCACACTACATCTATAGTAAGTACCTGGTCCTCTCCACTGAGTAGATAGTCCTTCAGGTGGCCCAGTAGTATGTGTTGAAGAACTTGATGATCCTATCATAGATCTTTGTTGGTGTTGCAGTGGATGTACTCCTGTTGACTATGCTCAAGGTGGATCCTAGGTCCTATTGGGCCCATTATCTAAAGGTGCCATACTATGCTCCCTCTGAGCATCATGGCATCGTGGAGTTTGAAAGGGTGTTCATGTCTACTACTGCTATTACTAAGGAGGTGGAGGAGGCAAAAAGGAAGACTGTTGTATATGGATCGTCACTCTATCACAAGCCTATTGAGTCTTCCCCTTGGTTTCCTCTGCAATATAGGCCTTCTCCACGGTCTCTGATAATATCTGTGGGAAATAAATGTGCACTGTCCCACCCAAGTCTATGTTCAGGCCCCTAATGAACCTATGAACTCGAACATGCTCTTCCTTCATGTAATCCACATACTAAAGCATATCTAAAAATCAACCCTCGTACTATGTCATTATCATAGAAGCCTGTTGTAGATCATGAAACGCATTGATATGCTATTGGACGAACCTCTTGGATATATATCTACTCCTGAAATGCTCCTTGAAGAGCTCCCAATTAACTGTCTTTGAATCCACATGGAACTTCTTCTCCTCGGTCCTCCAAAAAACTCCATCTCTATCTCTTAGAAGGTGGATGGAAACATGAGATTTTTTGTTTCTAGAACAAGGACATAGTTTGAAGCATCCGCTCAAGCTAACCAACCATGCCTCTACCTTTGCCTAAAATACCCCTGTGTTTCTAAAAAAATGAGGTAGGTGTAACTTCAATATCTCTCTAATGTAATCTAATGTCGTCGACTGTCGACCCCTAGATCTCTCTAGCATGATCATATCTCATCGTAGGGCTCCTACATCTGTCTCTATGCCTCGTAGCTTTATCTTTGTGCTCCCTATGAGGTGACCCATGCCTAACTGACTCCACAAGGGATTTCTATGCC
Organism: Taxus chinensis; assembly: GCA_019776745.2. NCBI lineage: Eukaryota > Viridiplantae > Streptophyta > Pinopsida > Cupressales > Taxaceae > Taxus > Taxus chinensis. The sequence continues at coordinate 379,341,641 of CM034155.1, read as the reverse complement.
GTATCCTCCATACTGTGATGAGAAGGTACACAAGCCTCCACTAATGGCTCTTTGTCCTTTCTGCTAGGTCACCCTCCTAAAGATCCTCTACGTATAGTGACATTATCACCCTGTAGTGCCTGTAATATCTGAGGAAAAATAGCTACTATAGCCTGATGTGGGGGTGGTATATCTAGGTCCACATATAGGAACCCCTCCTCTGATCCAAGCCATCTACACATACCAAGGCGAGAGTTAGTTTATCATCATCTAAGTTTTTGGTTTCAGTTTTCTACGTTTAACAAAATATCATTTATTGTTGTGTGTTCTAGGTTTAGAGTTGCGCTAGGTTTATTTTTTATGTTTCATTTTTTCAATTATGGCCGGGGTCCAAGCGTTGAACCCATAGCTCTAATACCAAGTGTAATACCCACAATTTTACCCACACCAATCCCAAGACAAACCAACAGTTAATTTAGCATAAATTATTGAATAACTTTTTTATTTTTTGAAAAGAACGAAGGCAACGTTTAGCTATTTCCTTGGTTAATAAAATATCATTTTCATTAATAATTAATTTATATTATTCTATTTTCTAGTTTGGTTTAAAAGCATCCATTTTATAATTCTCATTTAATTAAATAATATAGTTCAAGAGTCATTTAATAGTTTATTATGTTAGGGATAAGTCTAAAACACCCTCCCAATGATTAAATATAATTAAATTAAATTCCTATAATAATTATTGCCTAATTACTAAGGAGAAATTTGACTTAATTTATTACAAGGGTTAAGGACTTTTTAGTAAAGGTCAACAACTAATAAAAAAGGTTAGAGAATAAATTTAACTTCTACACTACTTAACTGGCTCCATTCAAATTTGACCCATACATTTTATTGAAACCATTCTCACCTACTCTCACGTAACTTTTGTGGGGATCATTCCTAGCCATTGGATGGATTGGATCTAGGCCCTTGGATCTTAGGGATCTAAACTAACCCTAATCATCTCTATAGGAAGCTTTTATTCATTTATTTTAATAATTTCCTCATTTTTGGGTTTAGAGGTTTAAGGGAGGAGGAAGAGAACAAAGCCATGGATGAAGATGGAGCTTAGGGTAGATACTCCTATTGTATCTTTTTTTTCCTAATACTACTTCCATTTTACCCTCCTAGGGTTTGATTGTAAATTCTTGTTTGATATAACAATTCATTGTTGAAAATAATTTTCTTTTGCATTTACCCTATTTGGGAAAATGGGCATTTGCCCCATTTCTACAAGTCTAGTTTAAAAAAGAAGATCCATTTTTTATAAGGTATAAAATTGTATGTATATATATACATCTATGTGTGTGTGTGTACATACATATTTATTATATTAAAAAAAATCCCCACACACACACACACACACACACACACACACACACACACACACACACACATACATATAACTATAACATTGTTTAATACTTATTTGTGGCCACGGCCATTAAATAGACCGACTGCGCATAGAACTGAAGCCGACTGTACTATAAAATAGTGGTAGTGTTTAATGTTAAGGGTTTAAATAGTTTTTGAGGGGAGGGTCGCCGACCTTCCCCCCACCCCAATCCCATATTAAAATGGGGAGGGGGTTGGTTCGGTGACTCTCCCCCCCTTTACATTTAAAACCTACAAAGGCATAGCCACCTGGGCTATTGCATGAACCAAATAAAATAATTTAAAAAAATTGATATAAAGTTTAAATTATTAGCTTTAATAATGGGACATATATATATATATATATATAATTTAATTCATTTTATTGTTAATAATAACAATTAACAATTATGATTTCTTTGTCTAAAATCATTACTTTATATATTTGTAATATTTTTAATATATATACGAACTAAAAGTATGCACTTATATAAAAATTTAAAACTTAATAAATAGATATATAGGTTTTTACTATGTATTTACAAAGATCAAAATTTATAGGGTAAGTAAAATCCAAGTCAAGGAGTTTTGAAGCTCTCTCCATATTCACTTAAAAGTAAACTTTGGGAAAAATTAATAAAATATCTCATTCAATATGTTATAACTAGTCGGGAGGAGATTATTCTTCTTATTAAGAATTATCATCAATTACTTCTTTTTCCGAAAATGCTATAAAATGTAACTATTTCATTTCCTCCATAAGATATAAGTGACAACCATTTTCAAAAACAATAAATTTTAATCTTCTCAAAAAGTTTAGAAATGAAAGCATATTACATTTGGAAAGAGTGAAACAACTTGAATTAAGAAAATAAATATCGATTTCAACTTATCTCAAAGTTTCCACTTCACCAAAACAATGTTAAACTTTGTAATTTATTTTCACAAAACTAACACATTGTAACATACAAAAATCCTCATTCAACACTCTTATAAGGATTTATAAGATATAGGGATTTCTAAGTGATAAAATAACTTCCTTTCAAGCTTACAAATTTACAATCATCCACTCAAAGTGGGAATAATAAAATGAGAAATTTACAACATAAGGGATTTCAAAAAGGCCAAAATAAGTCTCCAAATGCATGTCTTCTCCCAAATGTAGCTCCAAGCTAGCTCATTTCAATCTTTCACAACAAGGATCACACTACAAAGGAAGGGGGGAGAGGAAACACTCTCCACCCAACCTTTAATCCATTAAGAGGAGAATCCATCCCCTTAATATCCCCCGAGCCCCAGCCAAAGAACCATGAGAGATCTTGAGAAAAATTTGACAACTCTTCAACAAACATAGCTTCCACCAACAACATACATTTCAAAAAAATTTGACACAACTAAGATGACACACTCAACAAGTTTTGTAACTACTCAAACAATACGTAGGTTTGATACCAAACCAAATGGAATAAGGAATATGGGAAACCACCTCCTTTTTCCTCCCAATTAAAGTGGGAGTTTCACCCTAAGCCTCCAAGTTCATAAAACAAACAACACAATATCATTATCTCTCCCTTTCAAGTATGAAACAATATGACCATGATTTCCTTTTCACTCCCCATAGGTGAAACTCTCAATCACACTCCCACCAAATGCATGCCTCACAAACTCACTTTTCCCTCCCCAATGGTCTTATAAGTCTATCTCCCACACCCAAATTAAGGCATACAACCTAACCACACAAAAATAAAACATTCACAAACTCAACAAAATTTAACAAGCACAATATTTCCACATCAACAAACATAATAAACAAAGAAATAAAGGTGCAGATCCTACCTCTCCATAAAGCTCCAAGAAAAATTCACTTCACAAGTCTTTCACACCTCCAAGCCTATCCAATTCTCAAAAGAAACTCCAACAAGCTCCGTTACTCCTGTTCAATTTTCAAGCTCCTAATTTTCCAAAAATGCAAAGGAAAAAAATGAACAACTAACCCCCATTCCATCAAAATCCATCAATAAATATAAATGGAATGTGAGAACGATGAGGTGGCTCCATGTAGGATGTGATTTCATCATTCCTCCATTCCCACACTCGAGTAAAACACCATGCCCAAGACAATAAATGAGCATGTAAGAACTATAAAAAAACTCACGTGGCACTCAAACTTGCACACCATGCCTTCTAGGGACAAAATATTTTGTGACAAGAAGTTCAAGTGCAATTATTTTCACTCCTTTACACTCCAAAAAGGAGAAATAAGTTAAAAATAAACTCCCCATACAATAGGTAGCTTTTTTTTGGGTAAATTTAAGAGGAATGGGACATGCTTAGCTTGTCCCACAAGTCTCCAAAAAGGCCTCCCAAGTCAAAATCTGAATTTTGAAGTTGGGGTGGAGTATAACACGCACAAACAAACACAAATCACACTTACAACAAGGACCACCTAAGATCATAATTATCTATTTTTCACATCTCTATTTTAGTTAACTAAATAAAAAGGATTAACTTAATTAAGACACATGAATACTTGCTAATAAAGTGACAAAAAATTTCAAAATTTAAATGCATATAACAAAAATAAAAGACACAAAAAATTAAAAGAAGGGAAAACATATCACCCCATGGCCACACATGTGAGTTCACCCCCCAATGGGAAACCTCCAAACTAGGCATGCAACAACAACTCAACATAACATTACACAAGTTGTCAAATTTTGGCCACATTGCTCAATATCTGACATCTTTCTATGGTTGGTCCCATATACCCTTTCGATGTATGTGATAAAATTTCCTACACCACAAACAAAATACCTCTCTGGCCTTTTGGTCATATTAACAACAATGAGACAATATACATATAAAATCAATAATCATCATTCAACATTAGTAATTATATTATATAGCGTCATACAATTCATTCTATTTTGGCATCCATAAAATCATAATTCTACTTGAAACATCCAACATAGGATATTCATCCAAATTACAACATGTTAGTACAAATATCATAATATTGTAACTCCACATATATAATTGTCTATCATTACCATATAATGCATCATAATAAAAATATAAACCACATAATGTCAATAGTCTAAATATCAACATAGCCCATTGTCTACTAATAACAATATAATACTCAAATCTCTAAGTATCATTCCAACAGTAACAACATCAAAATTAAATAGTGTCGAAGAGGAGTGGGCACTACAAGATCCTTGATGTCTAGTTCTCTCCTAAATCTATGGTCTTGACTAGTTCTTTGATGACCGGTTATTTCCTTGATTTATGGCTTGATCTATGACCTTGATTTGTTATTAGATTGTTATTCCTTGCCTATATAAGAAAGGCCCATTCTTATTGTATTTCAGTGAGTTCCATAATAATATATGATATTGTTGCTCATTTGTTTGCAAAATTTTATGTAAAGTTATTCTAGAGAATTGCTTTCATCTTATTGACCGTGGTGTTTGATTAGCATCTGAGTTCTTGGCTTGGTACGATCTGGTTATCATTCCTTTTATTTCCATGGTCAATGACCATTCCACAATAATAATTAAAACTTTTAAACTTTATTCGTTTTCTTTTACTTTGCAAATTGATCGTTGGCCCCCTTAAAACATCAATAACAATCATCAATTATTTTTCCAATGGTTTATGAATGAATTTACCAAGTTTCAACCAATATCTTTGCAATATGGTATAAGACTATTATATAAAAAACTCAATTGCTCTCATGATCTATGACCATTTTAATGAAATCTAAAATTTATAATTACCTTACATATGGTCTATGACCATTATTCTCTATGCCAAGGAGAGTCAACCAAAATTAATACATTTAAGCAATAATCATCAAATAATTACCATATAGAGTTGTCTAAGATATGTTCATAATAACATTCAACTTTAAAACATTTTGAAGTAATGTGGAAACTTAAGCAATGCAAAGTAGTCTAAGGCCGAGTAGGGATACTATTAATAATAACCATTAATAAACTTATGATATTACCTTAAACAATGTAAGGTAACCTTAACCATCACAAACATTATTAATTAATGCTAAGATTATTAACTATAACAAATGGTGATGAAGTCCTACCAATCGTAACAACATATAACAATGCAAATGAAACGCAATCGTCATGTAAATTGAACAAAAGTTAGCAGGTAATGAATATATATGGATACATATACATCTATATACATGCATGTGTATGTTTTTGCATAGACATGTATGTATATATCTGTATATATAACTATATATGCCTATTTAACAAGTAAAGTTCATCATTAATTTAGTCGTTATCAAACATTTATTGCGACAAAACCTTCTACTTTTATGGGGTTTGACATTCCATTTTTAAATGTTTGGAACTTTCTACTCATTAAAATAAAGTCTTATTTTTCTAATTAAATATACATATTAATAATTTATATTTCATTAATATTAATTAATTATTAAATATAATTAATACTAATTAAATTTTACCATTTCTTTAATATAATTAGCTATTATATTTGTGTATTTAAAACCACCTTCTTCATTGTTAAGATATATGACTTCTAAATCTATTGGAAAACAAACAAAATTAAATAACACAATTAAGACATACAAGTGAAGAAAAATAGAATTGTGAAATACATTAAATTTGTATTGATTCTGTTTGATATGTTACACGTTTTCAACGTGGACTTGTCCAATCTAATGCATTTGATAATCTAATAGTATTCAATACGATCATTCATATCGACCCAAATCTAAATTCCATTGGCATATCCATAACTAACTCGATTAAACGGGCAATGAGATTCACCTTAAAAAAACTATTTATTGAAGCTTATAAAAAGACCATTGATGGAGGAGATTGAAAACATTATCGTCTATTGGAATCAATTAAGGAAGAAAATTTGTACTAACAACTTGAAGTTCCAGGGTGTTTCGTTTTCCTTGCTTATTATTGGTATCCAAGCTACACCAGGTTACGAGAATAGTTTTATTTTTTAATTTAATCCAAAAGTTGTAGGGGTTAGCTGTCCAAAATTCTAAATATTAGTTGTTAAATAATGAGGGGATTTTATTTCGTTAAATTTTAAATCATATGATATATGCTTCATTTTTTGTTATTTGATATTTTATTATCATTATGTCAAATTTCAAATTGTATGATCTTTACCTTATTTCTTATTATTTGAAAATAATTACATAAGTTCTATCATTCTAATTTATCATGTGTGTGCGTGCGCATGCGCATGCCCATCATATTCACTAGTGTTAATAATGAACACATTCTAAAAGAGGTATGTAACAAGTCTTTAACACTTAGCACCTTACACTTGTAATAATAACATGTCAAGCCAACATATTCGTGCATTAACTTATTTTCAAGTTTCAACCCGCCTTAGCTCAGTCTTCTTAACACTAATAGGTAGCTATTCTTGAATATCCTATTGAATTTCCCAAAACAAAAATAAACAGAGTTAGGAAATCGCAACCTTGAGGAGCCCATCATCTACCTAAGCAATGATAAATATCTTTTTTTCTCCTTAATATTCTATGATAGTTGAACTTTTATATATTAGACTCAGTTAAATCTTACTTTGTATCATTATTATTTTTATTATAATATTGACACGATCTTATAGTGTTATGATTACTCTAGTATTTGACTTTGGAATCGATCCTATCTCTAGAGTCAATGCTATTAATCTTTGAATTTAGTTTTCCTTATTGATTTAGATTAAATAATATTTGTTGGGGGAGAGAAGGGTTCTCAAAATGGTAATGATGCCAAAGACTAGTTACTCTATAAGTGCTTCAGACATTTGTTCCTTTATAAATTATAAAATTTTCGTTTATCACCACTCAGTAAGTAATTTTTGAATCAATGTGTTATGTAAAAAATCTAAAATAGGCACTTTGAGCTATATTTTATGAGATATGTGAGTTTAAGATTTTTAATCTAGTATAATGAAATTATTGATTAATTTTATATTACATTAGTGTTTGTGTTTTTCGTTCTTGTTGTATGTATGTATATAGACAAACACACATACATAAACACACAAACACACACACACACACACACACACACACACACACACACACCTCATTATTTTTGTTTTAATATGCAGGCTATCGAAGGTCTCACTTTGTGGAAAACCTTCATAAACCCGAAACACACTATTTGAGTTTTTGGTTTCTCCAACACTGTCGCAAACCTCGGGTACACAATCAGAGTTATAGACCTGTCGAACACCTTTGGAATCCTGAAAACACACAATCATGGATTGTAATTTGTCAAAAAAATCTAAAACATTAACACATTACGTCATAAATTTACAACTCGCGAACACATGAGAAAACCCAAAACATATTGTCATGGTTTTGGTCTTGTCGAAAAAGTTGTGAATCTTGAAATAGAATTTTGGGGTTTTGGAGTTGTCAAGCAAGTTGTAGAACTTGAAATGTCTTCAACAAGTGGAAGAATATGGAGCATCTCAAGTAGATTTCAGAATTACACACATGTCAAATAGGTTGAAAACCTTGAAACACTGAGCATTTATCAGGGATCCGAAGTTCGACTGTAAATTGCAAGTGCATGTTCAGATGCTGAGATGCTTCAAAGTCCCGAAAACATGAAACACTACACATTGAATAGGGCTCGGAAGTTTGACCACACTTCCCAAGTTGTGTTCAAATGCTTAGATGTTCCGAAGTCCCAAAATACTCGAAACACTTGGAATTGAACAGGATTTGGAGGTTTGACTGCAGTTTGTAAATTTTATGTTCATATGCAGAGATGTCCCGAAGTCCCAAAACCACAACACATTGGGTGGATTTGACGACATGTTGAACACCTTGATAATCTTGAAATGCACTAGAGGATATTTTTTGACTTTTTAGACACGTTGTGAATCTTGAAACACATAAATGGTGAGAAAAAAATTTAAGTAAAAACCCAAATCTAGAAAAATATATGCGTTTTCCACAAAAAATGTCAAATACCCATCAATTGTTTTGAAAAACACAAATAAAACCAGTAATGATTTTCTATTTTATTTTTGAGCCTGAGATGATGTGAATCAAACAAAAATCTATAAAACCCCCCTTAAAAAGATAAAATCACCTGTCTCATAACTAGGTCAAGTTTACTATTAAACCTAGTGTTTTGTCCCCTTTTGAATTCAACAGTGTTGTCTCTTTTTCATGTAGAGACTCTAGAGAATATATTTGCATGGATTTTCTTAAAATCCCACCAAACCCTTGAAAACTAAAATTTATGAAAAAACAAGCATTGAATGAGTTAGAATGCTAGATCTTCCAACAAAGGAAATGACATTCAGATACCATATCATCTTTGATACCATGTCAAAGTGGTCCAAAATCAAGGATCGGCACTAGGTCGAATCGAATGCACAAAATATAAATTTATGTGGAGTGGTGAGATCCAAAAAAACTCAAGAAAAGAATAAATTGTTCATTCATTCATGTACAATTCAATTAATCAATAATATGCACAGGAGGTTGCATTGTATAGTAAGAAATTAGGTCACCCAAAAAGGTAACCAACTCAACTCACAATTAGAAATTGACTTACAGTACATTCCCCTAATAACCTATGATCAACTTAAGCAAGCTAATTACATTGTGTAGTTGAAGCCTTCACCAAGAATACAATCCAAAATCTGTCTCTCCGTCCCTGAAAGCACTCGAGACCTACAATTACATGTTACGTTGTTTTTATCTCCTATCTTCCACTATTGCTTTTGTTTATTTAACTAGATCTTGCTTGAATACTATTATATCTATCTAATCAAGAGTGTCTTGACTCAATATTTAAATTTCATTAAATCATTTCCCATAGTTTTCATATAAAAATATTATTTAATGTAGAGATCCAAATCAATAAATTCATCGATCATTGAAAATTTTCCTTCTCCACAAAAAACATGAACCAAAATTTAATGCCATATTTTGGGAGAAAACTATGTACACGAAATTAAAAAACCTAAATAAAGAGGAGTTGAGTTTTGAGATTATTAAACACATGGACATATAATACAAAAACCTTCACTTGTTAACACCCTTCTGGATAAACATATATAAAATAGTAATCTTCCATTTTATTGTGTTAACTTGAATGTATATAATGTAATCACGTACTTCAAGGTTTTGTAACTTCACATACAATATCATTATATATATTCTTTATTTTTTCATGAATTATATTAATCTACAATCAATGAAAACATTTTTGAATGATGAGAAAAGTTATAACATAATCAATTAGATTATTCCCACTTAACAAGGTGAATATTAGGCGTCCTATAAAATTGTTGGAAAAGGTTGTCGTTGCTTAATATTCCTTCCCAATTCAATGTGAAATATCATTAGAATGTTATTTAATTTTCCTGTCTGCATTCGGTCATAAAATCATTTGTTAATGTTTTAAGATGAACTTGTAGAGCATCATATTGTTTCTCAGCTCCATACATTACCATACTACATAACACATTACACTGTTATACATTACATTACATAACACAACAATATTACAACTCTATATGTTTAGTTATCTTATATTATCACACTATTACACCTTCATATATATTTCTGGTTGTTTGACACTTTCTATTCATTGAAATAAAGCCTTATTTTTCTAATAATATATGTATTAATAATTTCTACTTTATTAATATTAATTAATTCTTAAATATAATTAGTACTGATTAAATTTATTGTTTCTTTTACATAATTAATTAATATATCTGTATCTTGACAATCACTTTCTGCATTGTCAAATTGTTAGCAATCTAAAACTATTGGAAAACAAACAAAATTAAATAACAGAATTAAGAAATGCAAGTGAAAAAATAAACATTAAAAAGATTGTGAAATACATTAAATTTGTATTGATTCTGTTTGATATGTTACACGTTTTCAACGTGGACTTGTCCAATCTAATGCATTTGATAATCTAATAGTATTCAATACGATCATTCATATCGACCCAAATCTAAATTCCATTGGCATATCCATAACTAACTCGATTAAACGGGCAATGAGATTCACTTTTAATAAACTATTTATTGAAGCTTATAAAAAGACCATTGATGGAGGAGATTGAAAACATTATCGTCTATTCGATTCAATTCAGGAAGAAAATTTGTATCATCAACATGAAGTTCCAGATTGTCTGGTTTTCTCTGCTTGTTATTGTTATTCAAGCTACACTGGGTAAATACTATTTTATTTTTTCAATTTAATCTAAAACATTTAAGGGTTAGGCATACAAGATTCTTATTCTTAAATTGTTAAATATTTAAGGGATTTCATTAGGCTAAATTTTCAACTGTACTTTTTAAATCATTTTATATTATTAGTTATCTTATTGTTATCATGCCAAATTTCGAATTGTATAATTTGTACCACATGCCTTGTTATTTTAATTTCTATAATTTTTGTTTTTTCACTCTCTCTCTCTCTCTCTATATATATATGATTTTGGAATGCAGGGCGGTCGTGTGGTATAACTGACATATTCTACAATTTCCAGCTGATGGATCATGAGACATCATTGTCATCCTCCCCAACGTATAGAATTCCATATAATGTTACAGTGGAAAATCGCTGCAAAAATTGTGTTGCAGATAAGATTTCATTACAGATGATCAACTACCAAGTTATCAATCAAACAGTGTATATGAAACCGATTCCTCCACGAAAATTTGTCTGGTTTGTGTATCGTTCGATGGGTACACTCATAGATATGAAAGTTCTCACTGTAAAGTTCGTCAATTGTCATTGATTTCCGACAACAACAACGAATCTATGAATTATTTGTTTGCTACGGAGATTTGGGTGTCATTTCCCTTCCATAAATAATGTAGCAAAGGATTCATGGTGCTTTGATTTTTGTTTCAGAGCAATTGAGAAAGGATAAAATAAAAAGTCTCAGCTTTAGAAGTTTTTTGAAAATGGAATTTTATTGTAGCTTGAATTTAGCATTTTGATTGGATTAAATAAGAAATACTGTAGAGATCCGGTAATTTATACAATCGTATTCTGTTTTAGCCGGAAATTCTGCTACATATACTTTTAAATATCTAATCAATACCATGAACCTGATTTATGTGAAAGGCATTACATTTATAAAATGAATGATTTTTTTAATGACTATATTACAATCACCTAATTTGATTTGATTTGATTTGATTTTTTGAATGTCCATATAATCACCTAATTTCAGGCCACGTACGCCAATTTCTAGCAGGGAGCTGCAAAACACTGCTTTTTAAAATTTATTATTTAGGCTAAAATAGAAAGATTAACTGAGGTTATTCATGTTAAAGATTTTGCACAGCTCTTTTAAGGAAACATCTGCACATATACCAACTTTATAGTCTACACTTCATGTTTAGTCTGCTAAGGAAAATTGGGCACTTTAAAAGGTTGACTTCAAAATCACATACATTCCCATGTTTCCTACATTATATTTACACGTTGGTGTCCATATTTGAGTTTGTAAATTTCCCAGTGTCCGGTATGGCTATGTTGGCCTATGTAAAATAGTATTATATTAAAAAAATTTAAAAAAAACACAGTTTCAGAATATAATATTTATTTATGATTTACGTTATATATTAAAACAAAATATAAAAAAAAATACACATTCATAATTTTAAGGAGTTTTTAAAAATATGATAAATTTAAATGTAAAAAATATATTTTTCTTTTGGTATTTTAAATTTATTACACATTCATAATTTATACCAATTATAATAATAAACAAACTTACATCAAACCTTAATACACTATGAATAACTAACAATAATTTCATTTTGTGATCAAATTCTAATATATTGTAAGTTGTACAAACATTTACATTACAAAGCCACACACCTTATGTTGTTACATTCAATATAACTTCGAAGATATAATACATATTACTTGAGTCTAAGAAAATATATCACCGCAAAATGCTTACATATTAACTATAAATCTACACACTATATTAGAAAATGACATCCACCACTATTATATTAAAACTTGTCTCCTATACTAATCGTAGCAAGTCAGTGTAGACTTGCTCCTCTAAGAGAAAAGGCTAGTATATCATTGAACAGGTTAACTACTTCCATGCAAAACTCTCATATTAATGATAAGATAAAATATGTAAAATCTTCTATTATATAAGGGAAAGTGATATTCCACTTTATATGAAATTATAGCACGCAAACTAATCAGATTAAGCAATAGTCATGATCTACCAGGCATAGAACCTCTTAAGCATGGTACATAGACTTGTTGTATCTTGTCTCTTTCCAGTTGCATCTTGAATTTTGTTGTCTTTGTTTTTTTTGCTTCCTACATTGTCTTGTTCTCTTTGCTCCTTTTGTAGTCCTATTAACTTTTTTCGTTACTTCTAGACAATAATTTTTTAAATTAAATTAAATTAATGATATACATCAAATTAATAGAAAGTGATATTCCATTTTATACAAAATTATAGTTGAAATTAATGATATACAACAAATTAATAATATACCAGTGGTTGATCGTGAAGGAGAAAGTTTACGTCGTTAGGAAGAAGGAGCATTTTTGAGAGAGGATATCATTATATAATTTGTACCTGAGTATTTGTAAGCGTTGATGAGTTGTATTGGAATGTATTAATTATATTGACGAGTGTGATAGTATGTGGAATACTTATGAAAATTTAAATATAATATCATGTGTTTTTTACAAATCATAAATGTTTAATAGTTAAAATGTGTTAATCTGGTACCCGTAACAAATTGTTGTGTCAATGGGCATGAATGCGGGTGCGAATGAGACTGAGAGAAAATAGACAGAAATGGAGCAAAACGGAAGGCAAAGCAGAAAGAAAAGAATGGGCTGCAAGTGCATGTTTCGTGGGCTTTGAAACTGTTTAAAAAGCAACCCCAAGAACGCTTGCAGAGAATAGATCCTGTTTGGGAAAATGACACCCCTTGTCTAAAAGTTACAGATTCGGTGGTGGACAAAGCATTTGGCAGGTTAAAGTTTCCCTTGATGGGAAGATTTTCTTAGATCAGGCCAAACATTGATCAAGTAAGAACTTGGATTAGGAAGAAATGGAGGATTTTGGGGCAAGTTTCCACATTTTCCTTGTCTAAAAAGATTTTTTTTTTTTTTTCCTCTCTTGAGGAAGATATTGTCCATGTTCTGCAAGGAGGGTCGTAGTTATACAGGATAACTACTCTCTTCGTTATTAGATGGAAGTCAGGATCCAAGAATCATATCCCTTCTGTGTTGCCAGTTTGGGTTAGGCTTCTTGGACTGCCTCTGGAGTTCTGGGAAGTTGATGCGCTAGCAGGAATAGCAAAGTCTCGTGGGGATCCGATATCTCTGGACCTGACTAAAGCTGCTAGATCGCGCTTACTTGCAGCCAAAATGTGTGTTAACGTTAGTACAAATTCCTCTCTTTCGGAGACAATAAATTTGGTTTCTCGTTACGGGGTTTGGATACAAAATTAATATTTGAAGACTCACCTGTCTTCTGTGGAAAGTGCTGGAGAGTGGGACATGCAGCGTTCGGATATAAAGAGGAAAAAACCTCTCTAGTATTTGGATAAAAACGATGCATTACAAAATGATTTGAAGAAGATCGGGTGGAAGCAGAGCGGCGTAACAGTGGAAACTCCATTGCAACCAGATCCAACACAGGACGAGGAGATGGTCGTTGAGTTGAATTTCACTGTTGAATCGGCGAAGGAACAAAATGAGGAAGTGTTGAAGACCCCTCCATGTATTCATGCTGACGTGGAGAGCAATTTAAATTTTCTCAAGGCAGGAGACAATCCATTTGACAACTTTTCGGCAGTTGTTGTGGATGAAATCCCGCTCAAGGAACTTTCAACTTTACTGTCCAATCAGACTGAATGGAATGGTTCAGAGAGATGTTAAGGCACATGGTAAAGCTTTGGGTGGTGGATGAGTGGGGCTGATCCATTTATTAAATGCAAATAAATAGCTCCCAGTTGTAGATCACTTCATTGACTATCAAAGTATTAATGACGATGTCTTAGTTTGAATGGCATGGTAACTAAAGATATTGAAAAACTATATATGGTAGATAGAAACATTAATGACTACATTTATGAGAAATCCCATCAATATTTGGTAGGAACGATGTTGAAAAATGACCCCCTTGCTAGGGGAGAGGTACCAGTTGTGATGCACCTTATCTTTGCATAGTCACTGCGCCACGTCATTGCCACCTAGGCGAGTAAAAAACACCACCAGAATATTCAGCACTAAATTCTTGACCTCCTCCATTCCTTTGCCACCTCACTGCCACCTCAGCGCCACGTGTACGAGCCGTGTTTTTGGGGGATGTCAAAAAAGGCGATGTTTTTGGTTGGGACCAGCTGTTGTCCATTCACCTCGCCAGTTGTAGTTCGTTCCACCGCCATTCATTGAATGCACACCCACCAGACATTAATGCGCGCACCTTGGTTTATGGAACCTTCCACTGCCAAATCACGCATTGGGATTTAAGGGAAAATGGGAACGGAGCACATTCATTGATGTTTTCGGCCTATTCATTTGTAGAACGCCAGCGACCATTTCTCCTCGCCTTGCAGATCGGTGGTTGCGTGGATTTTCTCCACACCTGAATGACTTCTTCCTCGACAATGGCTCGACCTGCGACGAAGATGAGAAGAAAACACAGAGGTGAGAGGGTTCTCATTCAGGGAATGATCCTTAGTGTTTATAAACACTGCACTATTATGGAAAGTTTGTTGTTTGCCATTCAGCAAAAGAAATTTATTTTTTCATTTGTCATATTTTACAAATCCAAGCGTAAAATCGTTGGGTTATTGATTTATTTCATGTGCAATCGCTGGTTTAGGCCATTTCCAAGTATTTGTGCCAGTCTCGGGTTTCAATCCAAAAGAATAACTTTTCAGTCTAAAAAATTAACCATATCCCCCAGGGTATACCGCCAGTGGCCATGCGTTTTCAACTTGGGCTAATGTCACTTTATGCTGGTTACTAATTAATGTTAATGGGATTCCTTAGTGCTGGTTACTAATTACTTTCTGCTGGTTAATGTCAACGAACTCCTAATTTTCATCCTGGTGAATTTTAACAAGCATTTATTTAATACCCAATTATAAATAGTTTTGGGTATCAAGTAAAGTAACTCTCAATTTTTATCTCTGGGCTAATGTTATAGTTTTGTTACATGAACTATATTCAATTCATATCCTAGTATGTATTTCATTTTTTCTAGTATTCCAAGCCAGTTCAATCCGTGCTAATAGCATATTTGCACTTTCACCAATATCCAATCAGTGTAATTTTTGCTTCACCTCTTAGTGTATCTAATTGTTTTCTTTTTGTATCAGTACCCAATTGTTTTTTAAAGTACTGAGCAGCAATTACCTCATCATTGGAATTAATGTAATCTATTTTCTAATACCCAATTACCCATTTAAGCAATTTCTGGTGATCAAAGTGATGATTTTTAGCAATACCCAGTATGGTTATTTTCTTATTTCCTATACCAGATTATTGAATATTTTCTTTGTCTAATTATAGACAAATATTTATGGACAGAACCAATTTAGATAATAGGAAAAAATATAGCAAATTATAGAGGGTTGGCATAAAAGCTCACCACCAGAGATAAGATCTCAGTTGCTGCATACAAATGTCTTTCTTTCTATGGAATTTTATTGCTCAAAATGGTTATCTAACTTAAAGTGTCTTCCTGGTTTCAGCATGGGCCCAATTCCTTTTTTGGCTTTCAAAGTTTGAGGATAAATTTCATCATTTTTGGCATTACCACTCTCTGTTACTGCCATTTACATTGTTTTCTATTGTAATTTCTCACTTTTGTATTAGCGTTCTCTCGATCTTGAGTCTAAATGTCTCAAGTGTCTTCCCTGGTTCATATATACATGTTGCTCCAACAGGCTGCATTGCTGGAATGCATTGCATCGGTTGTGGTGCACCCTATCTTTGCACAGTCATTGCACCACGTCACTTCCACGTGGGCGAGTAAAATCACCACTAGAATATGCAGCACTAAATTCTTGACCTCCTACATTCCTTTGCCACCTCATTTCCAGGTCACTGCCATGTGTACGAGCCACGTTTTTGGGGGATGTCAAAATTGGCATTGTTTTTGGTTGGGACCAGATGTTGTCCATTCACCGTGCCAGTTGTAGTTCAACTAGAGACAATTAAATGAATGCTCACCCACCCAACATTAATACACCAGCCAAAGTTTATAGAACCTGCCACCGCCAAATCCAGCATTGGGATTTCACGCAAAATGGAAACGGAGCACATTCAATGTTGTTTTCACCCTGTTCATTTGCAAAAATCATGCGACCATTTCTCCTCACATTTCATGGCGGTGGTAACGTGGGTTTTCTCCACTCCTGAACTGCACCTTCCTCGGCAGTGGCTCAGCCTGCTTTGAAGATGAGAAGAAAACACAGAGGTGAGAGGGTTCTCATTTAGGCAATGATCCTTAGTGTTTTTAAACACTGCACTATACATATTAACATAAGTTTGATTGTATACATATAACAATGGAAAGTATTCTGGTTACATACGTAAAATTTATATCAGTATTCTGATTACACCGCCAAATAGTGTGTAAAATATAGAGCATCATCATATTGATATATTAACATAAGTTTAATTGTATACATAGAAAGATGGAAAGTATTCTGATTACATATGCAAAATTTATATCAGTATTCTGATTACACCGCCAAATAGGGTGTAAAATATAGAGCATCATCATATTGATATATTAACGTAAGTTTAATTGTATACATAGAGCGCTGGAAAGTATTTTGATTACATACGCAAAATTTATATTACACTATATAACTTTAGAGACTACATTGGAAGACTTTGGTGAATACATCTAGCAAAATGGTATCACCAAAAAAATTACTTCCATCATCATATGGGGTAATAAACATTGTTTACGGGCACATGTTCAATATCTTAGTTATTATAAGTAATATTGCCCTCTTTCAATACTGCTTTTGGATTTTCTTTTCTTTCCGATACAGTGTTCAATTGCCCAGCTGAAAAGGGATTTAGAATCTCTTTTGACAGAGCATTTGGTTGCCCAACTGATAAAGGATCTGGTCCCCCTGCTAAAAAAGGATTTGGTTGTCCGCTTGATAAGGGATTTGCCCCTGTTGTTGACAAAGGAGTTGGTTTCCCTGCTGAAGCTTGCATCCATGGTGGCATTGCAAATGAACTACTAGGACTGCTTGAACTTGTACAAAGAAAATGAGGTGATACATACCAAGATGGAAATGTACAAGAGATATTCATAAGTGATGGAGGTGTTCCAATTTGAGCATAACCTGGAATTTGAATATTTAACATATCTTGAAAAATCCTTCGATTTTCATGATCAGTCGGAGAACTTACACGCATCCTCTTTTCATATTCCCTTAATTGATTTGCAAGTTCCCTCTCCCTCTTCTCTTTCTCCTTCCTTTTTTGCTTGTGTGCCTTCTCAATCTCTTTTTGTTGCTCCTTAGCCTACTTCCCCCTTTCTCTTTCAAGCTTCTCCTGCAATTTTTTTTCTTGTGCCAATTCTTTTTTCCTTAACTCTAGTTTTGCTTGTTCCTCCTCCTTTCTTTC
This sequence comes from Taxus chinensis, assembly GCA_019776745.2. NCBI lineage: Eukaryota > Viridiplantae > Streptophyta > Pinopsida > Cupressales > Taxaceae > Taxus > Taxus chinensis. The sequence continues at coordinate 379,323,565 of CM034155.1, read as the reverse complement.
TGCATCAACCAATAGCTCCATGTAGTCAGGTGTAGTCAAAATATGTGAATGCCTACTCAGTCTAATAGAACCATCTGATTTGTTTATGATCTCTCTTGGAAGTCGTAGAAAATGGGAAAGTAACGTACCACGTCCATCTTGGATTTCAATCTCTTCAGGGTGTTGAGGTTCATGTTGCATAACTTCTAAGTTAATTTCATTTTCTTGAGCATCCTCTTGAAATTCGACTTTGTCTTGTTCATCCTCATCTCCAACATCTGCATAGTAATGAATTATTGCTTCTTGTTCTAGTCCTTCAGGAAAGGAAGGCAGATTTAAGCTTTGATCTTCTGTGCTGGATGGTAGCTTGTAACCCATATTTTTCATGGCATCCTCTAACCATTGTGGCGGGTTAACTTGACTTGGCAAGGACAAATCATTGTTACTTACAAAATCTGAAGACCCCTCATTATTGTTGATGATGTTACTTGGGTTTCCAAGAGCACCGTTTAGCTCCACTCCATGTGTTGCAGTTGCTTCCATATCATCTCTTGAGTCAACATTTTGCATGAATTGAGTTTCAAGTACCACCTCTTCACTATTATTTAATTCAGGATTTATTTGTTGAGATAGGCTCAAAATGTTTGTGACAGCATCAACATCTTCCTCACCTTGCATGTCAAATGCCTAGTTGCATGCCATGTCATTTAGGAGAGCATCATAATTTAATGGCCAAATACCAGTTCTTTTGAAACCTGCAATTATGTTAGATGGTGTTAGTGCCTTTTTTAAGGCTATACTTGCAAGCTCAGCAATGTCATTCCTTTTCACATCTGCACATTTGTTCTCTGCCATCCATTTGGACCTCTTAGCTCTAAAATATGTCTTGAAAGGGCTGAACACACTCACGTCAAGAGGTTGCAACTTATGACTAGTATGTGTTGGTAGTGTTATCAAATCAATGCTCAATTTGTTTGCCTCCTCCACAGTTTGTAATGCTACATGGCTGCCATGGCCATCAAATATCAACAGGTGTCTATTATTTGGAGAAACACCTCCTGGTACTGAACGTGCAAAATGACATAGCCAATTTAAAAACAATTCCTTTGTCATCCATGCATTTGGATGTGCAACCATACATGCTCCGGGTTCACAATTTTTAATGTAATTCTTTATCATTCTCTTTCCCTTGAAAAAATAAAATATTGGGATTGAAAAACCTGTTGCATTGACACAACACAATATAGTGATCCACTCCCTGCTCTTTGGTATTACGTTTGGGACATTACGACTGCCCCTCTTAGCAATTACACGCACTCCACAATTTCTCCCAGCCTGCAAACCAGTCTCATCACAATTCCAGATTTATGAGCGCCGTATGAATAGGCTCCATTGCATTTGGCCAAATTATCATAAAATTTGGTTACTATTACAGAGCGCAATTTTAAAGCTCTATCCCTATCTAGTCCCTCAGCAGTTCGGATTGCAGGGTCTGGATGATGTTTTCTAAATCCAGCCCACCATGATTTACCAGGCAACCCATCTCTGAAAAGGTTTTGTCTTGTTTCACAAATATGAGGAACATTTGCCTTTAGCTGCATTAACTCCAAGCCATGACCCATATCAGCCATTTCTTTAAACCATTCAACAATTTCCTCTTCTTCTTCAGTTAGAACTATTGGAGGACCCCTCCTCTTTGTGTGGGTGAGACCATTTAGCCAATAGTGTAATGATGTGGGTGGAATGGAATACTTATTTTTTGTTGCTCTAACTGAGAACCCATTAAACTCAACATCATCTATCGCCTTTTCCATATCTTCTTTTGTCCAACCTCGGATGACACTAAGCTTCTTTGTTGCAGATGTTCTTTGAACTGAGACAATTGGTGGGTTTCTACATTCTAGTTCATTACCAGTTGGTGCTGAATTATCCTCTACATCACTTACATTATGTGATAATTGTCCATCTCTCACTTTGGGCCTCCTTGATCTTCTAGCAATAGCACCTTTTCTCATGGTGTAAATGAAATACCTGATTCACAACATGAAATACAAAATAGAAGTACATGGTTATTAACTCAATTCTAATTGTTGAAGGAAATATGATTGCTGGAATTGTTGAACGAAAGATGATTGCTAGACTATGAATGATTTTGTTTCATTTTTAGGAATTAATTGAAATGTAGTTTTCATTATGACAATGAAACTTGTATGGAATATGTTGAATAGAGAAAGTGCTTGGATAGACAATGTATATTTGACTAAATGAGAACAATGTTGTATAGTTCAACAATGTTGTATATTGCATTTCAGAATTCACTATATTGTTCTTTTTTCATGATATACCATTCTCTAGTGTATTCGTTGGACTCTTCCTATGTAGTTTTTAAAGTTATGTTTTCATTATAAAATTTTCACATGTGATCATAATACTTTCCAAATTTCTATGTATAAAATCAAACTTATGCTAATATCACAGTGATGATTGGAAAAAATAATTTTCAACTAGAGAATGAGATATCTGGAAAAAATGAACAATATAGTGAATTCAGATATGCAATATACAACACTGCTGGACTATAGAACGCTGATGTGGTCATATTCCAACAGATTTGTATATTCCAGTAGTGTTGTACATTCTAGCTGTGTTGCATATTGTATTTCAGAATTTACTTAGCATAATATGAACTTCAGAATTTACTATAGTGTGCACATACAACACTGATGGAATATACAACAATGTTTTCAATTTAAAGTTATGTTTTCAATATAAATTTTGCACATGTAATTATAATACTTTCCATCTTTTTATGTATACAATTAAACTTATGTCCATATAGCAGTGATGACTATACACTAGAGAATGAGATATATGGAAAAAATGAACAATATAGGGAATTCAGAAATGCAATATACAACATTGTTGGACTATAGAACACTTATGTGCTTATATTCCAGCAGTGTTGTATATTCCAATAGTGTTGTACATTTCTGCTGTGTTGTATACTGTATTTCAGAATTTACTTAGCATAATATGAACTTAAGAATTTACTATGTTGTTTATTTTGCTTATATATCTCATTCTAATGTATAGTCATTACTTAGCATAATACAGTGTTGGACTATACAACTCTACTGACATATACAACTCTGCTGCAATATGCAACACTGAAAAAATAAATAGAGGGCTTGAATTATGAAATAGTTTGTAATTCATAAGTGTCTTACCTGAACTGCACTACTCCTCACTTCTTCAACTTTGAGAGATGAAAACTAAAGGAACAAATGGAATTGTAATCCATCCTTCAGCTTTTATTCTATCATCCTAAATTCTGATTGGTTGATGTTAGTTGATATGGATTCAATATGATAGTTCAATCGAATGGTTGAGATTTATTGGGATTTAATCTAATGGATAATATTTTAGTTGGTCATTTTTATTATTTTATGTAGCTGGTTACACAATTTATTGTTCATATGGTACTGAGTTGTTTAACACTATGAAAGGTGAGCCTGACCATAATTTCATTTATTGTTATGCAGGTGGTTACTAGGGATTGAAGACTCTTACATCAAAAATAGTGCATTATATTTGAGATCTGGTTTAGAAAGTATTCAGAAATGACTTGTTGAAGTGACTGTAATAGATATGATGTACATACAATGAAAATATTACTTAATGAATAGTTGACTGCATAGTCTTGGTTTTTGTACACTTGTATATAAATTAATATATATTTTTAGTTCTATCAATGAATAAGAGAATATTGACCAATTTTAAAACTGTCTTATTCAACATTTCATGCTTCCATGTTTAAATAATAATAATACAATACAATACAGTCAGGGTGTATTAACTTCATATATCATTCTAAATAGGTTATTAAAAAGGTGAATGTCTTTTCACCTACTATCTCCATTATTGGACCCTGCACCACAACCGGTGCCTCTCCCCTAAGCTATGTAAAATTAACAAAACATCTATGGTCTGTAATAACGAAGAGATCACAGTGTGCAAAGAAGAGGAAGAAGGATGGAAAAATGTTAATAAGAAAGTGCCGCGATATTTATTTCAATCCCCCCGAGAGTGATGAGGAGTCATAAAACTAATGCAAAATCCTATGTGTTTTTCCATCCCTGGAATGGATTTTTTAGATGTTTGGAATTTGGTTTCATGTTGATCTTTGAAATGTTCATTTCTTTATCTAGATAGTAGATCCTGGTATGTAACAAGGAGGGGACCTTGTAAAACCCCCCTATTTACCAATGATGAAAAAAAAATTGTTTTGTGAAAGTTGAGAAAAGAAAATTTAATCATTGACGTGGATGTCAGCACCAAGTAAATGAAGCATGTAATACAATGAAATTTTAGGTGTAAATGAAACAAAATATGAAAACATTAAATTATTGGCTTCAGTATGATATTTAGCCCGGGTGCATTCTGAACATGAATCAACGAGGAACAAAATTTTGAGTACTTATAAGAGTGTCATATTTCAAAAAATTAGTAGATGAAGCCAAGAATATATACTTTACTTGCGAACAAGATAGTTTTTTCATCTACTAAACATGGAAATTCATTGGTGCTTGCATTACAATATAGTTACATTATTATAAAAGTCTACCACAAAGAATATCAATAGCAAACATATTAAACTTTCAAACTTGTAGAAAATACTTTTCTTTTTAACTATTTTAAAATCATTTACCTATAATTACTTATATTATTTCCATTTTAAACAATAAGAGTGTACCTATTTTAAAGAATGTTTCTAATGTATGTTACAAGATTTTCCTATAGAGAAATTTTTTTCTTGGAACCACCTCTATATTAAATTATACACAAAATAATACTAGAATTATTACATAGTAAGGGGGCGGCTAACAGAGTTCACAACCTCAAAAAAGGAAAAAATGTCACGTGGGTAGACAGAAACAAGCCACGAGGGGAAGCAAAACCATGCCACTTTGGGCTACATATATCAACCAACAGGCGAGGAGAGAGCACCAAACACTATATCAAAATAACATGGATTTATGAACATGGAGCCATGACACCCGAAGGAGGAGGTGGATCGTCCTGAGGTGGAAAAAATCCGAGGGAGCGTGGCTCGTATGAAGGTGGATTGAGTAGCAATACCTCCTAATCGGGCATCATAACGCTCAGCAAAACCATAATACACCACCCAGGGGGTGGCGAACCACCAAAATGGGAATCCCTTCCATGCGGAGAGCCCCAGTTGGTTGAGCTAACCACTATATTTCCATGCACTTGCGGAGTCTACCCAAGACCGGAAGAGGTGGGCCTTGGGCCAGCCGGTAGCAGAGAAGGTAGGGCGCTTCTAAAATGGATGTGGGATCATCCATGACATCTACAAGGTGGCTAGGGTGGTGGGGACTATCGATCATAATCATCCGGAGGAACCTGACTTATTATGCAAGGTATGCTACCCTAGTGATCAAGTAGTTGCAGGAGATGAGAAAACTCCATCACCACCTTCTAAGCTTGAGCTTGAATCTGCATGTGAACAGAAGACAAAATAGCCACCTTTTCATTAACGGTTAGTTCAACAGAAATAGTACAATGCTCAAATAAGGAAATATTCCTAGCTTTTCAAAGTTGAAACAGAATAACAATACGAAAGAGATGGCAAAGGGAAGAGATGTAGGAAGGTCGAGAAGCATGCTCCCTAAACAAGGAAATTTTCCAATAAAAAAATCAGGGTGAAATGGATGATAAAGGGAATGAATCTAATGCCAAGCATGTTGTGCACCTGGGAAAAACCAAAAGACATGTTTGAAAGACTCAGGGTGACCATAACAACTATAGAATCGATTAGGAATACCAATATGACTTAATCTTTCCCCTAATGGTAAGCCCTGATATATCAGATACTAAAGGAAGAAATTAAACGCTGGGTCAAAACGAGGGTTCCAAGCTCATTTGAGACGCTTTAACCAGGTAATAGGAGAAGAATGTAATGGCCATCTGGTATTGAGCTTGTCTAAAGTTGGTGAGGTAAGAGATAACAAGGAATAGATAACTCTGGAATTGTATTGTAATAGTGGAATGCCCAAATTCCATCTCTAGTATTTCCACCAAGCCTTGGGTGGCTGAAGGCCCAGCTTGTGTAACATAATATCAGGAAAAAAACAACTGAATCATTAAAATTGAAGGCAGATCAGAATTAGCCATGTTGTTTTTTTGTTTCAGCTCCAGCCAAGGAAGCTAATCACAATATGCAACCAGGTCCTAGATAATGGAAATGCCTTTACGAGATAACCACATGGCTTTAATATTGGGTTGTTCAGAAAGCAGGAGATCATCAGGAGAAAAAATAGGTGACCACCATAAATTTTCCTCATTGAAGGAAATACCATTTCTAAATACATCACGAACCCACCGAATGAAGGGCTTGAACATCTCAAAATCTTTCCAAATGCTTTTTACCACAAAGGTGCCAAGTATTTTAACTAGAACTTTAGTAATTAACAAATTATGAAATCCTATATTTTCTAGCATTTTTACCATATGGCACTCCTGAAGAGATACAATGCCTTACCAAAATATGCCAAGCTTGGTTACCCTGAATACAATGAACAACCCACTTAACATAAATAGAGATGCTCTGTCTATAGACATCCACAATGCCCACACCACCATGATCCCTGGGAAGAGTGCAAAATTCCTAGGCAACATGCTTAAGCCACCCTGATTATGGTTGGACCAAAGAAAATATCACAAAATCTTATCCAGTTTTTCAAAAGAGGCACGAGAGGGACACTAATAAGCTGCATAGTAGACCTAAGTGGCAATAAGAATTTATTGCAAAAATTGAACTTCTTGGCCAAAGATAATGGATGAGAGATCCATTTCTACACTATCTGCTCAACTTGATCAACCACAAATTGCAACAAGAAGGAAGACTCGCTATCAAAGTCAAAAGGAGTTCCAAGAAATAAAAATAATTCTCCTCGCTGAATCTAGTGCCAAGGATGGGATGCCAACCAGTCGGGCATAGGCCAAGGACTTTGGCAAAAACCCGTGATATTTGGAAAATTGAACTTTAGAGCCAGATGCTTTACAAAAAATATCCACGCAAGAAAGTGCCTTCTGAACATACTATTTTGATTCAGCTATAGTGAGAAAAGAGTCATCTGCAAAGTGGCCATTAATGAGTTGGGCCTGATTATCCAACAAATATATGCCTCTTAATTGACCTTGAGCAATATTTTTGGAAATAAGGTAACTGAAAGCATCTGATGCGAAGACAAAAAGATCCAGAGCCAAAGGGAAACCTTGCTTGATTAATCGAAATAACCCAATGGTAGAAGATTAGTTTCCATTGATGGTGAGACAATAAGAAGCATCGACGAAGAAAGTGTTAAGTACATTGAGGAAGAAATCACCAAATCCCAAAGCTTTAAGCATGACAAGAATGAAAGGCTATTCTATACAGTCATAAGCTTTTAAAAGTCAATTTTGAGAAAAAAGACCTTGTTGGTACCCAAATTTGTTCTCCTTTTCAAACCAAGTAGCAACATAGATTCAACAGGGAGCTTAAAGGCAGATAGGTGATAAATGTATGTCATTTTGTAGCTGGGGAACAATCTAGTTGTCCCTTTGTTACTTGGATTTGTGGAGAGATGGATATCACCTCAAAAGGATGTGATCTTATCCTAACTATTTTAGGTTGTGCCTTTCAACCAAGGTAACAGAACCTATTGTGTAACCTCTGTTATTTTAAAGGAGAGACATGTACCTTTCTTTTGCATAAATTTTATAGAGAGGGCCTTGGGGAAAATATGATCAATACACTAGATCTTACTCTCACGAGTTGTCACTTCATATCATGGAGATATTTTCAGAGCAAGGAAAAGGTTACTAAAGACATTTGAGACCCTGATTTGTTCTGCATATTTTAGTTAAAGGATTTTGGTCTTGTGTGGGTATACAGAGCAAAACATGGGTAGTATGGGTAGGATTAGGTGTTTTCAATAGATTTTTTGGTGGGAGGGGAGGCATGATGAACTTGACTCACCAGATCCTTGAGAGCTTATGCAAAATGGAAAGATTCAATCAACAAAAGGCCACAAAAAGCTAATTTTTTTTCTCAACTAGAATATGTGCTTCAATTGAGGCCCAGATTAGCACTCTTTCACATAACCTTTGGGATTCTGTCATGAAGGTTTGAGTTAGAGGACCCAATAAAGCACCAATATTTAACCAAATCACACCTGAGGTACACCCAGAGGCTTACAGAGAGTCTCTATCAACAAAATGAAAGAAAAGTGATTTTAAACTGTTTATCCCACTCCCAGATGAAGGCTCTTCTGAGAAATGAAATTACAGATGCCACTAAACTATCACAAATACTGATACCTATGTGATTCGACTATATTTTGGTACAATATTGCAATAGAAACAAGGAAAACTACTCGTATGCATTCAAAAATGAAATAAATAAACTTTACTCAAGATTGACACAGATAACTCAAAGTTTGATAAAATTTATCAACAAGGGAAAGTTTCTAGAACAATCTCAAAGCTTGTAAATGGTTATACAATTGCAACCACCTTGACATGATCAAATTTGATATAAAGAGAGATATACAAGCTTCTCTAGGACTGCTTCTCAAAATGGATGGGCTCTGTAAAGCTTTTTCTGCTAGAGAAAAATAGTCCTGATCTTTCCAAAGAACTCCCAACTTCCAACCTCCCAACATTTTCATGATGAATTCATGCCATTTATAGAATTTACACCAAATCCACTTCCTCCCCAAAAGAAAAAAATGTTTAATGCACAAGTGCTTGCCATGATTCTTTCATGATTTGTAGAATCAGATCTACAAACGTTTCTAGGTGCTCGAGGGAAAATATCTTCTATTTCTTCCCACATTTAACTCCTTTCTCAAGAAAAACATGCCTCCATCCATTCGCCAACCACTTCCACCCCATATCAATCAAATTTGGCCCCTTGCATGCTCATGAGAAGAAAACCAGAAAACTAGATCGGGGTTGAGAGTCAGACCGTTTTAATGGAAAAATACGTCTCCAGATCTCTCCCACCAAACTCTAGATATCAAAATTAACTCACTCCTCTGTTTAGCGTGTAGAAAATAGCAAGAAATCATGAAGACTCGCACTCCCAAGAGTTTTACAGAAAAAACGGGGGGAAAATAAGATTTAGACACTCAGTAGTCAATTGATCTTTTATTTTGAATGTGGGTCGTCCACATGGAAGATGCAAAAATAGGATTCAGGGGATTCCTTTGACCTTTTCTGACCCTTTTAGAATAATATGGAAAATATTCCCTTTTTGTCTCCACACCTCTGCTTCTGAAAAATGGGCCTGACCCGTGTCCTGAGGTGGGTCCCAAACGAAACGCATGGAAAAATTCTTCCATTTGACTCTCTTCTGGAAAAAGGGAAAAAATTCCAAGTTTCCTCCACAACTCCGCCCTTGAAAAATGCTTTTGAAATGTGTCCCTAATGTGGGTCTTAATGGAACCCCGACTTCCCCTGTTATGCCTTTAAGTCCTTTTCCTTCAAAGGGAAAATTTTTCACTTTTCCTCTGAAAGCCCACACCTCCACCGTTGACCGGGGAAAAACATTGACTATTTCCCTCATCGGGCTTATGGGCCATTTTTGATATTTTTACCTTTATGAGGAAAAGAGGAAAAAAATTTGAATTTGCCTCTCGATGGTCTACTTCCCTATCTCTTATGACTTTTCAAACTGCCACGTGTCACCATGGCACAACCTTCAAAATGGTCCCCAAGGTGAAGATACCTTAAATGATCGCGAGCTCACCACGTGTCCCATTCCACCAAACTTTGTTAAATGCTTGAAGCTCCACAGAAGGCGCCACATGTCATGCTCTAAGGCAGTCTCCTTTTGGTCATTGAAAATTCCATGTAAAATTCAAAGTGAGCGGAGTGCTCCACATGTCCTCATGGTGCTTCTTTAAAGTGATACTTTTCCCTTCCCTTAAATTTTCTCTAATCAGGGCTTGGCGGGGCCATGGGGTGGGTGCAATTTTTTTGCCAAATAGCCAAAAAGGAACAAGTTCAAAAATAGACCTGCTGCACCCCATCCAATTGGAAGAAGCCACATAAGCACCAAAAGAGACAATAAGATACAAGTTGATGTGTGGGAAACCCAACGGAATCCTACATGTGTCTCTTTCCTGCCAACCCTCCACATGTCCTTCTGACGGTACTTCAAAGCCAAACCAAAACATTGATTCTCAAATGAGCGTCGTTCCTTCACGTGGACACATTTTAAAGTTGAGGCTTTTTATAGAATTTTTTAAGTGTCCAGCCAAGCTGCATCCAACCAAAGGATGCCACTTTTCCCTATTCATACAAGGATACAAATTTGACCGGGGGAAACTCTTGTCAAACCGTAAAGCACAAAGAAACAACCATTTGAGCCTGAAAGTGAAATTTTATTCAAGGATAGAGATTTTGGAAATGTTGCAAGACTCAAATGTGTTCCTTGGGGACACATCAATTCATTTCTCCTTGAGTATTTAGCACAAAAATGGCAGGGACAATAGATCTTGACTGTGAAAAATGGAGGAAATGAGAAAACACAATTTTTGAAGGAATAGAGCATGGGAGATCCAAAATATAGAGCTTTTTCAAAGGAACAAAGGAACCATGAGACAAATACAGACCCACAGATGATCCTTGTCCCAGGAGTAGACTAAAAATGGCAATAAGATTGACCAATCACCATACCTGGAAGAATACAATGATAGAGGTCGTGAATGAAATTTTTTTCAAAGGCATAGATTGGGTGAGACCATTTTGAGCACCAACATTGGCTCTGACTCAGGGATGGGCACTCCCTGCGAATGCCACAAGAAAAATAGTAGACCAAGTACCAAAATATCCATTAGGCAGCGGAGTCATCTTTGCAGGGTAGAGCAACAGAGCCATCTCCGAAAACAAACAAAGAAGCTAACAAAAATAGGTCACCGAGGACCAGAACAAACCAAAACAAAAAATAGGAAACAAACAACCGACTATACACTGTACAAAAGACTTTTTCCTTGTTTAAAGAAAATAATCAAGGAAACAATTCAAACACCTACCATCCTAGATATGACCATGCCAAGAGCTCCTGATATGTTTTCATCAACTGGAAGTAGACCTACTTTTCTTCTTTGTTCTATCTATAAACCACCCATCTTCTCTGAAGCTCCTCCATTGTGTTTAAGTCATATTCTTTGACATTTGTTAAGGCTAAAACACAAACCAAATTACTAGAAAAATCAGCATACTTAGGAGCTATGTTTTCAACACTCTCATACTCCCTGAAATCCACAAATCTCACAAACTTGTTAAGATCAACATCTGCTTGCAAAACTTCATAAGATGCATTGCTTGGGTCTTTAATCAAGTACATCATCTTCTTCTCTCCATACAATTTCACCAAGTTGCCATCAATGGGGATAGTGGCATAAGACATGTCCATTTGCACACTACCACTAACACTTTCTGCCCACTTTCTTGACAACAACATCCCCCACTTGGCAGGGAAGTAAACAATGACTACATCAAGCTTTAAGTTCCTTCCAAGATAAGATGCAAGTTGCACTACTAGATCTTTGACACACCCCATGACTGGAACCTCTCTAGAGTCAATGGCAATGCACTTCCCATATGCTATTGTTACTTTGATACCTAATTCATTCATGACCTCAAGAGGCATGAAATTACATGAAGCTCCAGAATCAAACATACAGTTTTGTAATAGCTTGTCTTTGATAACTAGGGTAGTGAAAAATGGATCCACATTCAACTGGGATTTAACCGAAGAAGTTCCTAAATAAAACTCTGGTGGTTCCCTCAACTCTTCCAATACTTGTGTCTTTTCCAACTCTGTAATGGTAAGGGGAACCTCAACCTTGTTTACATCTCTATCTTGTATGATCTCTTCCCCTTTGAATCCCAAATATTCAAAATCCCTCTTCTTGTGCTCAAGGATCCTAAGAAACTCAACAATTAGGATAGAGACTTTGATTTGACTTAAATTGGGCAATGTCATATGGAAAAAATTTGGGTAGATCAGCACTAGGGGAAAGATTGGAAAATTCATCAGATGGAATGGGATTCTTTTCATTTTGGGCATGGGGAGGAACACAAGTTTTTCTTGGGGAAACAATCTCTCTGGTAGATGCTTTTTTCTTTGGGGTCTCTTTGGTAATAACTAGAAATTTTAACTTGGCTTATGGCCCCTTAGCAGCTTTACTTCTGGTATTGTGCTCCTTTTCTTAGGCAACTACAACATTCATTAATAGCTACCTATCTTCTTTTGAAGGAACTCCTCCATCATACTTTTCAATCATTAATGCCCTCAATTATTCAAAATCATTAGTGGGCAATTCAAAAGCTTGTATAGTGTCTACTTCTAAAGTATGAGAGGGAAGGAAGAAGAGGTACCCGGTGGATGCAATCCCAAAAAGTGGTAGAAATTCTAGCAGTTATTACCTTAGTTGAAGTTGCTTCCCTTGGCGAACTCGCAGTGATCTCCATGATGAACGCATCATCATCAACTGCTTCTTCTTCTTGATATTCTTCTTCACAAGGAACATGGGCCATGAAACATCTATCACACCAATCAATGAACTCTATTTGTTCCACCACAACAACTTTGGCATCCAAAGGATCAGGTACCCTTCTACTTTCTCTTCCTTGAGGCTGCCTATTCCCAAATCCAATAGCTCCTTTGCCTCTGTCATCAGTTCTTTGATGAGTTGTAAATCTATCTTGGACTTGTTTCTTGTGTTGTCCTTGTGAGCTCTACCCAACTCCTTTCTCAGCTTGGATTAGTTTACAGGAGATCTCCTTGAAATCCCCTGCCAAAGTTTTCACAACCTCCTCCAAATCAGCAGCCTTGCTTGTCTGAGGTTTTTCTGGGTTGATTAGCTTCACACCATACCTCTTTGGAGGTTTTCCAATTGCATTGATATTATTCTCTATTTGTAGGGCCATAGTGAATGCTTGCCTCAAGTTTGTGGGATTCTTGTCTCTTAAGTAATATGTAGCCTTTTTATAAAATGCATCAGTATATTTTATTAAGCATGATTTATCACAAGGCCTTATCCTAACAGGAAATATCCTCAAGGTATTATTGAACCTTGTATTGAAGTCATGTACAAACTCATTAGGGTTCTTTTTGATATTTTCACATTTTGTCAAAAGTAACCTGGGGTCAATCCTATCACCATACTACAATTTGAATGCATTACTCATCTCAATCTAGGAGTCAATAGAGTTATCTGGCAATGCTTTATACCATTCCCTAGCATTCTCTTCCAGAGTGTGAATAAACAATTTGATGTATACATCTTCATACTCAATCTCAAAATCTTCCATCATATTAAGGAAGAGATTTAGATGTTGATCACCAGTTATAACATTGTTTCCCTGGAACTTAGGAAGTTTGTTCCTTACATCTTGAGGCACTGCATTTGGGTAACCAGCCATTCCCACAAAATTTATAGGTCCAAACATGTTTACAACAAATGGAGGTCTGGGTTGAGCCATATTTATTCGAGGAGGTGATCTTGGAGGGATGACAAATTGATGAGGGGAAGAGGGTCCTTAGAACAAAAAGAGTGTTCTTTTCAAAATGGAGATCCCCCAAAGGCCTTGCTTCTTGGAAATCTCTATCTACCTTCAGAAAAGATAGGTACAAAATGTGAAGCAAATCTTTCAAAATCAAATGAAGGCCCCTCCCCAGCTGAAGAGAATTCAATTCCACAAAGAGTCTACACTGATTTAGAGTCACTTGAATGGTAGTCTTCAATGATAGGCCGTTCACTTTCATCAATGGAGATCCCTCTTCTTGTCTGTTATTCTCCCACAACTCTCCAGGATTTTCTTCCTTCTGACTTTTCTTTTCTTAACTTAGGAAACAATGTCCTAGTAGGATCCCTAGCAAAGAAGATCTTCTTCCTTATAGCTTTGCAAATATTAGTAACAAATTTGACTTGACAGATGTTTAAGACACTGGTCCTTTTCAATAATCAGATCAACAGGGAGTCGCCACTAAGGATTTCCACCTTAGTTGTGCAAATGCACTAAATATGTATCTGTCAAAGTGTCTGTTCAACACTAGAAACTGAAAATGAAAAAAATTGACCTTTCTTTACCAAAATTTATCAATAAATACCATTGCAAAACTTGTGGAAACTGAAGAAGTTGCATACAACAACTTGGAGCATACAAACCTCAAGTGTTTTACCAGGGATTGAATCTGAGATTTACTGAGCATAAATAAATGTTTACCTAGAAGTGAATCAAAAAATGAGTATGAACTAGAATCAGAATCAGTCCCTGGCAACTGCACCACAAGTTGGTGTTGTTGATGGGTCAAATAGATATGGACTGTCAAATCAATAACTGCACATGGATCAAATTGAACAAATCCCCAGTAACATCACCACAAGTGTTGTTGATGGGCCAAATGGATGTGAATGGACTACAAATACATAACTCAATGAAACTCTAGATAAAAAAGTCCCTGGTAACGGCGCCACTAGTGTTGGTACCCAAATTTGTTCTCCTTTTCAAACCAAGCAGCAACACAGATTCAACATGGAGCTTAGAGGAAGCCATAAGTCATAAATGTATGTCGTTTTGTAGCCAGGGAAGAATCTAGCCATCCCTTTGTTACTTGGATTTGTGGAGAGATGGATAGCACCTCAAAAGGATGTGATCTTATCCTAACTATTTTAGGTTGTACCTTTCAACCAAGGTAAGAGAACCTATTTTGTAACCTCTGTTATTTGAAAGGAGATACAAGTACCTTTCTTTTGCATAAATTTTATAGAGAAGACCTTGGGGAAAATATGATCAACACACCAGATCTGACTCTCACGAGTTGTCACTTCTGAGATCATGGAGATATTTTCACAACAAGGAAAAGGTTACTAAAGACATTTGAGACCCTGATTTGTTCTGCATATTTTAGCAAAAGGATTTTGGTCTTGTGTGGGTATACAGAGCAAAAACAGGGGTAGTATGGGTAGGATTAGTTGTTTTAAATAGATTTTTTTGTGGGAGGGGAGACAAGGATGAACTTGACTCACCAGATCCTTGAGAGCTTATGCAAAATGGAAAGATTCAATCAACAAAAGGCCACAAAAAGCTAAATTGTTTCCTCAACTAGAATATCTGCTTTAATGGAGGCCCAAATCAACAGTCTTTCAAATAACCTTTGGGATTCTGTCACGAATGTTTGAGTTAGAGGACCCAATAAAGCACCAAGATTTAAACCAAAGTCATGCCTGAGGTACACCCAGAGGCTTACAGAGAATCTCTATCAACAAAATGAAAGAAAAGTGATTTTAAACCATTTATCCCACTCCCAGATGAAGGCTCTTTATGAGAAATGAAATTGCTAAATGCCACTAAACTATCACAAGGACTGATACCTATGTGATTGGACTATATTTTGGTACAAGATTGCAATAGAAACAAGAAAAACTACCCATATGCATTCAGAAATGAAATAAATACACTTTACTCAAGATTGACATAGAATAACTCAAAGTTTGATCAAATTTATCAACAAGGGAAAGTTTCCAGAACAATCTCAAAGCTTTTCAATGGATGTACACTTGTAACCACCTTGACACGATCAAATTTGACACAAAGAGAGATATAGAAGCTTCTCTAGATGGCTTCTCAAAATGGATGGGCTCTATCAAGCTTTTTCTGCTGGAGAAAATCACTCCTGATCTTTCCAAAGAACTCCCAACTTCCAACCTCCCAACATTTACATGATGAATTTGTGCCATTTATAGCATTTCCAATAGAGCCCCTTCCTCCCAAAAGACAAAAAATTTAAATGCACTAGTGCTCACCATGATTCTTTCATGATTCACATAATCAGATTTGAAAAAGTCTCTAGGTGCTCGAGGGCAAATCTCTTCGATTTTTTCCGCATTCAACTCTTTTCTCAGGAAAAACATGCCTCCATTAGTTCACCAACCACTTACGCCCCATATCAATCAAATATTTCCCCTTGTGTGCTCATGAGAAGAAAAACAGAAAACCATATCGGGCTTGACAATAAAACCATTTTAATAGCGAAAGACATCTCCAGATCACTCCCACCAAACTCCAGATATCAAAATTAACTCACTCCTCTATTTTGCGTGTAGAAAATAGCAAGAAATCATGAAGACTAGCACTCCTAGGAGTTTTACAAAAAAAATTAAGGGAGAATCAGATTTAGACACTCAGCAGCCGTTGATTTTTTATTTTAAATGTGGGTCGTCCACGTGGAAGAAGCAAAAATAGGCTCGGGGGCTTCCTTTGAAATTTTCTAACCTTTTTAGAAAATGGAAAATTTTCCAATTTCACTCCACACCTCCGCTACTGAAAATGGGCTTGACACGTGTCTCGAGGTGGGCCCCCAAAAGAAACGTGGAGAAATTCTGCCATTTGACTCTCTTTCAGAATAAAGGAAAATATTCCATGTTTCCCCCACAGCTCTGCCCTTGACAAATACTTTTGACACATGTCCCAATGTGGTTCCTAGCGGAACTACACTTCCCCTTTTACTTTTAACTCTTTTTTCTCAAAAGGGAAATTTTTTCAAATTTTCCTCCACGAGTCCGCACCTCCGTCGTTGACCGGGAAAAAACATTGACTATTTCCCATTGGCCTCGCGGGCCATTTTTGCTATTTTAACCTTTATGAAGCAAAGATGCAAAAAGTTTGAATTTCCTCCTATGGTTTGCCTCCCCACCCCTTATGACTTTTCAAATTGCCTTGTGTCACCATGGCACACCTTGAGGTGGTCCCAAAAATTTGATACCTTGAACGAGCGCGGGCTCACCATGTGTCCTGCTCCGGAAATTTTTTTATGAATGCTTGAAGCTCCGCAGAAGGCACCACGTGTCATACTCCGAGGCAGTCTCCTTTTGGCCATTGAAAAGTCCAAGTAAAATGCAAAGTGAGCGGAGTGCTCCACATGTCCTCATGGTTCTTCTTTAGAACGAAAGTCAAGGGTCGGTCCCCCAACATGTGCGGTTCCTCCATGTGTGTCCATAGCACAACTTCAAGATGATGCCCAATGTGGAGACCCTAAATGAGCGCAAGCTCGCCACGTGTCCTATTTCACCAAATTGTTTCCATCTACATAAAAATTTGTCTAAGTATGGGAAAGTAGTAGAAGCCTCCACATGTCCTCTCGGCGCTACTCCAAGGTAAAGCCAAAAAGAAAATCTTCAAATGAGCATCGTTTCTCCATGTGTCCTCAACTTCCTGAAAACCTTTCGAAATTTTTATAAGTATGGGAAACCCAGTGGAAGCCTCCACGTGTCTCTTTCCTGCCACCCCTCCACGTGTCCTCCCGACGCTACTTCAAAGCCAAACCAAAAAGTTGATTCTCAAATGAGCGTCGTTCCTCCACATGGACACATTTTAAAGTTGAGGCTTTTTATATAATTTTTCAAGTGTCCGGCTGAGCCACATCCAACCAAAGGATGCCACGTTTCCCTGTTGATACAAGGATTCAAATTTGACACGGGAAATGCCCGTCAAACCGTAAAGCACAGAGAAATGAACATTTGAGCCTGAATGAAATTTTATTCAAGGACAAAGATTTTGGAAATGTTGCAAGACTCAAATATGTTCCTTTGGGACACATTAATTCATTTCTCCTCGAGTATTTAGGGAAAAAAAGTAGGGACAACAAATCTTGACTGTGAAAAATGGAGGAAACGAGAAAATGTGAGTTTTGAAGGAACAGAGCACGAGAGACCCAAATATATATATATTTATTTTTTAGAGGAACAATGGAAAAATGAGAAAAATAAAGACCCACACATGATCCTTGATCCAAGAGTAGACTAAAAATGGCAATAAGACCAACCAAGCACCATACGGGGAAGGATAAAATGACATAGGTCGTGAATGGATTTTTTTTCAAAGGCACAGATGGGGTGAGACCATTTTGAACACCAACATTTTCTCAGACTTGGGGATGGGCACTCCCTACGAGTACCACAAGAAAAATAGTAGACCAAGTGCAAAAATATTCATTGGGGAGCGGAGTTATCTTTGCAGGGTAGAGCAACAGAGCCATCTCCAAAACCAAACAAAGAAGCCAACAAAAATAGGTCATTAAGGACTAGAACAAACCAAAACACAAAACAGGAAACAAACAACCAACTATGCACTATATCAAAGAATTTTTCCTGATTTAAAGAAAATAATCAAGGAAACAGTTCAAGCACCTACCATCCTGGATATGACCATGCCAAGAGGTCCTGATATGTTTTCATCAACTAGAAGTAGACCTACTTTTCTTCTTTGTTTTTTTTTGTAAACCACCCATCTTCTCTTAAGCTCCTCCATTGTGTTTAAGTCAAATTCTTTGACATTCTTCAAGGCTAAAACATAGACCAGATTACCAGAAAAAGTAGTATACTTAGGAGCTCTGATTTCAACACTCTCATACTCCCTAAAATCCACAAAGCTCACAAAGTTGTTAAGATCAGTATCTACTTACAAAACTTCATAAGATGCATTGCTTGGGTCTTCAATCAGGTACATTATTTTCTTCTCTCCATATAATTTCACCAAGTTTCCATCAATGGGGATAGTTGCATAAGACATATCCATTTGCACACTACCACTAACACTTACTGCCCACTTTCTTGACAAAAACATCCTCCACTTGGCAGGGTAGTTAACAATGACTACATCAAGCTTTAAGTTCCTTCCAGGATAAGATGCAAGTTGCATTGCTAGATCTTTGACACACCCCACCACTGGCACATCTCTAGAGTCCATGGCAATGCACTTAGCATATGTTGTTGTTACTTTTATACCTAATTCATTCATGACCTCAAGTGGCATGACATTACATGAACATCTAGAATCAAACATAAAGTTATGTAACAACTTGTCTTTGATAACTAGGATAGTGAAAAATGGATCCAAATTCAGCTAGGATTTAACCAAATAAGTTCCTAAATAAACTTTTGGTGGTTCCCCCAATTCTTCCAATACTTGTGCCTTTTCCAACTCTGCAACGGTAAGGGGAACCTCAACCTTGTTTACATCTCTACCTTGTATAATCTCTTCCCCTTTGAATCCCAAATTTTCAAAAGCTCTCTTCTTGTGCCCAGGGATCCTAAGAAACTCAACAATTAGGACAGAGACTCTGATTTGACATAAAACTTGGGCAATGTCATATGAAGAAAATTTGGGTAGAGCAACACTAGGGGAAAGATTGGAAAATTCATCGGATGGAATTTGGATTCTTTTCATTTTGGGCATGGGGAGGAACACAAGTTTTGCTTGGGGAAAGAAGATATTTTCCAGATGCATTTTTCTTTGGGGTTTCTTTGGTAAGAACTAGAAATTTTGACTTGTCTTGTGGCCCCTTAGCAGCTTTACTTCTGGTAATGTGCTCCTTGTCTTTAGCAACTACATCATTCATTAATAGTTGCCTGTCTTCTTTTGAAGGAACTCCTCCATCATAATTTTCAATCATTAATGCCCTCAATTATTCAAAATAATTAGTGGGCAATTCAAAAGCTTGTACAGTGTCTACTTCTAAAATATGAGAGGGAAGAAAAAGAGGCAACTGGTGGATGCAATCCCAAAAAGTGGCAGCAGTCCTAGCAATTATTACTTCAGTTGAAGTTGCTTCCCTTGGCAAACTCGTAGGGATTTCCATCATGCAGGCATCATCATCATTATCATCATCAATTGCTTCTTATTCTTGTTGATCTTCTTCACAAGGAGCATGGGGCATGAAACATCTATCACACCAATCAATGAATTTTGTTTCTTCCACCACAACAACTCTGGTAGCCAAAGGATCGGGTACCATTCTACTTTCTCTGTCTTGAGGCTGCCTATTCCCAAATCCGATAGATCCTTTTCCTCTGTCATGAGTTATTTGATGATTTGTAAATTTTTCTTGGCCTTGTTTCTTTTGTTTACCTTGTGAGCTCTACCCAACTTTTCTCAGCTTGGGCTAGTTTGTAGTTGATCTCCTTGATAACCCCTGCCAAAGTTTTCACAACCTCCTCCAAATTAGTAGCCTTGCTTGTCTGAGGTTTTTCTAGGTTGATCAGCTTCACATCATCCCTCTTTGGAGGTTTTCCAATTTCCTTCATATTATTATCTATTTGTAGGGCCATAGTGAATGGTTTCCTCAAGTTTGTGGGGCTCTTGTCTCTTAAGTAATATGTAGCCTTTTTATCAAATGCATCAGTATATTTGATTAAGCATGATTCATCACAAGGCCTTATCCTAACAGGAAATATCCTCAAGGTCTTACTGAACCTTGTATCAAAGTCATGTACTGGATCATTTGGATTCTTCTTCATGTTTTCAAATTTTGATAGAAGAAACCTAGGGTCATTCCTATCACCATATTTTAATCTAAATGCATTGCTCATCTCAGACCAAGAGTCTATAGATTTATTTGGAAATTCTTTGTACCAGTCCCTTGCATCCTCCTCTAGAGTGTGAACAAAAAATTTGATGTATACATCTTCATGCTCAATCTCAAAATCTTCCATCATATTGAGGAAGAGCTTTAGATTATGGTCACCAGTTATGGAATTGTTTCCCTGGAACTTAGGAAGTTTGTTCCTTACATCTTGAGGCACTGCATTTGGGTAACTAGTCATTCCCACAAAATTTATAGGTCCAAAGGTGTCTACAACAAATGGAGTTTTGGGTTGAGCCATATTGATTTGAGGATGTGATCTTGGAGGTGTGACAAATTGATAAGGGGTAGAGGGTCCTTGGAACACACTAGTATATTTTTCAAAATGGAGATCCCCTAAAGGCCTTGCTTCATGGAAATGCATATCTACTTCAGAAAAGATAGGTGCAGAATGTGAAGAAAATCTTTCAAAATCAAATGAAGGCCCTTCCCTAGTTGGAGAATTCAATTCCACAAAGAGGTTACTTGATTCAGAGTCACTTGAATGGCAGTCTTCAATGATAGGTCGTTCACTTTCATCAATGGATATCCCTCTTCTTTTTTGTTGTCCTCCCACAACTCTCCATGCTTTTCTTCCTTCTGAATTTGCTTTTCCTAACTCAGGAAACAATGTCTAAGCAAAGAAAGATCTTCTTCCTTTCAATTTTGTAAATATTAGTAACAAATTTTACTTGACAGGGGTTTAAGACACTGGACCTCATCAGAATCAGATCAATAGGGAGTCACCACTAAGGATTTTCACCTTAGTTGTGCAAATGCACTAAAATGTTTTGTCAAGTGTCTGTTGGCACTATAAACTGGAAATGAAAAAAAATGACCTCTATTTACCAAAATTTATGAATAAATACCTTTGCAAAACTTGTGGAAATTGGAGAATTTACATACATCACTTGGAGCATACAAGAAGTGTTTTACTAGGGCTTGAATGTGAGATGTACTGGCCAGATAGATATGAACCAGAAGTGAATTAACAAATTAGTCTTAGCAATTCAAAACAAATCCTGGCAACAACGCCACAAGTTGGTGTTGTTGACGGGTCGACTAGATATGGTTTCAAATATGTGTGCACGTGGATCAAATTGAACTAAGTCCCCAACAATGGCACCACAAGTGTTGTTGATGGGCAAAATGGATGTGAATGGACTACAAATAATAAACTCAATTAAACTCCAGATTAACAAATCCCCAGCAATGGCGCCACAAGTGTTGGTACCCAAATTTGTTCTCCTTTCCAAACCAAGCAGCAACACAGATTCAACAGGGAGCTTAGAGGCAGATAGATCATAAATGTATGTTGTTTTGTAGCCGGGGAAGAATCTAGTTGTCCCTTTATTACTTGGATTTGTGGAGGGATGGATATCACCTCAAAATGATGTGATCTTATCCAAACTATTTTAGGTTGTGCCTTTCAACCAAGGTAAGAGAACCTATTGTGTAACCTCTGTTATTTTAAAGGAGATACATGTACCTTTCTTTTGCATAAATTTTATAGAGAGGGCCTTGGGGAAAATATGATCAACACACAAGATTTGACTCTCATGATTTGTCACTTCTAGATCATGGAGATATTTTCATAGCAAGGCAAAGGTAACTAAACACATTTGAGACCCTGATTTGTTCTGCATATTTTAGTAAAAGTATTTTGGTCTTGTGTGGGTATACATAGCAAAACAGGGGTAGTATGGGTAGGATTAGTTGTTTTAAATAGATTTTTTGTGGGAGGGGAGATATGATGAACTTGAATCACTAGATCCTTGAGATCTTATGCAAAATGGAAAGATTCAATCAATAAAATGCCACAAAAAGTTAAATTTTTTCCTCAATTAGAATATGTTCTTCAACGGAGGCCCAGATCAACACTTTTTCACATAACCTGTGGGATTATGTCATGAACACTTGAGTTAGAGGACCTAATAAAGCACCAAGATTTAAAAAAAATCACGCCTGAGGTACACCCAGAGGCTTACAGAGAATCTCTATCAAGAAAATGAAAGAAAAGTGATTTTAAACCATTTATCCCACTCCCAGATGAAGGCTCTTCTGAGAAATGAAATTGCAAATGCCACTAAACTATCACTAGGATTGATACTTGTGTGATTGGACTATATTTTTGTACAAGATTGTAATGGAAACAAGAAAAACTATCCGTATGCATTCAGAAATGAAATAAATACACTTTGCTCAAGATTGACACAAAATAACTCAAAGTTTGATCAAATTTATCAGCACGGGAAAGTTTCCAGAACAATCCCAAAGATTGTCAATGGATGTACACTTACAACCACCTTAACATGATCAAATTTGACACAAAGAGAGATATACAGGCTTCTCTAGACAGCTACTCAAAATGGATGGGCTCTATTAAGATTTTTCTACTGGAGAAAATCAGTCCTGATCTTTCCAAAGAAATCCAAAATTCCAACCTCCCAACTTTTACAAGATGAATTCATGCCATTTATAGCATTTCCAACAGATCCCCTTCCTCCTAAAAGACAAAAACTTTAAATGCACCAGTGCTCGCTATGAGTCTTTTGAGATTCACATAATCAGATCTGTAAAAGTCTCTAGGTGTTTGAGGGAAAATATCTTCAATTTCTTCCCGCATTCAAATCTTTTCTCGAGAAAAACATGTCTCTAGCCATTCACCAACCACTTTCATCCCATATCAATCAAATCTGGCCCCTTGAGTGCTCAGGAGAAGAAAAAATAGAAAACCAGATCGGGCTTGAGAGTCAAATCGTTTTAATGGTGAAAGACATCTCCAGTTCTCTCCCACCAAAATCTAGATATCAAAATTAACTCGCTCCTCTATTTGGTGAGTAGAAAATAGCAAGAAATCATGAAGACTCACGCTCCTAAGAGTTTTATAGAAAAAATGGGGGGAAAATCAGATTTAGACACTCAGCAGCTATTGATCTTTGATTTTGAATGTGGGTCGTCCATGTAGAAGATGTAAAAACAGGCTCGGGGGCTTCCTTTTACGTTTTCTGGCCTTTCTAGAAAGTGGGAAAAATTTCCATTTTTCTCTGCACTTCCGTTTTTGAAAATGGGCCTGACATATGTCTCGAGGTGGTCCCAAAAAAAAACAGGGAGAAATTCTGCCATTTGACTCTCTTTTAGAAAAAGGAAAATATTCCAAGTTTTCCCCGCAACTCCACCCTTGACAAATACTTTTGACACATGTCCCAATGTGGGTCCCAGCGAAACTATGCTTCCCCTTTTACTTTTGACTCTTTTTTCTCAAAAGGAAAATTTTCCAATTTTCCTCCACGATTCCGCACCTTCAACGTTGACCGAGGCAAAACATTGACTATTTCCCATCGGGATCACGGGACATTTTTCCTATTTTAACCTTTATGAAGCAAAAAGGTGAAAATTTTGAATTGCCTCTGATGGTCTACCTCCCCTCCCCTTATGACTTTTCAAACTGCCATGTGTCTCCATGGTGCATATTGAGGCGGTCCCAAAAATTTGATACCTTGAACGAGCGCGGGCTTGCCACGTGTCCGGCTCTGACTAAGTTTGTCTAAATGCTTGAAGATCCATGGAAGGTGCCTTGTGTCATGCTTTGAGGTAGTCTCCTTTTGGCCATTGAAAAGTCCAAGTAAAATGCAAAGTGAGCGGAGTGCTCCACGTGTCCTCATGGTGCTAATTTAGAATGAAAGTCAAGGTATGGTCCCCTAACATGCGTGGTTCCTCCACATGTCTCCATGGCGTAATTTCAAGATGGTTCCTAAAGAAGAGACTCTGAATGAGCACAAGCTCACCACGTGTCCTGTTTCACCAAAATGTTTCCATCTGCATAAAAAATTGTCTAAGTATGGGAAAGCAGCGGAAGCCTCCTCATGTCCTCCCAGTGCTACTCTAAGGCAAAGCCCAAAAGTAGATCTTCAAATGAGCGTCATTCCTCCACATGTCCTTGACTTCCTGAAAAACCTTTGAAATTTTTCTAAGTATGGGAAATCCAGTGGAAGTCTCCATGTGTCTCTTTCCTATAGACCCTCCATGTGTCCTCCTGGTGCCACTTCAAAGCCAAACCAAAAAGCTGATTCTCAAATGAGCGTCATTCCTCCACGTGGACACATTTTAAATTTGAGGCTTTTCATAGAATTTTTTGTTAGGATAAAATATTATTATCCTAATATTTAATTATGCATAGTTTAATTATTTAATTAATTTTATTAATTAAATAATAATGGTTATTTTGTTATATGGTTCATAAACCATATTTGTCTTTTATTCATGACTGTTATATTGTTTTGAACAATATATTTGTATTTATTCATTTGTGCTTCCCGGATGTTATTGGAAGCCTGTATATTTAGGAATTTGGTTCACCTGTGCAACTTAATATTTTGTTTGTATTTGGATGTGCAATATCTATAAATATTGCAGCCCATTCTTTGTAATGGTTGATTGAATGAGATTAATAAATTGATCAGGCTTCCGTCCCTATTTCTCAATCTACATTTGGTACCAGAGCGAATTGAAGCTCCTGGCAAGGTTGGAGAAGGTTGCAAAAGAAGGAGAATTCATGGAGAAGAAATCTGCAACAGAAGGAGAGCCAGTGCTGCCTCCTGCAGCTTCCCAGAACCCCCTGCAAACCCACAACCTCCTGTTCAGTTCCAGGTGTTTGGAACGCAAATTTTTTTTGCACTGGTGCACTCAGCACCAGGAAAAATTTGCTGCAGGTATTAAAAAAATTAAAAAATAAAATAAAATTCCCCCATTAAGGGTTTTGTCTCTAAATTAGAGAATCATTTAGTCTCTACTGTATTTGGAAGTTGCTTTGCTTGTTTTGGAGGTCTGTGTGTATGTGCACCTGCAGTAAGCAAACAGCCTCCTCAGACCACTGGATTTAAGTCCTATTTTACTCGCCGAAGAGGGCGACTTTGATTTCCGATTTGCCTGCTTGGATGTAGAAGAATCACTGGTTGAAGTCGCCAAATTACCCTGCTGTAGATTTTTGTGAGAAGCAGAGTAATAACCCTTGTTTGGGAATCGGTTCTCCATGCCTGCACCTTCTCATTTAACAAAAGGCGATTTTCATGGCTTGAGTACGAAAAATGTGTGAGAGGAAGGAGACGACCTTGATGAAACAGATCATCTGCCGGGCAAATGTCATTCGCCGTCGAGCTAGATCGACCAAACTGGAAGTCGAAGTCGTACTCCTGGCGGTGTGAAGGTCCCGGGTTCGATTCCCTTTCCACGGGCAGCCCAACACCTGTGTAAGACCCTCGTTCGGTTCAGTAACGCCTGTGTAAGCCTGGGAAAGAATTTCACGACATAGCTTCCACGCATCTGCGTCCTTCTCACGCACCTGCACAAAGGAACAAACAATAAAAGAAAGCGGCCATAGCAGACCTGCACTATACTCCATGGCCAAAGCAAATCATACAAAAGAAAAATGACATAGCAAAGAGAAGTGGCCTGCACACAAGCAAAAATGGTGGATGAATATTAAAAGAGGTGGCACAGCAAGTAAGAAGCGGCCAAAGCAAACAAAGAAAAACAGCGGTGGAGAAGCGGCCTACACGCCAAAGGAAGAGCATTAAAAAAAAATGGCCAAAGGAGATAAAGAAGTAATATGCTTCAGATCCGACTTTTAAGGAGGAAACCCTAAATGCCCACTGAGCTCCACGCAAGCGCCATGTGGACTCTCTCCTCTGCCAGGTCGCATTTCCAAAAGGTAAGTCGATTTTACCTGTCTATAAATACAAGTTTGTTCATTTTTATATGAAGAGCCCCTAAGTGGCCAAGTTGGTTATTGGATGCGCCTTGGGAGTGAGAGGTGTGGGGGTCGAATCCTACCCCAACACTCAAAAACTCACTTTTTTGAAATTTGGCAGAATTTTTGGCGGGACTGCTAAATTTAGCAGAATTTTTTGAATTTAGTTATAACTAACTAAATTTAGCGGAGAAATCCCTAATTTAGGGCAAAAAAAAAAATTCTCCCATCTGGTCTGTTTTTTCATTTCAGACATTTTTTGCAAAGGGAGACCCATCTAAAAATTGCATCTTCAGCTTCTTTTTTGCAATTTTTAGCATTTTGGGTCGTATTGGGCTCAGGAGGCCACCAGGACCCGCGAAACTGAAATTTTTTGCCTGCCATTCAAATTGTATAGTTTTTTGAATGTAAATTGTATACGACTGCATATTCTACTAATTTGTAGGTTGCCATAGTCAACTGCAAACTTTGTAACTGCTAAAAAAAACTGGCAGAATTGTAATCAAAAACAATAAAAAAATTGGTTCTGTAACACTCACGAGATCCTAGATCTCATTCGCAGCGTTCGGTATATACGGTGCCTCTGGGAAGCGCTTACGGGTAAAGCCGTCATGACTACTACTGCACTTAACGCCTAATATAGCTGCAACAACGTCGTCTGGGCATCGTCCCTATAAATCGACGGGGAGTAATAAGGTCACAGTGCACACACTATGAACCATCCCATCCGTCTGTGAACGATTGCAAGACATAAATCCGGACTGAGAAACTATCTGAGTATATAGCGAAGTTACGCACGTGTATGAGGATATTTCTTTGAGCCGGTGTCAATAATCACACAGACCCCATCAGTACTGTCTTGGTACCACGTATTGAATTCTTTCACGTACGTTAACGCCTCTTTCACGTACCGCCAGGTATATAGAAAGGGCGAGCTTCTTCCACGTACCGACGGGTATATCGGAAGGGCGCATATATAGAAAGGTTCGGTATATCGGACTGACGGTATATAGATTGGGAGACCTAATACCTGGAGTGATAAGAGCCAAACCCTGTCAGTGATCTCTGCAAAATGGGCACCAATGCCCCCAAATTTTTTCTTCCGGATTCACAATTGCTCAGAGGAAGCAACTATGCTGCATGGAAGACAAAAATAAAGACACAACTTGAGTTTGAAGAAATCTGGCCTGTTGTGACTGGTACTCTAACCAGATCACCAACTGATGCAACACAACAACGACAGTTTGATAGAGTAGATCAGAAAGCAAAACTCATCATCTTGTTTGGAGTGTCTGATGGTGTTTAAGCCCACATTCAAGATGCCACAACAGCAAAAGAAGCGTGGGATAAGCTGAGCACAATATATGAGGCCAAGAACAAGAATGTCATACTAAATTTGCAGAGTCAGTTACATACATTGAAGTTCAAGCAAAATGAGAAAATTGAAGCTTTCCTAAGAAGAGTTGCAGAGTTGAGGCTTCACTTCTAGCCCTAGGAGAAGAGGTCAAAGATGAATCTCTCGTTCCCATTGTTCTGAGAGCTCTCCCTTCTTCTTACCGCATTTTTGTCACAACTCTAAACTTGTCAGATACGACAATTAGTTTTGACAAGCTAGTAAACCTACTGCAACAAGAGGAAGCAATGCACAATAAGGATGATGAAGAGGAGAAGGCACTGTCTTCACATCAAAAATGGAAAGGAAAAGGTAAAGGAAAACCTAAATCCTATCAGAAGTCCCAACATCAGAATCAGTATCATGGGGACAATCAACAGAAGAAGCGATGTCCAATTTGCAAAAGAGGACATGACTTACAAGATTGTTGGTATAACACTTATAAGAAAGGTTCATCAAGCAACTCTGGACCACAACAACAACAATCTTACAAGGGACATTCTAACAACTATCACGGGCAGAAAAAGGGGAACTGGAAAAGAAGACCCCACTAGCAAGGTAATATTGCTGAGCAACAAGAACAGTCAGACAATGAAGACTTCTTGTTCACTGCTCGATCAAGTGAACCATCCACGTCATCTAGTGATGTCTGGTATGTTGATTCGGGAGCCACTCGACACATGACCGGCCACAGAGACTGGTTTATTTCAATGAAGGACACGCCATCGAAAAATCATGTTTCGTTGGGAGATGATTCTTCATATACAGTTCAGGGGATTGGAAACATTTCTCTACCCCTTGGTTCATGCAAATGCAGACTATCAGATGTTCTATATGTCCCTGGGTTGACAAAGAATCTTCTTTCAGTCAGTCAACTCCTAGATCACAACCTGAAAATTGACTTTGATAGTCAATCCGGCAAGAAAATGTGTTTGATTCGAGATAAATCCAGAGGCTCGAAAATAATTGCAAAAGCCTCAAATGTGGGACGTATGTTTCAACTTGATTTCATTCACAAAAATGATCAAGCACTTGTGGCTAAAAACTCCACCTCAGCCCAGTTGTGGCATCGGAGATTTGGTCATGTAAGTTTCAAATATCTCGAAACACTTCACCGGTGTAATATGGTACATGGGCTACCATCTCTTCAGAAGGATACAGACAAGTGTCCTCACTGCTTAGCAGGAAAACAACACAGAGTTTCATTCCAAAAGAGTACTTTTCGAGCTCATGGTAAACTTGACCTGGTTCATACCGATCTTTGCGGTCCGATGCAGCCAAGTCATTCTGGGTTCCAGTACTTCATGCTTTGTGTTGACGACTATTCACGGAAAATGTGGATTTTTTGTCTTCACAAGAAAAGTGAAGCCTTTGAAACATTCAAAAAGTTCAAAGTACCAGTTGAGAAAGAAACTGGTCGTCACATCAGAACTCTCCGCTCAGATTGAGGGGGGGAATTCACCAGTGATGAGTTCAGAGACTACCTACAAATTCACGGGATTCGTCGACAAATGCCTCCTCCACACACACCGCAGAAAAATGGTGTTGTTGAGAGAAGAAATCGTACTATCATGGAAATGGTGCGATGCATGATCGATGATTCCGGACTTGCAAAGACATTTTGGGCAGAAGCAGCAAAAACAGTAGTGTATTTGTTGAACAGAGCACCCACAACTACTCTTGATGGAATTACACCACAAGAAGCATGGTCAAAAAGGAAACCATCCATTGCACACCTCAGAGTATTCGGGTGCAAAGAAAGCATGCACATACCCAAACAGAACAGAAAGAAATTGGACATGAAGTCACAAAATCTCATCTTCATTGGATATAGTGAAGAGACTCTTGGGTATAGATTGATGGATCCTAAGACCAGAAAAGTCTACACCAACAGAGATGTTGAGTTTTTTGAGAAGAAGGAAGTAGAGACTCCTCCTCCGGACTCACATGATGTAGATTTTTCACCCGTTGTAAAAATTGAAGCTAATGTTCCCTCAGGAGATGAAAGTGATGATGGGGATGATGGTGTTGATCAGATAGAACCACAACCCATGGGAACAGGTCAATGTATGCCTAAATGGTGTACAAGTACATTACGAGATGCAAGATTGGATGCTCCACCGGATACATCCACCCCTAGACCACGGACTCGCAGTAAAGCAAGGGAAGAAGTTAACTTTGCTTTGATGAGTAGAGTTATTGAATCAGATGAGCCCTCTACAGTCCAGGAAGCCCTACAGTCAAAAGCTTGGAAAGATGCCATGGATTCTGAATATCAATCAGTGATGAAGAATAACACTTGGCAGCTTGTTGATCTTCCACCAGGGAAGAAACCCATTGGATGCAGATGGATATTCAAAACTAAGTACAAAGCAGATGGGACAGTGGACAAGTGCAAAGCAAGACTTGTAGCAAAGGGGTACGCACAAAAAGAAGGCATTGACTATGAGGAGACATTTGCTCCCACAGCTAAGATCAAAATGATCAGGATGATCTTTGCTCTAGCTGCACAGTTTGGATGGAAAGTTCACCAAATGGACGTAAAAAGTGCCTTCCTGAATGGAGATTTACAAGAAGAAGTCTACATGACTCAACCTGAGGGATATGTTGTACCTGGTCAAGAAAAAAGGTATGCAGACTCAGGAAATCTCTGTATGGCCTCAAACAGGCACCCCGGGCATGGTACATCAAGATTGATGAGCATCTCATACAACATGGATTTGTTAGAAATCCATACGATCCCAATCTCTACCTCAAAAAGGAAGGGGG
Organism: Taxus chinensis; assembly: GCA_019776745.2. NCBI lineage: Eukaryota > Viridiplantae > Streptophyta > Pinopsida > Cupressales > Taxaceae > Taxus > Taxus chinensis. Next base: position 379,293,196 of record CM034155.1, on the reverse strand, counting down.
GAGATGGTGATTGTTGTTGTTTATGTCGATGATCTAGTCATCACTTCCAGTTCAGTGAAGATGATTGATGAAACGAAGAAAGATCTTAAGCGATCATTGGACATGACAGATCTCGGGCTTATGAACTACTGTCTTGGACTAGAAATATGGCATAAAGAGAATCACATCTTTGTTTCTCAGATGAAATATACCAAGACAACACTCGAGAAGTCTAGGATGATGGATTGCACACCTATGGAGAACAGATTACAGTTATCTCATTCAGATCCATCTCCTAAGGTAAGTGCCACTCTCTATCGGCAGCTGATTGGGAGTCTCATTTACGTGACCTACACTAGACCAGATATCAACTTTGCAGTGAGCTATCTATCCAGGTTCATGCAGGAACCCAAAGTTTGTCATTGGAAAGCAGCAAAGCGCATTTTGAGATATCTCAAAGGATCAGTGGATCTTGGTCTAGAATACAAGAAGAATGAAAACTTCTTCTTGACTGGATATTCGGATTCAGATCATGCAGGTAACATTGATGATAGAAAATCCACTTCTGGATTTGTATTCTTTATGGGATCTAGACCAATATCATGGGGAAGTAAGAAACAACACTTTGTTTCTCGCTCTTCCACAGAAGCCGAGTATCGTTCTGCAAGAGAAGCTGTCTGTGAAGCGATTTGGCTACGTCGCATACTGGAAGGACTTGGAATACCACAGGACAAACCGACTACCATGTATGTTGACAATGAAGGTGTTCTCAAACTTGTTCGCAATCTAGTTTTTCACGAGAGAACAAAGCACATTGAGGTTCAGGTTCATTTCATACGCAAACATGTGTTGAAGCACAACATCCAGCTTCAATTTTGTCCAACGGCTGAACAACGAGCAGATATTTTCACAAAGTCACTTGCACGTGACAAGTTCGAGTTGTTCAGAGAGTTTCTCTCCTCATCTCTTCAGACAATGCACAATTAAGGGGGGGAATGTTAGGATAAAATATTATTATCCTAATATTTAATTATGCATAGTTTAATTATTTAATTAATTTTATTAATTAAATAATAATGGTTATTTTGTTATATGGTTCATAAACCATATTTGTCTTTTATTCATGACTGTTATATTGTTTTGAACAATATATTTGTATTTATTCATTTGTGCTTCCCGGATGTTATTGGAAGCCTGTATATTTAGGAATTTGGTTCACCTGTGCAACTTAATATTTTGTTTGTATTTGGCTGTGCAATATCTATAAATATTGTAGCCCATTATCTATAATGGTTGATTGATTGAGATTAATAAATTGATCAGGCTTCTGTCCCTGTTTCTCAATCTACATTTTTCAAGTGTCCGGTCGAGCCATGTCCAACCAAAGGATGCCACATTTCCCTGTTGATATAAGGATGCAAATTTGACTAGGGGAAATGCCCGTCAAACCGTAAAGCACAAAGAAACAACCATTTGAGCCTCAAAGTGAAATTTTCTTCAAGGACAGAGATTTTAGAAATGTTGTAAGACTCAAATACATTCCTTGGGGACACATTAATTCATTTCTCCTTAAGTATTTAGGGCAAAAATGGAAGGCACAGTAGATCTTGACTGTGAAAAATGGAGGAAATAGGAAAGCGAGAGTTTTGAAGGATCAGAGCATGGGCGACCCAAAATATAAAGATTTTTAAGAGGAACAAATGAACCATTTAAAATATACAAACCCACACATGATCCTCGACCTAGGAGCAGACTAAAAATGGCAATAAGACTGACCAAGCACCATACGGGGAAGGATAAAATGATAGAGGCTGTGAATGAATTTTTTTTCAAAGGCATAGATGGGGCAAGACAATTTTGAGCACCAACAGACCTTATGAAGAGAAGCGTGAGCCCATTCCATTCCTTCACAAACAATAATAAGATTATCCAAGATGAAACGACCTTTGACAAAACCAAACAGTTCAAGTCAAACAATTTTGGGAAGCAAAGAGGCCACCCGAAGAGAAATCTCATTTGCCATAATCATATAAGAAACATTGAAAAGCATTATCAGATGCCATTTGGTTATGAGCTCTCGATTTCTAGCCTTAGGAATGAATTTTATATTGACTTTATTAACGCAACTCCCAAGGGATCACGATTTCAGGGCTTCCTGATAGACCTGTAAGAGACATGGCCAAACAATGTGTCATGATGCCTTACAAACTTCACAAGGAAATTGTTATCCAAATAACCCTCCTGGTAATTTGGATGACTTTTACTTTCACTCTGGCTCTGATGCTTTACATTTCAGGTTGCACACCCACAAGATTTCTCATTTGGCACCTTTTTTATAGGCTGTAGTCCTTCCGTACACTCCCTGTGCCATGTAATTCTTCCACACACCCCTCTACAAATGCCTTTCAAACTAGCTAAGTTCTAGGTCATCCTTTTATGTGCCTTCTTTTCTTTCTGCTGTCACATGCCCTTCCTTGGTTGGATATTCTCACCCCACTTCCATACTCTCCTTTCACATTTTTATCACCTTCCCATTTCCCCCCTTTCGCATCTTCCTCCCACACGTGCACTTTCTTCTCTTCCTCCCACATGATCGTCTTCTTCTTTTTCCCCTCACACCCTATGCACATGCATACTCTCTTCTTTTCTCTCTCATTCTTGCATCTTACCATACACCCTACTTCCTTGTTGCCTTATTTCTGCGCACCCTTGTGTGCCTTCTTGTTTCTTCCTTTGCATTCTGCTTTCCTTCATTTTCCATCTTCCATCTAGTAGGCAGTGTTCAATCAAGGCCTGAATCGGTTAAGTATGAAAAATGCCAGCGAAAATCTCCACGTGTCTCTTTGGCGCACTATTGATGTGGTGCACAAAAGCGGAGACCCCAAATGACCACATGCCCTCCACATGTCTAAGGTCCAACAAGTTGCTCCTAAATGGGTGGAAAAGGCAGAATCAATCGTTTAAAATTCTAAGGCCAGCGTAAGGTGCCACGTGTCATCTCAGCACAACTTCAGGGGTAGAATCCAAAGGTAGTCCCCAAATGAGTGCAGGCTTGCCATGTGGTCAAAGCCCAAAAAGGAAGAACTAGCCGTTGAAAATTCCAAACATGGGAAGAGCTAGCGGAAGCCTCCACGTGTCTCATTTGCTCAACTACAAAGGTAAAACCCAAAGCGGGTCCCCAAAAAAGCACAAGCTCTCCACATGTCTAAGGCCTGAGAAAGCTACATCAGCCATTGCAAATTAGAAGCAAAGCAACAGAACTAGAGGAAGGCGCCATGTGTCAGTTCATCGTAACTTCAAAGGTAAGACTCAAAACGAAGGTCCAAAATGAGCACAGGCTCTCCACGTGTCTAGGGTCTGACATAGTTGTTGTTTCCAATATTTCCCCTTTGGAAAAATTAATCAAACACGACCCTACACAAAAGAAAATTAAAGATTACAAACAGGCTCGATAATGGTAATCCACGTGGAATCAACAATGAGGGACCCGCTAAGGAAGCACATATAATTTGTTCACTCAAGGCCTGAATAAGCTAAGTATAAAAGGGACAACGGAATCCTCCACGTGTCTCAATGGAACAACATCAAAGGCATGAAAGAGGAGGAGTCGACAAACAAGCGCAGGCCCTCCACGTGGTCTGAATCCTAAAAGGTTTCACCGGTCGTTGAAAAGTATAAGGACCGAAGGAGGCCTCCACATGTCTCATCTGTGCAACTTCAAAGGTAAAATCTAGAGCAGGTTCCCAAACAAGCACAGGCTTGCCACATGACCAGAGTTTGAGAAAGGTTTCATCGGCTGTTGAAAATTCCAAACTCAAGACAGACCAGTGGACTAAGCCACGTCTCTCATCGGCCCACCCTCAAGGGTCGAATCCAAAGGTAGGTTCCCAAATGAGTGCCAACCCACCACGTAGTCAGGGACTGAGAAAGGCAGCAAGCCCGAATCAGCTAAGTACAACAGGGTCAGTGAAAGCCTCCACGTGCCTCGTCCATACAAATTCAAAGGTAAAATCTAGAGCGGGTTCCTAAATGAGTGCCAACCCTCCACGTGTCCCAGGTCCAAAAAGGGAATGCCTGCCATTGAAAATTCCAAGGTCGGGATAGGCTGAAGGAAGCCTCCACATGTCAGTTCAGTGTAACTTCAAAGGTAAAATCTGGAGGTGGTCCCCAGAAAAGTGCAGGTTCGCCATGTGGCCAAAAGTCGAAAACGGGGGATAGAACTGGCCATTGAATTGGCTAAGGAAATGAGAACTTTTGGAAATCCCCATGTGTCCCTTCAGCACTCTTTTAGGAGGTGAATCCAAAAGAAAGTCCCAAATGTGCACTGAGCCTCCACGTGTCTCGATTCAGGCACAATGTCTCTGCCAGTCAAGGGGGGGGACTTAGCCAAAACACAAAGAAAATGAGCAGGCCCATGGGCAAGGCCAAGTGTCCAACCATCGCAATTTCAAGAGTGAAAGGAGGCAGTAAAATCTTAAGAATACGTAACACTCCTTACCGATCTCAAGGGATAGATTCCAAATCCAAAGTATGTTTGGAAAAATATTTGGTGAATCATAATGCCCGCCAATATTTTTAAATCCTTGGATCTTGAAAAGATTTTGAGAACCCGCGTTGGGCTCTCGACCCTGACCTTCAGATGACCTCAACTATGACTGGAGTAAATATGGGCTGCCATTATTGAGACTATCACATTTCTCACCCACCTCCATAATGAGGTATTTCTTTCCCAACAAGAAACGGTAATGGAGGCATGGGTTGTGTCATTAAACCCATTATTTTCGCATGTGGATTCAATGTATCTCTTGGCTGATTGAAAAAGAGTCTGGATTTCTTCTACATCCTTCTCTCATTCTTCTTATATATTGTAAAGAGGTACATTTTTCTAAAGGTTGGACATTTCTACTATACACCCTTCCTTATTCTCTTTCCCGTAAGTGGATTTGTGGAGTCCAAGCCTCCCATTCAAGTTGTAATGCAAGTTCGTGCCTTTTGGCCATTGTAATGCATTGTATCAACTTTTAGAGTGATAATGCATCCATGTGGATGATTTTCAACCCTCTCTTACATTCATTGTATCCTTTCTGATATCTCATTGCACTCTTGTTTATTTGTGCATGGTGATCATATTGCATTTCTATGGTTTGTGTTTATTACAAAGTAGTTGTTTCAGCATTCCTTTGGTGCATCACCATTGTTAGTTTACATTTTATTTTCTTGTATCTTCTTAACCTTGTCTCTTTGGCAAGTTCAAGTAGGTTTTAGAGTAGATCCTCCGCAATATGAACATATGCACCTGAACAAAGGAATAGGAACCGGCCTTCATCTAGAGATCTCTCTCGATTCGCAAAGGCCCACAGTTTGAGAGATACTCCGTGTTATGCGATCAATCTGAGATTCTCAATCCATTGAGTTGCATATATTTAGGGGTGTTGTGATTACACATCAATAGTTTTGGCACACCCGGTGGGACCAAAAGTCTTAATTTTATTATAACAAGATTGATGTTCACTTGTTACGAGTTACCATCTTGTAAGGAGCTCTAAAATTACACATCTAGCAACTCTAAAAAAGGGAAGGGTCAACTGATTTCAGCCATCCAAGCCTAGCATATTCATGAGAAAAATCCAGACAAAGTCAAGAACAAGAGAAGAGGGGATATTCTTCTATCTACATTTATCCCCAGATAGAACAAGGAGAGGGAGAAGAGATCAAAGATCTCCATCGCCACCAAGTAAGACCTTTTCAACACCTCCATGTGAAATTCCTTTCATTCAATCAACTAGAGTTCTTCAACCAATCAGGATAGCACAACCCAGCCCCTATGTCTAATTTACTGGCAGAAACCCACTAGCTCTCAATGCACAAAATCCAGTTCTAGTTACAACATTGAAGAACATTTCATACTTCACTAGAGAGAACTAGACAACTCTGATTGACCACATCCAAGACATTGCAAATGTCTGTGCAATTCATGAGATTGTTGAAATGGACATTGATGTTAAGTTATTGGCATCCTCCTTTAAAGGTAAAGCTTTGCAATGGTGTAGGAGTCTAACAATAGGGTCTATCTAAAATTAGGATCATCTTTACAAAACCATTCATAACCAATTTGGATAAAAGGGGGACAATCTATCCTTGTTAGAACAACTGAAAACCATCAAGAGAGCTCCTAATCAGTAGCTGACCGAATTCAACTTCAGATTTCAGAGGACGTGGGATAGGATTCTAGTGGCCGTGACACCAACAGCTGGAGGTTCTTTTCTATACTTCCTTAAAGCTTTAAATTCTAATATTTCCATAAAGATTCAATCAATTGGAGGTATAACTATACCCACAGCCTATAATATTGATATTAGAGATGAAAACTGCTTGATTCAAGCTGGTAAGCTAGCACCTAGGCCACCTATGCCTCTATATCTAGAACTAGGAGCTCCTACAACTAGCCAAATACCAGAGTTGAATCCCATTCCATCCCCTAGGAATCAAAGCAATAGTGAGGCTTCTACTTCTGTAAGCACCTCAAAAGAGCTACAAGAGGTTATGAAGCAACTGCAAAACCTAGGAAATGAGCTAGTGACTATCAAGAGATAACAGGTTCAAAGTTCTAGGCCGTATCAACCTCTAGATCAGTATCAAGCTAGACCCCCATACCAGAAAAATAGACCACCAGCTCAGGATGGAAATCAAAATCAGAGCCAAGGATACCCTCAAGATGCTAGTCCATTCCGATCATATGACCCAAACACGGCTTCAACATCGATGACCTTGGTTGCAACACAAAACAACATGGCTCAAGAATATGACTGGTGTTTCCCATGCAATCAACCTCATAATCAGTCAATGTGTTTTAATGGTGCCTTGAGTCAAGCTCTTATGGTAACAGCGATGGGTGTAGAACAAGAGACAAGCCAAGAAGGAAATAAGTAGTAGGAATCAAATCAGCAAGAAGTACCTCCAAATGAGACCACACTTGTCAATTGGTAGGCTGCATATTTTTGTGGTGTGAACCAAGCCCCTTCTCAAAGCGTAGTGGCCAATACATGGTCCAACAGAAGGAATATTAGAGAAGGACAATCATCAAATTTAAATGATCTACAACCTCTTATTACTCCACAAGGTATTGGTAATCAAAGTGCAGTTCCTAATGTGCAAGGTCATCCCAAACCACCTTCTAAACCAGCCCAAGCACCCATTATAATAGCTTATGCACAAGAGAATACGATGCAAGGAAAGGGGCCGCAGAGAGATAGTTCATCTCCATTCAACATCATTGAGTAGATGAAGAAAATGAATGTAAACATCTCAATGTGGGAGTAATTATCTATCCCGGAACAAAGAGACCTATTGCAAGCTAGTATGGCATACTGGTCATCTTCAAATCAACCACCCAATCAATAAGACAAGGTACTTAGCAATGTAGCTCAACAAGGAGCATCAGATCGAGGCAGCCATCAAGGTAAAAATTTGAAGCCCCCTTCATTCTATATCTCCGTGATCATAGGAGATAAGTTTATACATAATTGCATGATTGATTCGGGAGAAAGTAGCTCAATCATGCTGAAACAAATAGCTGACAAGTTAGGTCTTCAATATGAATTCATCTCCAAAGGTGTAGTGCAATTGGATGAGACATTGGTAACAATGGTTTGAGTAATCAATTATTTGAGCCTCACATTGCATGCATGTCCCAACGTGACCATCTTGTAAGATGTATCAGTCATAGACTTGCCACCTCTCTTTGCATTGTGCTTGTCAAGAGACTTCACTACTAAAATTGGGGGCTATTTGTCTACTGATTGGTCATAGATGTTGTTCAAAATGAGGTATGGGGCTAAGGCCACAATCAGATCAGATACCATTGCAAACTTTCAAATAGAGCCTCATGTACCGAGTCCAATTAATGCAAATTGTTTAGCATTTGATCAAGAGGATTACCCAAGCCTCTATGAGGCAGATACCAAGGTCGGAAGTATTCCATACTTGACTCTCTACAAATGGGAAAACAAAAGGAATGATTTTGAACCTTACAAATAAATGGAAGAATCTGATCTTGTTGTCCACTCAAAATTCCCTACTCTTAAAGAAAGTGAACTTTCTTTAATTTTGAGTTTTAGTGTCTTCTCTGTTGTGCTGAAATTGTTGAAGGTCGTGAGATTGAGAAAATCCATAGTTTTGGGTCATTTTGTATGTATTTCGGGCCTGTCAGACATTTTGTCCCGCATGTCCCAAGTCCCGAAGTGTGATCTGTTCCCCAATCGGCCGAAATCCCCGAAGTTGTTCCATTTTCGGGCCCGTCGGAACTTTTCGTCCCAACTGTCCCAAAGTTAATTGTGCAAGTTGTTCCATTTTCGACCGAAACACCCGAACCACGTACTTCATGCGTTTTCGTCTCGAGTGTCCCAAACTTCTCCGGACCTATTGTGCATTTTGTTCCAACTTCGGCCGAAACACCCGAACCACGTACTCCAGAACTTTTTGTCCCAAATGTCCCAAGTTCAAACGGGCTTTTTGTTCCATTTTCGGCCGAAACACTCGAACCGCGTACTTCGGGCGTTTACGTCCCAAATGTCCCAAAATGCATTTGTGCGTCTTCCCCCTGCTTCGCCCGAATCGGCCAAGCCACGTGTTTCGCGCATTCACGTCTCACATGTCCCAAGCGAACCAAGTGCCATTCATACTTAGTTTTTCCCGTTCTACCCGAATATGTTGCTTGTCAAATTGGTAGATATGAATTTAATGCGCATTGATTTCCTTTCTCTCTCCAAAATGGCTATATAACGGGCAGACCCCCTTTTGCATTTTTCACACTGCTTCCTTGCTATCTTTTTCCCGAACCCCCGCAATCTAAGTTCTTGCGCACATACCCGTTCCCTACTGCATTTCCTTCCCAAGTCTAGATTGCAATTCTCTCTCTCTGATAATACCAATATGAAGATCAAATTCCAGGGACAAGAACAAGTTTCACCACTAGAGTCTGTCATTCTCAATATTGGGGACAGTGAAGCTCGACATCTCGACTTCGGAAATTTTTGGGCGAGGGTGGAAGATGCAAACCCTACACCAATGGCACAAATGATTCACGATAGCGGTTTGGCATTTGCTGGCGGTTTCCCGATCTTGGTACAGTTTGCTGATACCGTGCTTTCGTGCGGAGCTCACTTTGACCCTGCTTCCAGTGAATTGACCAATATACACGGGGAACTCATCACCAAGCTGGATGCTGCCGCCATTAGCACCGCACTAAGAATCCCAGAGATGGATAATGCCATAGTCATTTCCCGGGATCAAGCACAGGCCCTGTTCAATCAAGACAACGACAAATACAAGGCACGCGTGGCGAAGTCCTGGCTTAAAAACCCTAGGAAGGGAGCGTCTCGTCTATCCAAAACCCTTTTCTGGGCAGATTTTAATGAAGAATTGTCTGACTTTATAATTCTGCTGGCTCGGGTTATGGGTTTGCCCTCTACCAACGAATTCCACTTCTGGATGTGCCCGCTCATCAGCATGGTGTGCGAGGGAACGCAAAATATTAACTGGGCAGAGATCATCAGCATGAATTTGGCAGAGCAGCTGTCCAATGTACAGCAAACGAAGAAGTTCTACATGACTTCTTACCTGATGTATACCCTGGCAGCGTCACGACAATGGTTTGGCTTTTCCTACCTTGACGCTCACAAAGATGATCCAGTATATGCCTAATGCCCGCAGTTCACCCTCGAGACCAGCAATCGAAATTTCAGAAGGGTCAATGATGCTTTCACCATGTACGTGGTCAGACTGCTCAAAGGTGATACTGCTAGAAGGTTTTCAGATGAAGCCATGAACCTGATATCGCAATATGGTGCTTATTTCATCCAATTCAGGAAATTTTCTTATATCAGGCTTGCTGGCTATGAGAGCACCCCTCTGCGGCTTCCCATGTTCTGTAATGATAAGATGGATTTGATTGAAGTATGCAGGCAGTTGGACAAACTGCACAGAACCTGCAGGGACAAGAAGATTTCCGGTTTGCACTTTCCCATCTCTTTGGCAAATTACACTTCTAAAACAGCCCTGGATGCACAGAACATAGAGAGAGCCCTGGTTCCTATCACTGTCCATTTCTTCAAGCCAAGAACTTGCTTCGACTTGAAGAAGTTCATTGAGCAGAACATCAAGATAATCTACCATCATAGGGTAGATACAGAAGACTACTGGGCTGACTGCGCAAATGATTTTGAGGCCAGGAGAAGGCATTGTGGAAGTTCTCCCTGCAATTGATCCAAGAACTCAGCTTGTACCAAGTTCCCAAAGGACTCCAGGATGACAATTCTGATCTATACTCATATGAGTATGACAGTGTGATTAAGCACACCCCCTTGGAGGACTTGGATTGGAACAGGAAAGAAAAAGATGATCTAGCTGAGATCCTTGCCCCAGTCTTAGTCAGAACTAAAGTCTGGTTTGACAGAAAAGTTTGAGAGCTCAGAAGGCACTCAGGAGAATCCTCTTCCAAGGATGTTTCAACGCCAAGGAGAGAAGCATCGGCTCCAAGGTCAGAAACACCGGTGCAAACCCCTCCTGCCTCATCAACACAGGGGCCTGCAGCTTCCACTCCTTCTTCATCCACTCAGGTGTACCAGAAGAAACTCAAAGAGGTCAAGAAGGAGCCTGCAGAAAGTGACCCTCAAAGAAAGCAGGCAGAGTTGCCTATGGGACCAGAGAACATCATTGTTCTCAGTGAAAGTGAAGAAAGTGAAGTACCAACTCCTGCAAGTGCTCCTGAAGATCCAGCTGATAAAGATAAAGAAATCCAGAGCACTGAGCTTTCAGGTGATGTTGACTCTTCTGCCGCAATTGCCCCAAGTGCCCCACTCACCTCTCAACTCGAGTCAACAGTTGCGCAGACCTTGAGCATCATGAGCTCTCTGTCTCTTGGTCCCCTTGCCCCTCCTGCTGATTCCTCTTCCTCTTTTGCGTGGGTGCAACCTTTGGTTGACAAAAGGAAGAGGAAATTTTCCTCTCGAAGCTTAGGACCAAATTTTGATGCGGTTACAGCCTTGTTGGGCACCACTCCTTCTCGTGCCAAGAAAGCCAGAAATACCTCCAGAATAGTATCTGATGCTCAAGGTCAGCAATTCCTGAAGATTGCTAAGCCTACAGTGGACAAGTCAGAGCAGGACTTGCAGACATCTGACTTAGAGCTCTCAAGGATTCCAATGGGAGAATCTACCCCTGAAGGTGAGATTCACAACCTCAAAGAAACAGTCACAAGAGTCATTGGGAGGGTAGAGAAAGGGCAGCAAACTATTGAGCAATTAGAAGAACAGGCCCAAGTTCTCACAAGTTTCATCAAGTCTCTTTTGTCTAAGGACAAAGTTTTGGACCCTACCCCTTGACTACTCTCCCACCTCCTGTAATTCTAAGCCAAGATGAAGTGCAGAGTATTAAAGATATGAACAAGTATTCTGTCTATGGCAGAGCTATTGAAGCCCTGGTGGATGACATGCTTTTTGCTGGATTAAACTTCATCGATGAAGCTTTCAAACTCCACGAAAAGATGAGAAATGTGTAACTGAAGATTTCCTCCACTATCAATATCATGGATAAAGAGCTCAAACTTTGGAGCAGTTGCATAGGAGACCTCCGCCTTATGGGACAGAAAGATGAGAATATCTTACTGGCGAATAGGGTTTTTGATGATGCAAAGGATAATCTGTCAAAGTCCTGGGTTTACAGTGTGGAGTGGAAAATCAAAGTATTGGAGGAGGCTTTGGGTGAACTGAAGAACAGTTGGCAGAAGGGCGAAGCTTTCAAGACACTGGTTGTCTCTACTTTCAAAGATATACACTGCCATCTTCAAGATGAAACTTCTGGTGTACTCCTTTCCTTGCAAGAAATCAAAGCTCAATTCAGAGCTTTTGTCAAAGATAATCTGTTCAAGGAAAGTTCCATCTCCAAGGATAAAATGAAGGATATTTGCTCTCTTCAATCTTCCATTGAAGAAGCAAATAAAGATTATCATACTCATGTCGAGTTTGATAAAGAGATGGAAAAGTGTCTGGGATTTTGGACTCAGTCTACAACTAACACGTTAGTCCCTCGTGGCAGAGATATAGCTGAGGCGTTAAAGAAATTCAGGCAGCGGATTCTGAAGTCAGTGGGTCCCTCTCAGTGACCGGCCACCTGTCTTCTTCTCCTCATTATTTTCTCTTCTTCCCTTTCTTTTTCCGTTTTCTTTGTAAGAAGTTGAGGTACTGCGATTGGCGGTCCTTAACTATTCTTGGTTAAAAGAAGCGGTTACGAAGAGTAACTGATTTTTAAGTTATATAATGGCATTTCTACGCCATTCTGAAGGAGGAAGAACTTGGCTTATTTTCTGAAAAGTGTAAATAGATTATAAAGAAATCAATAAAGGACTTTTCCATTCTTTGTCTATCTGATCTCTGTTATTCCTAAGCTTTCATTTATTTTCTTTGTGAAGATCATTTGTCTCAAGTTCGTTAGTCTTACCGATTGCATACTCTTCAACTTTGCAAGCACGGTGATCTTGTATAACCAAGAAGGAACTTTGTTTCCTTGATTAATGAATCTGTGTTATGTTAAGAAACTTTGTGTTCTAAGCAGATGTTATTTACAGAACTTTGTGTCTTTAAATTTCATCTTATTTATTCGATACAAATGGTCTTGTTTCAATTCACTGTGACTTTCGTATACATAAAGAATTACTCTGATATCTATAATTCTGCATGTTGCCTTTCTACTCTTTCCCGTACTCTCATTTCCTCATTCCTTTTGTAATTGATGATCTTCATAGAAAACACTTTCGTGATATCCAAGTTTAACCAACAAATCATGTCTTGTACATTTGTAAATAAGTTCATTTCTGAATAAGGGAACCTCTCCCATTAAAGAGGAGGGACTTCTTGTCCCCTGACTGTTGCTCTTCGTAAAGTCCTATCTGACGACCAAAAGAGCTAGGAGTCTATTGTTTGCATGAAGAGAATCAACCTCTTCCTAGCATCACCAAGCCATACCAAAAGGATGATAATGAAGTATGGAAATTATTTTTTGATGGCTGAAGGAGTAGACAAGGCGCAGGAGGAGTTATGATCATTTCACCACAAGGTATGGAATATTACTCATCTTTTTGTTTCTAGTTTGCTTGCTCAAACAACACAGCTGAGTATGAAGCCTTAATCCATGGATTACATTGGGGAAGAAAGAGAGGAATTAAAAATTTACAAGTATTTGGTGATAGTGAGCTAATTGTGAATCAATTCAAAGGAAAAAATTCTTCAAAGAATGACCTACTCAAGAGCTACAAAAATGGGGTATGGGATCTAATTGAAAACTTTAAAGCTTTCAACATTGTGTCCATACCTAGGAAAGAGAATGAATTTGCAGATAGGCTTGCTATAGTTGGAGATAAATTTGATGTGGTTGACAGTATCAAAAGAGGAAAAACACAACCACATATCCATGTGATTGTAAGGCCACAGTTCCAGACAATAACTCAAGCTAGCAGGTGTTTGAAAATGATCAACAAATCACAAATTTACTACAAGAAGAGGCTGAATTCTCATCTAGGAATCAAGATAAATTAGAGCAGCAGTATGGGGATCAAGTAGTGCAACTGCGGATCAATAAGCTTCCTAGAGGTTTGGTGACACTGGAGTCAATATTCAATCCTAATGACCAGTTTCGTAAAGAGAAAACAAACATTAAGGTCAAGGGAGATGGTTTAGAAACTATTTTTTTGGGGAAGGAAAAACACTCCAAATTGGCAAGGTGACCACTAAGCAAGAGAGATATGAATTCATACAAATTTTCCAAGAATTTCCAGACGTTTTCCAAGAGTTATGAAGAGCTGTGAGGATTCAATCCAAAGTTGTCATAACATACAATAGAACTAGATCCAAAGGCTAAGCCCATTAGGCAGAAACAAAGACCAGGCAACCCACACATTGAACCTCTAATGAAGATAGAGCTGAACAAATGGATAGAGGCAAGCATTATATTCCCAATCAAGCATTCAAGCTGGGTTTCAAACTTGGTACCAATTAGGAAGAAGAATGTAAAAATTAGGTTGTGCGTGGACTTTCGAGACTTGAACAAAGCATCTCTCAAAGACCACTACCCACTCCCTTCAATGGAACAAATCTTACAGGTAGAATCTGGCTCAGAATTATTTTATCTCCTAGATGAATACTAAGGGTATAATTAGATAATGGTGACAGAAGATGACCATTTCAAGTCAGCGTTCACCATTAAGTGGGGCACCTATTCCTACAAGAAGATGTTGTTTGGATTGTCTAATGCCGGGGCCACCTTCCAAAGGGTGATGGACATGGAATTCAAGTGGTTGATCAACAAAATAGTACCGATATATCTTGATGATATCACTATGTTCTCCAGAAACGTAGCAGATCACCTTTTCCATCTAAGACATGTATTTCAAAGATGTAGGATATTTGGGGTATCACTTAATCCCAACAAATGCACTTTCCTAGCTCATGAAGGAAAGATCCTAGGCCACATTATGTCAAAGGAAGGATTGACAATTGACCCAGAAATATTTGAAGCAATTCGAGCATTGCCCTTGCCAAGTCATAAGAAGGCTCTTCAAATTTTGCTAGGACGAATCAATTTTGTCCGTAGGTTTATGCCAAATTTTGTTGCTCTTATGAAGCCAATAACATGGATGTTGAAGAAGAACATAGCATTTAGGTGCGTAGCTAAGGGAAAGTAAAGTTTTGAAGCCATCAAAGAAGCCATATCCCAAGCTCCAACTCTTGTCAATCCAGACTTCTCTAAGGACTTCATGCTTTATGCCTTTGGTGGTGGGGACACAATTTTTACAATCCTAGTGCAACAAAAGAAAGGGGGATCTGAACGACCAATTTCCTTCTTCAATCAATGCTTGGAGGACTATGAAGTGAGGTACTCTTTCATCAAGAAGAATGTCCTTGCAGTGATCAGGAGCTTAAAGAAGTTCAAACACCTAGTCTCAAACAACAAGATCCATATGTTAGTTTCTCATGCG
Source organism: Taxus chinensis (assembly GCA_019776745.2). Taxonomy (NCBI): domain Eukaryota; kingdom Viridiplantae; phylum Streptophyta; class Pinopsida; order Cupressales; family Taxaceae; genus Taxus; species Taxus chinensis. Next base: position 379,278,189 of record CM034155.1, on the reverse strand, counting down.
GGAGTCAGGGACTTCCTGTTGAATAAGGATGTGAATGAGAACTTTGTAGGATGGATCACTCCTGTCATGGAATATGACATTTAAATTAAGGTCGCTAAGATGGTTTGTGGAAAGGGACTATGTGAACAACCAACCTCGAGTCAACAAGGTGATGCAAGGAATGGAAATGGAGCTATCTTGGTACTACAAAATGGTAAAGACAAAGAAAATGATAATGTGGCTACTCCTTGTTGGACTCAAAATATGATGCACTTCCTACAAACATGCTTATGCCCTCTAGAAATGAGCAAAGCAAAAAGGATATACTTCATATTACAAATCATTCCATATGTGCTCGTTGATGGTGTTTTGTTCAAAAGGGACATCAATAGTGTTCTACTGAGATGCATCGGAATAGTTCAAATCAAGATGGTGCTACAGGAGTTTCATGATGGAGAAACCAAAGGTCATTTTACTCCATGAGTAACATATCTTAAGATAATGAAGGTGGGATATTATTGGCCCATAGTGTTCAGTGACTCTTACACTTGGATCAAGAAGTGTAAAAAATGTGCATTCTTCATAGGCGCAGAAAGATTAGCAACACTCCCATTGCAGCCAATTTCAGTTGACTAACTATTCATGAAATGGGAATTGAACTTCATTGGGGTCATCCATCCAAACTCAAGCCAAGGACACAAATGGATTCTCACAGGAACAAATTATTTCACCAAGTGGACCGAGGTGATAGCACTCAAAGAAGCAAACGAGTCTAGCATACTAGACTTTTATGAAGGGATAGTAACTAGGTTCGGAGTACCAACCACTATCATATCAGACAATGCCTTGGCATTCCTACGCTCCAAGATCACAAAATGGGTTGTTAAGAATGGGATCTACTTGAGCACCTCTTCAAATTATTACCCATAGGGTAATGGGTAGGTAGATTACACGAACAAGAATTTGCTAAGAATCATCAGAAGGTATCTAGATGAAAATCAAAGGATATGGCATACAAAGCTAAAATAAGAATTATGATCTGATAGGATCACACCAACAAGATTTACAGGTAATTCCCCTTAGAACCTAGTCTATGGGAAGGAGGCAGTGTTGCCTATATCATTAGAGCTTCCCACATTGGAACTCATGAAGCGGTTGGAATTATCTGAGTTTGAACCAATGGAGGCTAGGTATGCAGAGCTGATAGAATTGGAATAAATCAGAGAACATTTAGTTCAAATGATAGAAAAGGATCAATCCTTAGTCAAGAGGTGGTTTGACAAGAATTCAAGAGCAAGGACCTTTCAGGAAGGGGACCTATTCCTGAAGTGGGATGTAGATCGGGAAAAGCCAGGGAGGCATTCTAAATTTGATTCTATTTGGAGTGGCCCCTACATGGTCACAGGATGTAAGAGTAGCAATGCATTCCAATTGTCTACGTTGGATGGAGAGGAGCTTCTGATTCTGGTAAATGGAATCTATCTTAAATGTTGTTACTGAAAGGAAAAGGTTTCACCATTGTAAATATTAGCCTAGGATTTTATTTCCCCTAAGTGCGTATGCACATTGTCTTATTGTAGTGTAGGTTTCAATTTCTTAAAGTGCTTTGGCACAGGTCTCATGGCTCCTAGGTTGAATCATTGTGCAGTTCAAGGTGTAACTAAAGGTGCCTCTAAAGGTGAATGTGTGCCTATAGTCCATTTCTATAAGAAAGTGAATGCTCCGGGTCAAAACAATTTTCTACTCTTAGAAACCTAACCTTCAATATTTTCTTATGAAAATTGAGAGTGCAAGCGGCGGATCAGGATAAGGGCCAACAAGTCGCAAGCAGTCGGGCTCGAGGTTTTAGGAGTAGGATAATAACTAGGCTATCAATTCATGACTTAGTGCCCAATGGATACTTCAAGGAAACTGATCTTTTCACCTAGCAAGAAGGTGACCCAGTGAGTCACCAAATTGTTGTCCAATTTTGCCCCTTTGGTAGAATTAATCAAACAAGACCCTGCACAGAAGAAAATTGAAGAGTCGGTTCAGTCATGCGAGCCCACATTTCAAAACTAGCAATAAGGTTACAAAAAGGCTCGACAATGGTAATCTAGAATGATTCAACCCTAAACAAAGTAATGGACTCGTGGAAGGCACTACATGTCAGATCAACACAATTCCAAGAGTTAGAGATAAAAATGAAACACAAAACCTCGTGAGAATTCCATGTGGAGCCAACAATGAGGGACCCACCAAGGAAGCACATATAATTTGTTCACTCGAGGCTTGAATCGGCTAAGTATAAAAGGGCCAGCAGAAGCCTCCATGTGTCTCAATAGCACAACGTCAAAGGTGTGACATAGGTGGAGTCCCCAAACAAGCACACGCCCTCCACATGGTCTGAATCCCAAAAGGTTTCTCCAGTCATTTAAAATTCTAAGGACCGGTAGAGGCCTCCACCTATCTCATCTGCGTAACTTCAAAGGTAAAATCTTGAGTGGGTTCCCAAATGAACGTAGGCTTGCCATGTTTCCAGAGTCTGAAAAAGGTTTCACCGACCGTTGAAAATTCCAAACTCGAGACAGATCAGTGAACACCGCCACATGTCTCATCAACGCACCCTCGAGGGTCAAATCCAAAGGCGGGTTCCCAAACAAGCGCCAGCCTGCCACATAATCAAGGACTGAGAAAGGCAGTAGGAAAGTAAAATAGGGTTAGTGGAAGCCTCCACATGCCTCGTCCATGCAAATTCTAAGGAAAAATATAGAGAGGGTTCCCAAATGAGTGTCAGCCCTCCAAGTGTCCCAGGTTTGAAAAGGGGACACCGACCATTGAAAATTCCAAGCTCGGGACATGCCACAGGATGCCTCCACATGTCATTTCAGCGTAACTTTAAAGGTAAAATCTAGAGGTAGTCCCCATACAATTGCAAGATCTCCGCAGGGACAGAAGTCAAAGAGGGAGAGCAGAACCGACCATTGAATTGGTTAAGGAAAGGAGAACTAGTGAAAATCCCCACGTGTCCCTTTAGCGCTCTTTTTGGGGGAAAATCCAAAAGCAGGTCCCAAATGTGCACTGAGCCTCCACGTGTCTCGATTCAGGTACAGTGTCTCCACTAGGAAAGGGGGGAACTTAGCCAAAACACAAAGAAACAAAGTAGGCCAGCAGGCAAGGCCAAGTGTCTAACCATCGCAGTTTCAGGAGTGAAAGGAGGCAGTAAAATCTTAAGAATATGTGGAGCTCCATGCAGATCTCAATGGATAGAATCCAAATCCAAAGTATGTTTGGAAAAATATTTGGTGAATCATAAAGCCCACCAAGATGTTTAAATTCTTGGATCTTGACAAGATTATAAGAGCCCACGTTGGGCGCCCGACCCTGACCTTTAGATGACCTCGACTACGACTGGAGTAAATATGGGCCACCATTCTTGAGACTGTCACATTTCTCACCCACCACTGTAATGAGGTATTTCTTGCCCAACAAGAAATGGTAATGGAGGCATGGGTTGTGTCATGAAACCCATTAATTTCGCAAGTGAATTCAATGCATCTCTTGGGTGATTGAACAAGAGTCCGGATTTATTCTACCTCCTCTCATTCTTCCTATATATTGTAAGGAGGTGCATTTTTATAAAGGTTGGACATTTCTTCTCTACACCCTCCCTTCTTCTCTTGCATGTAAGTGGATTTATGGAGTCCAAGCCTCCCATTCAAGTTGTAAGGCAAGTTTGTGCCTCTTTTCCATTGTAATGCACTGTATCAACTTTTAGAGCAATAATGCATGTCTATGGATGATTTTCAACCCTCTCTTACGTTCATTGTATCCTTTCTGATCTCTCATTGCAGTCCTGGTTATTTGTGCATGGTGATCATATTACATTTCTATGGTTTGTGTTTATTGCAAATCATGTGTTTTAGCATTCCTTTGGTGCATCACCCTTGTTAGTTTAGGTTTTATTTTCTTACATCTTCTTAACCCTATCTCCTTGGAAAGTTGGAGTAGGTTTTAGATTAGATCCTCCACAATATGAATGTGTGCACCTCAACTGAGGAATAGGAACCGAACTTCATCCAAAGACCTCTGTCGATTTGTAAAGGCCCACACTTTGAGATATGCTCCATGTTATGCAATCACAATGAGAGTCTCAACCCATCAAGTTATAGATATTCATGGGTGCATTGATTACACACCAATAGTTGCTCCACCAAATAGGAGGGACTTAGCTGAAAAAATGAAGAAAGTAAAGCAGGCCCACGGACGATGTCAAGTGTCCAATCGACACAACTTCAAGACTGAGAGGAGGCGGGTGAAATATTTAGACGCATGAGGCTGCCACATGGATCTTACGTGGATATTGTGAGCTCGTGTTAAACGCCCGACCTTGACCTTCAGACAGCCATATTTTTCAACTAGGAACTCAGATTTGAGCAAGGGAGGAGTTTTTACAAAGCTCTTAATGTCTAATACTCACTTGCCACCATTGATGAAAAATAATAAATTCAGTCCACCATTTATGAGGCTATCAGGCTTCACACCTACCACCATAATGAGGTTTTGTCTTCCTTTCTTTCCCAACAAGGAACATTAATGAAGGCACGGGTTCTGTCATGGAACCCATCAATTTTGCAGGTGAGTTCAATGCATTTTTGGGGTAGTTGGAGTAGGTAAATTCAATTCATTTTCTTGGGTGGTTAAAGCAGGATTCAAATTCTTCCCTCTTTTCCCTCTCATTCTTCCTATACATAGTAAGGAGGGGAATGTTTCTAAAGGTTGGTCATCTTTTTTCTCCTGCACCCCTCTCTCTTTCTTCTCTAGGGTCAAATGTGGAGCTTAAGCCTCCTCTCATAGCTTTGTAATGGCATTTTCTAGCCTCTTTCCCATTGAGGATTTACTGTGTGAACTCATGGAGCAATAAAATATGTTTTTTGATGCATTTCATCCATCCTTACTTATTTTATTGTCTCTTCTTTCCTCTCATCATTGCAAAGTATGTTGTGCATAATTTTGATGTCTATTACAGGTTTTGAGAGTTGTGTTTAATGGGTTTGAAGTGGTGTTCTGTGTAAACTCTATCTTTGGTCTGTGATGCATCTTATCCATCCTCTCCATTGCTCACCTCTCTCCATTTCAGGTAGCTGAGATTATGATCAACACCCCCCTTTTCTTGGTGTTATCACCTCTGTAATGTAGGATTTCTTTATTTTCATGCTCTCTCTCTCTCCCTGTCTCCTTGGCATTGTTAGATTAGGAGTAAATAGTCACATTTCCTTCCTTAGAAGTAGTTTAGCATTAGGATCAGGAAGAAGAACCAGCTTTCTCTAGAGTTCTATCTCAATTAGTAAGCCCCACAACGTGGAGATAGTACCTCTGTTATGAAATCACACTAAGAGTCTCAACCCATTGAGTTACAGACATTTAGGGGTGTTGTGATTTCACATCAACAATTCTGGCATGCCTGGTGGGACACTGAGGTTAGATTATCTCATCTTTCCTAGGTGTCTCATTATCAAAAAATAGATCTTAAGCCACCATGCGACCAAAATCAATAGTTATGGCACACTTGGTGGAATAATAAGGTTAGATTATCTCATCTTTCCAAGGTGTCTCATTATCAAACAATAAATCTTAAGCCACCATATGACCACACTCAAAAGTTTTGGCACACCCAGTGGGAGGGGTTTGAAGCACCTCACCACTTCATCTTAGCATGTTGGTGTGTTCTTGTAAAGTTTCATCCTTTAGAGGCCCATGCAAGGCACATGCGGTGACTCCATCTGGTCAACAACCCATCCTCTGAGTTGTAGACTTTCCTTCTATCCATTTCCACCCATTCTTCTTTCCATATCTTTCATTTTCTTCCATTCCATGAAGTTGTGCAATCATGACTTCATTTCCATCTTGGAATTCACACTTGCAGCAACCACAGTGCAATCCACCTCCAATTTATTTCTCATCTCCTTCAAATCAGCACTATGATCATATTCACAACCATCATGCTTACCCATATGAGCAGCGTCAAAACCACTTTGGCTATGGAGCTTATCAGGAGCAAGGGTACACATATGATAATAACAGTTATATGAAGAATGCTGATCTACTAGAGAAGATTCAAAGGATGGAGGATGACATGGTTCAATCAAGGGCTACAACACAAATGAAGGCATTTAAAATTTGTTGTAGGGAACCTTGTCCATGGGAAGGCCCTTTTCCAAGACACTATAGCCTGTAGGAGAATCTTGACTTCATGGTTGAAATTCTTCCCTAACTTGTGTAGTGGAATGAGAAGATAAAGGCCTATGAACTTGGTGCTAGAAAACGTTGTCAATGGGTAAGTCCTACACCATCATCTAACGATTTTCTCTCCATTCCCCAAGAAGGCACCATCTCAACCTGAGCTTCAATTTCCAAGCTTCCCATATGCCACCCCAAGTGTTGGTTTCCCTTCTCCATCTCATAGTCTTCCATCTCACCTCAATTTTTCTATCCTTTTCCCTTCCAAGAATTCATCCCCTCCAAACAAACAAGAATTTCCACTTCCCTCACCACCTTAAACAATCACAAAACTTGTTGAAACTCCATTTGTTCCTCCTGTTACCTTCCCAATCCATGTCAGGAAGAAATTCCAGAAACCAGTCAAGGAGAGCCAAATAGAGAAGAAATGATAAAAAGCTTGGTAAGCTTGGCTCTCATATTTGGGATAGAAAAAATCCCCTTGATGGTTAAACCTTTAGAGGAGGTCATGGTCAGACCAAAAATGGTGGAAGCTGAGTTTACAGCAGAAGGAGAACAAGAACAAGAAGAAAAATATCAACAATCTGTTTGTTCTGAATGTAGTGTCCATAATGGCACTTTGTCTAAAAAGGATGTTGATCTAATCCAAGCTCCACAATCAGTCAAAAAGGAATAAGAACAATAAGCTCATAGTCCTATTGAACAGGAGCGACTGGAAGAGATTGAATTAGAGTTGAAACCAGTTGATGAAGAAAACATTATTGAACATTTTTTGCTTTCATTTGAAGGTCCTGATTCTATTAATGAATCCATGACAGAGGAGAGCTATCAAGAAGACCTTGCTGCCCCAAATAGTCCTCTAGAGCATAAAATTGAATATTTTGATTTGACAAATTTCATGCTAGAGGAAGAGGTTATCTAAGAGCAATTCAGTCTTCAAACAACAATGGAGGAACTTCAAAGCCAACAATGTGTGGTAGAAAATTCTAATGATGTAAAAGAAACTTCATTGGATGTTGTAATCAATAACAATTAGCTCCATATTGTAGAGGAGTTCCATGTTACTGTGATGGAAGGAAAAGAGTATGAAGATACCATCTCTTTCACACCATCCATCCAAGAAGGTCCGAAAGAAGAATCCATATTTGGAGTTGAATTTCAAAGTAATGGGCACATCTGTTGGATAAGACCGTGCCCAATCAAATACTTGGATTCATTAGAGGCAAAAGAGGAGTTTTCACCAGTCATGCTTACTTCTGAGCATGACGATGAGTTTCAAAGTACCAAGGATCAATTGTAATGCCTCTTCAATCCAAATGCAGAGTAGTTCTAAAAGAGGTATTTGTCTTGTTTCCAGTTGATACCTTGATGATTTGGGTGGAGGATCAGCCTCTTGTCAGTTTCTCACCCATAATAAAATCCTTGTTAAGTTCCAAATCATTTACATGGCTGACTATTTTGAGAAAGGGAAGTTACTTCTCCCTACCAGTTACAGGATTTGTTTGAGTTCCATTTGCTTCAAGTTAGCGTAGAGTAGGTAGGTTTGCTTTCAGTAGGAGAAGTAATTTAGTGGACTCTTAATGTTCCACTCGGGGCATGTATGATCTTTCTATTTTGTACATAATTTTTGTTCGTATTACTTCATTCAGTTTAGTGCATGATGCCCTTCAATTGTTGTAGCAAGAACCTCAAATTTACATGTGATCAGTTGCTAATTTCAAAAGAAAGCAAATAAAGAGCAACTAAAATCAGGTTTTGAGATAGTCCATTTACAAAACAGGGGTAGTCCCAGATCATGAAAATTTTCTACTCTAATAAATCTCACCTTCAAGATATTTCTTATGAAAATTGAGAGTGCAGACAGCGGGGCAAGCTCAGGGTCACCAAGTGCAAGCAGTCGGGCTCGAGGTTTCAGGAATAGGATCAGTACCATGCTATCATTCATGACTCCATGCCTAATGGATACTTCCAAGGATATTGGTCTATTCATCTAGTAGGCAGATGACCCCGAAAGTCACCAAATTGTTATCCAAATAACCCTTCCGGTAATTTGGATGACTTTTACTTTCACTCTAGCTCTGATGCTTTACATTTCAGGTTGCTCACCCACAGGATTACTCATTTCGCACCATTTTTATAGGTTATAGTCCTTCTGCGCACTCTCTTTGCCATGCAATTCTTCTATGCACCCCTCTGTAGATGCCTTCTAAACTAGCTAATTTTTGGGTTGTCCTATCGCCCACCCTCTTTCCTTTCTAGCATTGTGTGCCCTTGTTAGTTGGATATTCACTCCCTGCTTCCATACTCTCCTTTCACATTCTACTCCCTTTCCCATTTCCCCCCTTTCACATCTTCATCCCCACGAGGACTTTCTTCTCTTCCTCCCACGCACACCTTCTTTTCTGTCCCCACGCACCCTATACACACATATCCTCTCTTATTTCCTCTCTCACACTTGCATCTTTCTGCGCACCCTGCTTCCTTGTCACCTTCTTTCCATGCGCCCTTGCATGCCTTCTTGTTTCTTCCTTTTTATTCTTCTCTCCTTCCATTTTCCATCTTCCATCTAGTAGGTAGTGTTCAACCTAGTCCTGAATTAGTTAAGTATGAAAAAGGCCAACGGAAACCTCCACATGTCTCTTTGGCGCACTTTTGATATGGTGCACAAAAGTGGAGACTCCAAATGAGTGAAGGCCCTCCACATGTCTAAGGTCTAACAAATTTCTCATAATTGGACAAAAAAGGAAAAATCGGCTATTGAAAATTCTAAGGCCAGCGACAGGTGCCACGTGTCATCTTGGTGCAACTTTAGGGGTAGAATCCAAAGGCATTCCCCAAATGAGTGCAAGCTCACCATGTGGTCAGATCCCGAAAAGGAAAAACATGCCATTGAAAACTCCAAACATGGGAAGAGCCAGCGGAAGCCTCCACGTGTCTCATCGACACAACTCTAAAGGTAAAATCCAAAGTGGGTCCCCAAATGAGCACAGGATATCCATGTGTTTAAGGCTCAAGAAAGTTTCATTGGTTATTGCAAAATCAAAGCAAAGCAACAGAGCCAGTGGAAGGCACCGCATGCCAGTTCAGCATAACTTCAAAGGTAAGACCCAAAAGGTAGGTCCCAAATGAGCGTGGGCTCTCCATGTGTCTAGGGTCTGACGTAGTTGCTCCACCAAATAGGAGGGACTTAGTACAAAAACAAAGTAAGTAAAGAATGCCCACAGACGATGCCAAGTGTCTAATCGGCACAACTTCAAGAGTGCAAGGAGAGGGGTGAAATATTAAGACGCGTGGGGCTGCCATGTGGATCTTGCATGGATATACTCTTTTAAATATTGTGATCCTGTGTTAAACGCCTGACCTTAACCTTCAGAAAACCATATCTTTCAACTAGGAACTCAGATTTGAGCAAGGGAGGATTTTTTGAAAGCTCTCAACGTCTACTACTCACTTTCCACCGTTAATGAAAAATGATAAATTGAGTCCACCATTTCTGATTCTATTAGGCTTCTCACCTACCACCATAATGAGGTTTGGTCTTCCTTTTTTTCCCAACAAGGAACATTAATGAAGGCACGAATTGTGTCATGGAACCCATCAATTTTGCAGGTGAGTTTAATGCATTTTTGGGGTGGTTGGAGTAGGTGAATTCAATGCATTTTCTTGGGTGGTTGAAGCAGGATTCAAATTCTTCCCTCTTTTCCCTCTCATTCTTCCTATATATTGTAAGGAGGGTCATTTTACTAAAGGTTGGTCATATTTTCTCTCCTGCCCCTCTCTCTCTTTCTTCTCTATGGTCTAATGTGGAGTTTAAGCCTCCTCTCATCGCTTTCTAATGGAATTTTATTTCCTCTTACCCACTAAGGATGTACTGTGTGAACTCAAGGAGTAATAAAATATGTTTTGTGATGCATTTTGTCCATCCTTCCTTATTTTATTGTCTCTTCTTTCCTCTCATCATTACCTGGTATAATGTGCATACTTTTGATGTCTATTGCAAGTTTTGAGAATTGTTTTTAATGGGTTTGAAGTGGTGTTATGTGTGAACTTTATCCTTGGTATGTGATGTATCTTTTCCATCCTCTCCATTGCTCACCTCTCTCCATTTAAGGAAGATAAGATTATGATCAATACCCCTCTTTTCTTGATGCTATCACCTCTATAGTGTAGTATTTCTTTATTTTCTTGCTCTCTCTCTCTCTCTCCATATCTCCTTGGCATTGTCAGATTAGGAGTAGCTAGTCACATTTCCTTCCATAGAAGTAGTTTAACATTAGGATTAGGAATAAGAACCAGTTTTCTCTGGAGATCTATCTTAAGTAGCAAGTCCCACAACTTGGATATATTACCCATGTTATGCAATCACACTGAGAGTCTCAACCCATCGAGTTGCAAACATTCAAGGGTGTTGTGATTTCACATTTATACAAACCCATCCAAACTTGGAGATTTTTCATCTGCAAGACAAAGAAGGTCATTATGAAGCTCTTCTAGAGAAAGAGGAGCATCATAATGATTTTAATGTTGCCGAATGAGCTTATACGGAGCCACTTCAATACATTGACATAGGGTGGTATTGATTTCAATAGAAGGCTATTGCGCTTGAAATGCAATAGTATAGTGGTCAATATGACTCGTGAGTGGGAAAGATGGATAAATTTGATTTGATCCTTGATATTTCAAGCTCTAAGAATTTTGAAGAACCCTTTTAAGGCCCTGTCGCCAATCTTTGACCACTGCAAACGAGCCTAGATCTAAGCTTCTTTGGCTCTATATAGTTTGATAACCTTGAGAAAATGTTGAAGTTTAGAAGCTCAGACTTGAACAATGGTGTCAAATGGTTCGAGCTCGAGCAATTGGGTTGTGCACCATAAATCCTATTGGAGAGCCTCATCAACATGCTTACGGAATCTTTTCACCTATTTGCCAAAGTGGAAAAGGAATTTGGTAGTGCATTGAATATCTTCATTCCACCATGAAATCCAACTGACATCAAAAGGAGGATGTGGCGTAGTATTCCAAACTTGGGCAATGTATGCCAGAACCCCCGGATGACCCAACAAAGATACATTCATAAATAATTACATGCTAGGAATTTTAATAGAGGCCTCATCCAAAGTTAGTGTGAAAGATATAAGACTATGATCTAACAAAAGAAAATGTGGCCACGTCGTGATAGGAGAATGATCGTTGGTTTCCAGTGTAAAACCCAAGTGTTGAGATATCATGACACCATCTAGTAATTTGATCACACGCACTGAGCCTTCTTGAAAATTAGACCAAGAAAACCAATTTAGAGAAGTAAAGTCTCACAAACTTTTAAAAAGAGGGTCTTTAATGCCCCACCTACTTTTAAAATAAAACCATGCTTCACCCTCTACAACGCACCATCTCATCGGTAAGAGGCCCAGTTTGTCACTACGATGTTCCACCATATTAAAGTCACCATAGAATAGCCAATAAGAAAAAGGAAAATTATCCCCTAACCATTACCATAACACCATCCTTTTCGGACCAATATTAGAGGCATAAATATTAACAATACCAAAAGAAAAGCCATTATCATTAAAAATCACCCAAACCGCCCTATTGTTAAGATCATAACCCGAGGTAGAGATTATGGTAGAAAATATAGGTGAAACAGAAATAGAAACACCACATTTTCCTTCCAAATGAGAGGAATAAATTTGTAGAAAATTCAAAGCAATACACGATAAGGAAGTTTGAAGCAAAAAACCAGTTATCTTAACCTCTTGCAAACAAATAATATCAATATTTCCAATAATTTTACAAGCATGCTTCACAGAATATTTTCAAGAGGATTATGTGAGACCTATAACATTCTAGGAGAGAAAAATCATGAAAACATAAACATGGAATGTTCTTCCTCCTATCCATCCTGCAACATATCCTCCAAATTTAAAATACCAAAGAAATTTGACATAAAACTAGACTAGTCTGAAGCAAGTTTCTTTGTCACATTAGGAAAGACCTTAGGCGTGTTCAGTCCAATGTTCACTATAGAGTCCATAGAGGGGCTCTGGAAGCAACATTGTGAAGACGATGGAATAGCCGAATTTCATATTTTTGTTTAACCAACGTGATTTGGCTCTGTATGACAGGGGTGGCTTGAAAAAACTTTGCAAGAACATAAGCAGATGGTTTAGAAGTCGATGGCTATTTAGGAGGAGGAGGAATAATTATTGAGGTAGGATTTCTCACCACCTTCTTATTAGCAACCTGGGTCCAACCTTCATCTTTTTTTTCCTACGAAATAGGTGAATTATGCACATCAAAGGGCTTAACATGTTAGGCTAGTGGAAAATAACAAGTATGATGATCAAACACTTGATAGTGAAAGAGGGTGTTAGGAAGTTTGAAATAGAAAACCTTATGCGAGATATGCATGGACCCAACTTGTATATCAATGTGTTCCCAAATATCAGAGGCTAAATCAACCTTGTCACAAATCGTTTATGTGGATGAACATAAAAGAAATTTCTAGTATCATGACAAATCACGTGGCCAAGAAGATGGATAATATCATTAAAAAAAGACCATAGCTGTAATGGAAGACCCAGGAGCTCAACCCAAACTAGAACACGTAGAGATACCTACTTATATGGGTTGAAATCAGGGCTCCATAGTGACAAAACAAGAATAGTGTTTACAAGGTACCAACAAGCAGAACGCTCAGGAAGTATATGAACTTGCGAAGGCTCGCGAAAATTAAAAAAATAAAATCCCTTGGTGAGGTTATGGACATTAGTAACTTGGATGCCAGCAGACTTTTAATGGGATTGAATCCAGTTTTGAAGGTAGGACTCAGACGGAATATGACCAAAACAATACATAACTAAATATTTGTTATGGTAAAACTACACAATAGGATCAACAAAAGAAATCTCAATAGTAACATCCAGGGGAGAATAAAAAACATTACCTAATCGTACACTTTCGGGACAAATTTCCTCTCATGCTTAGGAGCCATCTTCACCACCGTGGGTAACTAATGTTACAACGAATTGGTTTGCATCCATTTTAAATGGCTGGTGCCACCCAAAATGGGTGGACTAAATTCCCAAAGCATTGTGAAATCCGTTAATAATAATAGGAAACTGCTTGAAAATACTAAGGCAAAAAGGCTAACAGGAGCCTAATCATGCAATAAAACCCTAGCAGAGCCAAATCACTCGCAAAAGGTCTTAGGGTATAATCATATAGAAATTTTTAAAATAGACCCATGTAAACTTTTTCAGTATTTCAAACTATTTAAAACAAAAAAAAATTATCATGTGACATAGTTTTATTTATAGGTTTAAATTTTTTTTCAACGTATTGCGAGTTTATCTTGAGATTAAAGAAAGTTTAGTAAATTGAAATAGGAATTAAGTTTATTAAATTGAAAGTACTTATTGAATTAGTAATTTTGTTTGAATATTTTATTAGAAATAAAGTGTGATAATTATCAACACAAATATGTATATTTGTAAGTGAGTACATTATAATATATGCCGATAAATTACAACTAGATATCAATAAGGGGTTCACAACTCAGAATACCATGAATTTTCAATCCCACCTTTTCCATTGTGAATCATATGCAATGAACTCATTATTCTTCTCTCTTTTTGGAAAAATTTAATCGATAGTTTTTGCTTAGTAATGACCCTGCAAAAATGGCCCTGAAGGGTTTATATCTTCATTTTATTTGTAAGTGCATGGAGCCATCATTTTAAAACAAATATACATAAAGGGATGAATTTTCTTAATATCTTTACAACTCAAAATTGGTCCATTTACTTGAAACTCCCATATGATAATGTATAACATTGAAGCCCCAACTAGAAATAATGCATAGACATATGTAATAAGTTGTGACAAAAAAAAGTGGTATGTAAATCTGCATTTACATCTGCAATAGGCCCATTTGGGATAGATTAATGCCTTCCTTAACCTCTTCCCTATAATGTTATAAACCATAATATCATGGGGGTTACATGTTCTACAAAAATTTTATTGTTGGTCAGAGACATGTGTGAATCGGTTTCATGTTACTAGAATTTGTTAGAAAACACAGAGGTAATTGTTCATTACTTGTTACCCAAATCATAGATGTGTATACTATTTGTTTTCTTACTTGATGGAATTTAAATAGGAACTCCATTGGAAGAAAATCTAGTATGGTCTCCAACAAGTGGTCAAGAAATTCAAAGAGAATAACCATCCCCTCTCCACTATATTCATACAACCTAATAAAACTCCATGGTGAGTCACAATGAAACTTACAATGCTTAATGAATAAGTTGCATGAGTAGTCTGTTGCTTGGTTTTATCATGTATTTAATACATATTTATATTATTATTAGTTTTACTTAGGTTGAATAAAAAATTGCCACGCCTATTTCAGTATGAATTTTTTTGATAGCCTTTTTCTTTTTATTTCAAAGGTTATTTTTAGATACTCTCCAATTATAAGTAAAAGTTAAGTATTTATGTGACCGGATATAGTGGATTATACGTAACAAATAAAGAATAATACTTATGATTCTATGAAATTTTTAATACAAATTGAAACAAAAATATTTTAAACTAAGTACTATGAGAGATCCAATTATGGAAACTTGTAAAATAAGTAACTTGTTAAAAAATTCGTTCTCAAGTTCTAATTTATGTTGTCTTACATGGGATAAGTTCGGGGTGATGTCGGAAAGAAGGGAAACTATTCCTTGGATTTTAACAATTTAATCACCTTCCAAGTTGCAAGGTTATATAGTCATATATAATCCTCACACTTTGTGACTTGGACAACTGGTGAATCTGATCCACACAACAACATAGTGGTTGTTTTAGGCAGCCATCTCAAGTAAATTAATAGAAAAAGTACTTGATATTTTCATAAAATAAATTTAAAATATCAATTTCTTTAGGAGGTAGTACTTACCAGTGACACCTAACAGATCCCAGTTGGTTTCTAATTATAAAACAATGTTGGTTCTCTCTATCCTAGGTCTACTTTTCTCAACGGATGAGCCGATTGCAAGCAAACAATGGTTATATTTCTTGTCAAGAATTTCACATGCCATGTCTATCATCCCACGTTTTTCATCCAAGGCTACACAGGAATTTTCAACTACACGTCCTAAAAAACCCCAAATTTGAAATATGCTGGGAGGAAGTTGGAAATAAATCAGATTTCCATTATGCTTTGATGGATATCCATACTCTTTTCGAGAGCTCATGTTCTGGCACAAGCATGGAAGGTGCTGGAAAATGCTGTGAAGCCTAACATTCCATTTCTTGAAAGGTTGCATGACCTTTTTAACAAACCCTTTTTGTACATATTCTTCAATGATTATAGTCCATGAGGCCACGTTTCAGGAATTTAGTCAAACAATTCACATGCCAAGTGTATGCTTCCACATTTTTCATGCCTATCTACCAGAGTGCTTCCAACTACAACATCTGAAAAAACTTCTAATTTGGCACACATGATAGGAGGAAGTTGGAAACTGTAAACTAATCAAGGTTGAGACCTGTTTGCTGCATCGGTGAAACATCGAAACCATCTATTGGGAAACCCTTGCCCACCTTCATTCTTCCATTACTACAACTATCCAAACTACTAAATTTACAAAGTTTCCTTGAATTTGAGTGTGGTATAAGCCTTTGGATCTCAAATTAAATGCAACTATTTTTATGTCAGGGAACGATAGGTTTGATTGGTTATTATGGGTGCCCATGTGCCTTCAGGTGGGGGGGTCACCTACCCCACTCACCCACTTTCCCACTGCCTACCCACCCTTTCTTTTTTGAACTATATTTTATTATATGTCTTTATCAGGCATTACATTTCCCTCCCCTTATAAGAGCATCATCCTTGATGTGACACTAAATGTCAAAGCTCGAAGGGTACATAGGAAAGAAATTCAATAATGACACATGCCATTTGACAAAACAACTTATTGGTACAACAGCGACCACAAGGAAGAAAACTAAATTTTGTAATATCTTAAATTTTAATTGTTCCCTAAAGATTGGTAGTTTTTTAGTTTACACTATTACTTACTTTAATCTTTTTCCTTTACAGTATTTTCTAATATTCAAGCTATTAATAATTCAATTCTTATGAATTTGGTTTATGTATTTATTTATTTTGGGTGCCCATTTGATACATGACATCACAATGCAACAATCAAGAACTAAACACAACACTAACGGTCCACATGACATATCTCTACATGCTTCTACGATTGTATCACATCACAAGAACTCAACCAATCCACGTAAAGAACATACATAGCCCTTAAAACATAGTACTTGTCACACATGTCCCTGTACACAAAAGTACTTGTAACATAGGCATACTACTAACAACACGGAATTCCCAACATGTCCACATACAAGTGTTTCACTCAACTCCAAACCATAACTGTAGCTATATAGGGTCAAGATGGAAACAACGTCACAAGACAATGATGGAGCATAATCTCAAGAGTAGACATAAACACCATAATCACCAAGTACACATAAATCATAACACCAACTCCCAAAACATCACAAATCATCTCCATATACATCTTGAGAGCATCATAAAAAAATCTTCATATACCTCCCAAAGCATCACAAACAACTACATATACTTCCCAAAGAATCACCATGGCAACTACTATATACTTCCCAAAGTAACACGAAACATAAAAATAAAACTCCAAGTGGAAAGCATCACACACACACACACACACATAACATCTCACACACACACACACACACACAAGTCTCTTATTCATCCCTAAATTCCCTTATTTCTCCCTCAAGTCTCTTATGCCTCCCTCAAGTCATCACAAAACAACTCCATATACCTGTCAAGAAATAAAATAAAGATAAATTTTCCTTTTCGCCCTCCAAAAGAGGTCGGTCACCCTATGGCTCTGGGCACATAAGGTCTAAACACCTTTAACACAAGTGGCATAATAACTTGTGGTTCAACAACCTGCTAGTTATCTGTAACTCCTTGGGGTGTATCCCTATACAACAAAGCTGTTCCATAGGTTCCACCACTCCATGGTGAATCCGATGACCCTATTCTAACACATTACGACATTAGAACCAACATAAAAATTCATTTCAAATTCCAAGTGGAAACCATCCCAAGCCTTTGGCTAGGCTATAAAAATTTTAAAATTAAAAAAGAAAATTTAAATCTAAGAAAAACAAATGGGAAAATAGACATAGTTAGTGCAAAAATATGTATGTTAGGTGCAACAACCAAATAAAATTCCCAAAATATAAAAATATATCAATCAATAAAATTGTTGGTTCTAGCAAAAAAGAGAAAATGTTCAATTGATGAATAAAATATATATAGCATAGGAATAACACATTACAAGTAATTATGTGTCCTTATACAGCCACCAAAGGGGTACTTAAGGAGTTTTTTGCACTCAGAAATCAAGCCTTAGCTCGTAAAATAACATATCAAATAATACAACTGTCATCATCTTTGTCTGAATTATCCCACCACCACTTTGACAAAGCTCAACATAGTCGTAACTACACTTAGGTTAAATCCATATGATAACCATATTAGGCAGAGAGAAGGGAGTACAAGTCACCATCTATTGAGCCTAAGGTGTCCAAGAAACACAATATGCATGACAGCCATTGAGCAAGTTTCGTACTTACCAAATGAACAAAAGTGGGGTTTTAGCCTATGTAAGACTCCACTTCCTATCTCATACTCGGCTCAAGTAACAAGTCAATGGTACACATTTTCTCACTCCAAACATACACCCTTTACCAATTTTCCTTAGGTTCGGTTAGTGTGGGTTAACAACATAACACACAACTACATCACTAACACAAAGGTGATTCACAAAAATTAACCATAGCATGTTACGCATGGTATATATACAGGGTATAACACAATCATTACTTTCAATGGGTTACGATACATCACATTACCACATTCTGCACCCAAAATGCAATCACTATAAAATAGGGATCATACGCTCACCATATGCCCCTAAATCATGACATAAACCATCACATATTACACAAATTATACATATGAGGAACATAATGTCTAACATTAAAACATATAGTCAATTGCAATACAACATGGTGATGCTCACGATTAATCACAATACAATGATGACATCACAATACAATCCAATTCACTATACATTAATTTGTCATTCAACACATCAACACACCCACACATCACAAATGCCAAAATTCTCCAACACTCCATAATCCACAACACATTACTTTCACATACAACAAGACAATTCATCACACATGAATTCCTCATTGAATCCATGAAAATGAATTCAATACTCTCATCATAAGCACATCAACATGATAACAAATATGCACTAAGTGAGATGTACAACATGTGCGTTCCTAATATCACAATTACAACATTGTTCACATTATAACATATATCACATTACTCTTCCAATATCCACCAGCACCAAGCAAAATCATCACTACTCCAATTTTTCCCAGAGGTTCAAGAGTATGAGCCTTTACTCTGATACCAATTGTAACACCCATATTTTACACACACAAATACAATAGTAATAATACTAGGATAATGTTATTTTTGACTTACATTGCTCACTACGCAACACCACAAGGTTCCAAGTAGAGGAACTCAACAATGCATACGACACTTACATAAGTCATCGAATCACATAGACACATGAAAACACCATATACATGTTGATGCCACACTTTCCTCAATGAACGAATGCTACTAATAATCCAACTAAAAGAAAAGGGACTCAAGGATTGGCAAACCCACAACACATCATTACCATGATTACATCTTCATTACGATTAACATTCCAATAACATTATTATGTAAGAATAATTTTCTCCTTTTTCCACCTACAGATTCATAAGTTCATTCCACATTCAACTTACAGTTCGACCATTTAAGTTTTCTCTTTATCCCTTATGACAATCTCCATAACTTACATAATTATTTTCCATATTTCAAATTGCATACAAAGTTCCTAATTCTCTCGCTCTTATGTTGAAGGTTTGTTTCTCAAAATATGTTTAATTGACGTTAAATTTTACCCTCATTATGCAAGGGGGCCAACTATAAGTTGTTGAGGGAGAAATAATACGATTCAAAGGAGGTGAAGGTTCAATTTTCCCTTTCCTATAAACTTCCTTCCATTAGAAGAACATTTGTTCTTGTACTATGGTTGTTTTAGTTCCAAATTTAGTTTGATTCAATTAAGCATTTACATGACATAATTTTATTTTATTTTATTTTTAGTGGACTCTATATTGGCTCAAATGCCTAGTCCCACCAAGAAAAAATTGTAACCATTCTTAACAAAAATTCAATGCTTAAATCAACCATAAGGACTTCAATTGAAAATTTGTTCCTAAACCATTATCACATATACTCTTGTTTCTCATTTCATTTACATTGTTTCTTAGGTCTCTTTTTGGCATCACTTTATAACATAAAGAGTTACGAAAGTACTTGTCTAACATCTTGAAGAAGTATATGATTGGAAGCATTATAACTACACACGAACCCCAAGTTAACCTCCTAAATAATTGAGATTTAGTTTAATTCCAATAGCACCTACGGATCAATGCCTCAACTATATATGAGTTTAAGCTGAGAGGAAATATTTATGTTAAACAACTATCATGAAAGACCAAGGTGTTATGTTGTTAGTAACCAAGGTAACGCATCTAGCTAAGAGGAACTAAAGAGTTTATTAACAAGATTTTAAGTCATAGAAAAACTATTACACTAGGTCCATTTACGTTTCGTCTGGGGGTCCCACAAGGAATTCATTCAATGATGAAGTAAAAATTCTAGATCTAACTTTGTAAGACTTTGTAGATGACTAGGATACTAAGGAGTAATAGCTCTAATTACTCCATAAATGATAAGGTTATACCACATAGTCGCTCCTTCAAACTACTCTTACGGTGTTCAAGGAGGTAATTCAGGCACTACCAACATGATGTAACCTAAAGAGAAGTCTTATTTACCTAAGCTAGGAGATTTCATTGGAGCACCACATACTCTAGAGGTCAGTTGGACAGTGTCAATTCCTAAAATATGGGTTAAGAAAGTCGTGCAAACATACTGACTATGATGTAAATTCAAATCCTAAGGGTCTTATTTACCTAAACTAAAGGTGATTCATTGAGTACAAGGTTTAAGTTCATATCTAGGGTTGAGTTTCAATTTATTCTACCCTAAGAAGGATCAAACATGAAACACTAATTAATGCATTGTTTCTTATACAAGGGTTGACTATAATGTTGGTTAGATTCCTTTATTACATTTTCAAATAAGAAATTTGAACACAAATTATTTAATCAGGTCTATTGAACACTTAAACCCTGACACTAAAATATTATAGAACTTAAATTATAAACCTTTTCATAATTTCATAAATTTTGGAATTTCCTCTACAGTTTCATTTAACATAAATATATCAAAACCTTTTTACCATATGTAACTATGAATCAAAATTACACATATGATTAAATGCACATTTCCCAAGGTATCCCTAAAACTAACATCTCATACATATTAGCCAAATTTCAAATAAATTTTCTGTAACATGGGACTACATTATACATATATAAATTTTACTCCTGACCTACATAAATTACAATAATAAACAATGAATAACACAACACCTTTTTCGACATCTTTCTTGCTTCCTGCAAAACAATGTGAGCATGAAATCAACAATAAATCGATGACATGGCATCCACCCTAACCTAACATAATTATTGTCTTTAGTTTCCCATTTACATAATAATAATTAATAATTTTCATTGGAAAGAAAAGGTTTAAATACATGTAATCATTTCATTTCATTTCACTTCATTTCATAACCAAGGAGAGAGAAAGAGATAGGAAAGAGAGAGAAACACTATTTTCCCAAAAGTCAAATTTCAATCAACAAGCCACAAGATAGAGTTCCAAACAGTTATTTACAAGTGTCAACAAGTTTCCACAATGGTTTGGTAACCCAATGGGGGTCCTACAACTTTCTTTTTACATTTTCCTGCTAGCTACAAAAATGCCCATTTTCAGGCTCGAAGGCTAAGAAACCACTTTCAAATGTTGTCTTCTAATGAGAAAACGCACCACGGTTTAATTTATATGTGTCCTCCTATATAAAAATAATTTATAGGAACTGATGGAATTCAGAACTGGTGAAAATTTATGATTGGCGGTTAGTTTTCTGAGGCCATTGGTCGTAATTGGCCTAGTTGTAAATGAATAAAAGTTAGCTCAAGGGCTCAAAAAACCATGTCCAAAACTAACGTTTGATAGATGAACATGCCATGAGAAATTTCCTACAAGTTCCCCTATATATGGAGAATTCACCAGAGTCGACGGGACTAAGAACTAGAAAACGATTTTCAAATGGTGACAGGTTTTTTGGAGCCACCAATCATAATTGGTCTAGTTTTGACCTAGTAAAACTGCGACCAGAGGCCTACAAAATTCTAAACTATCAAGAAGAGTTTTTTTCCCCTAACAGAAGGTTCTAGGAAATTTTCTAGTAAAAATACTAGAGGTTTGCGAAGGTGGATATGCATTTCACTGTCCAGGATTCAAACGACGATCCGATATGAAATCCAACTTTTCAAATTTAGCAGCTTCCTACCGCTGTAAAATGGTGTAACAGGGCTCCTATAAGGGCATCAAAAATATCACAAATTTTCATTCAAGGTCGATTCAAGGATTAAGGTGACTCCTCACATGGCAAGATACACGTAGGAAACTTAACATCTCCTTTCCAGAGTTATGAGGGTTATTTTGCACGTCTTCAGAAATCACAATTTATCTACTTTAACAAGGAGATGGTCAACATATTTACAGGGGCTCAACTTCAACTTATTAATAAAAATGGGTACTGAAGAAATCTAGTTTCATCAATAAGTTTGTTACATCATCTCAAAATGATCATTTGAGTTTATGATTGTCTACCAAGGAATATTTTAATTACACAAGCTACGGTATGAAGTGCTTTGAAAACAAGTTTATTTAAAAATATCAATTCTATGATAATGCTACATTTTAAAATTTTATTTCAATGCAAATGAACCACTACAAAACAAAAATTATGAAATATAGGGAGATATGAACCATGCCTAGAGGAACGAATCCGATCAATATTATGGGATTTGGTTCTACATCACTAATGAACATTTCTTCAAGAAACGCACGAGCATTCAGAAAACTCCCCCATTTGTGTACATTGTTTGAAAGTTTTTAAATCCACATCAACAAAAAAATTTGAGCTTTCAAATATTTGGGCTCAACCCACATTGCATATGGAAATGGAGGAGAATAGAGAACCCCTAATTGAAGGTCATCATATAACATCATCCAGTCTCATTAGAGAAATGGAAGATATGTCACTTACTGCCATACGAAATTTAAACATGACAATAGTGGTCATGTTCCTTAATCTCGTACTTATTATTTCACTAGATAAGCATTGCGATACATTGTATAACAACATCCATTTTCATCATAATCATCTATGTAATTTTCTTCATATTAATACATTCAAATATTTATCGCAGTGTCCTTTTACTAATATTTAATTGCATCCTCTTTCTACTCCCTTCAAATCTTCTGCAATTAGATAACAAACAATCTATGAAACTCATGAAGGAACCCTTTATTGAATTCCCAAAAACCCATCATTTTCAATCTCATCTTTATTCATTAAAGATCAGATAAACACACCTTCTGAGAAATATTCGAAGGACACACCAAAAGCTATAGTTGCATTACTGATAAGATTTTTTGAGGAAATTACAGATCCCAATAAGTTTCTAATTATAAAATAATGTTATTTATCTCTATCCTAGGTCTACTTTGCTCAACGGATGAGCTGATTTTAAGAGAACAATGGCCATATTTCTTCTCAAGCATTTCACAAGCCATGTGTATGCTCCCATGTATTTCACCCAAGGTTACACAAGAATTTTCAACTACACATCTGACCAAACCCGCAATTTGGCATATTCTGAGAGGAAGCTGGAAATAAATCAGAATTCCATTATGCTTTGATGGATTCCATACTATTTTCGAGATCTCATGTTTTGGCACAAGCATGGAGGGTGCTTGCAAAGACTATGAAGCTTGACTTTCCATTGCTTGAAAGCTTCCACGACCTTTTTGAAAAACTCATTTTATACATATTCTGCCATCATTACAGTCCATAAGGCCATGTTTCAGGAATTCAGTCAAACAGTTCACATGCGAAACATATGCTTGCACATTTTGCATGCCTATCTACCAGAGTGCTTCTGACTACAACATCTGATAAAACCTCTAATTTGGCACACAGGCTGAGAGGAAGATGGAAATTGTAAAGTGATCAAGGTTGAGACCTATTTCATTCATCAGTGAAACAATGGAACCATCTGTGGGGAAAGCCATGCCGCCCTTCATTCTGTCATTGCTATAACTATCCAAACTGCTAAATTTACAAAATTTCTTTGGGTTAGAGCATGGTCTAAGCCTCTAAATCTCAAATAAAATCCAACTATTTTTATGTCAGGGAATGAAAAGCCTGATTGGTTCTTATGGGTGCCCATGTGCCTTCATATGGGAGGGGATCACCTAGCCCACTCACCCACTTGCCCACCTACCTATGCACCCTTTCTTTGTTTTTTATATTAGATCTCTTTTTTAGGCATTCCATTTCCCTCCCCTTATAAGAGCATCGTCCTTGATGCGACACAATGTTGAAGCTCTAAGGATAGGTAGGAAAGGAATTCAATAATGACATGTTTTGGTTTAACAAAACATATGTTCGGTATAACATGACCACAAGGAAACAAATTAAATTTGGCAATATCATAAATTTTAATGTTTGTGAAGCTTGGCATTTCACTTTTACTTTATTACTTAGTTAGCCTTTTCCTTTAAAGTATTTTTTAATCTCAAACTCTTAGTATTTCAATTCTTAGTATTTTAGTTGTCTTATGTTTGCAGGTGCCCAATAAAAATGGCATCACAATACTACATCAAGGAAAACACAATACAAATGGTTCACAAGATATATTTCTACATACTTCCATGGATGTATCACATTGCAAGAACTCAACTAACCAATGGGAGGAACATACATAGCCCTCACAACACGGTACTTATCACACATGCTTCTGACACAAAGGTACTCGTAAGATAAACAGACTACAACAACATAGAATTCCCAACATGTACCCAGACAAGGTTTTCAAGAAACTCAAAACCATAATTGTAGCTATATAGGGTCAAGATTGAAACAACATCATACCAACAATGAGGAGCATCAATCCTCAACATCACAAAACACAACTTGACTCACAAGAGTACACATAAATCATAACACCAACACCATATACCTCCCAAAACATCGCAAAACAACTTCATATACCTCCCAAAGCATCACCAACAACTACATATGCCTCCCAAAGCATCATAAACAGAAAAAAAAAATCCAAGTGCACTAATCACACACACACAAAAGGAAAACAAAAGGAACCTCATTTAATACACTTTCATAAGTAAACAAATTATTTAAATAGATAACATATTTAAGTAAATAAATTATTTAAATAGGTGACATATTGGTAGGTAAATAAGTAAAATAAATTTTTTAAAAGAGAAAATAAGTTTAAATAGGTAGCATATTAGGTAAATAAATAAATAAAAATAGATTACATTAAATTATTGTTAATAAATAAATACATATAATATATTAGATAAATTAGAAAATAAAGTATTTAAATAGGCAACATATTTGGTGAATAAGTAAATACATACATATTATAATAATTTTTAATATATTTATTATAATATATAACATTGTATTATATTATATTAATTATATTATATAAAATTGTCATAATTATAAATTATAATAGAATCAATTTATTGTAATTGATATTATAATATAAGACTTTTATTAGCAATAATACTGACATCATCATCATCAAAACCATCGTTATCATCATGGTTATTTTCATCTTAATCGTAACCATCATCATCATAGTTGTTGTTGTCATTGTCGTCATAATTGTCTTCGTCAATGTCTTATTCATCATTTTCATTTCATTGTCATCATCGTCAGCGTCATTATTATAATCGTTGATATAATAATCGTTATATATCATTATCATGATTGTCACAATCATGGTCGCAATCATTGTCGTCTTTCGTAATCACTATTATCGTCACCATCATTTTCTTTCATATTTAGCATTTAAGGTTTACAAATTGTGGCATAGTTGTCATCTTTATCATCGTCATCACTATCATTGTATTCATTGTCATCATTATCACCATCATTAACACCACCACCATCAACATCTTCTCCATCATCATCATCATGAATATTAATCTTATTAGTACTAGTGATAATATTATGTGAATTTGTAAATAAATTAAATATTACAATCATTGTCAGATCGTGATCATGATTATCACAATCATGATCATCGTCATTTTTCATCCTCATCGTTATTTTCACCATTACTATAATACATGTTTAGGTATTCATTTTGGCGTCATCATATTCATCGTCATGATTATCACCATTGATATAGTCATCGTTAGATCATGATCATGAATGTATTCTTCAAATTCATGGTCATTGTTTTATAGTAATATATGTAAATAATGATTATATTATATTAATATTAATTTATAATAATTTTTATTAATAAAAATTAATTATTATTAATATTGTATTCTTATTAGAATTTTATTAGCAATGATAGTGACATCATCATCATCAACATCATTGTTATCATCATGGTTATTGTCATCTTAATCATCACCATCATTTTCATTGTTATCCTTGTCAACATCGTCAAAATTGTCTTCATCAACGTATTATTCATCAGTGTCGTCATCATGATTATCACCATTATATCATGATCATGATTGTCAAGATCATTGTCACAATCAACATCATCTTTTGTAATCATCATTATCGTCACCATTGTTATCATGCATATTTAGGGTATAAGGTTTACAAATTGTGGCATAGTTGTCATCTTTGTCATCGTCATCACTATCATTGTATCCATTTTCATAATTAACATAATCATCATTATTTTCACCATTAACACCACCACCATCAACATATTTACCATCATCATCGTCATGAATATTAATCTTATTAGTATTATTGATATTATTATGTGAATTTGTAAATAAATTTAATATTACAATCGTCATCATATTGTTATCATGATTATCATGATCATGGTCATTTTCATTTTTCATCATCATCATTATTATCACCATCGATATCATACATGTTTAGGTATTCATTTTATCTTCATAATAGTCATCGTCATAAGTATCATCGTCCATATAATCATCATTAGATCATGATCATTATTTTCATGATCATGCTCACAATCGTTATCACCTGCCATGATCATCATTATTGTCACCATCTTTTTCATGCATATTTAGGGTTTAAGGATTACAAATTATAACATAGTTGTCATCTTTGTCGTCATCATCACTATCATTTTATCTGTTTCCACCATTATCGCCACCATTAACACTACCACCATCACCATATTCCTCGTCATCATCATCGTGAATATTAATCTTATTAGTATTTTTTTATATTATTAAGTGAATTTATAAATAAATTAAATATTACAATCATCATCAGATTGTGATTGTGATTCTCATGATCATGGCCATCGTCATTTTTCATCCTCATTATTATTTTCACCATCGTTATCATACGTGTTTAGGTATTCATTTCACCATCATCATAGTCATCATAACGATTATCATCGTCGATATAATCATTGCTAGATCATGATCGTGAATGTATTCTTCACATTCATGGTCACTATGTTATAGTTTTATATATAAATAACTATTATATTATATCAATATCAATGTCAATATTAATAGATGACACGATGGTGTCTCTGGTCCCTTCATCAGCAAAAACCTAAATGCTGAGAATTTCCCTAAACCATACGGCAGGCATGGCCCTGTTTTCTCCAAAGGTGGTGGCACTAGTAAGGCCCCTTAGGCTATGTAATCATATGGATATAGATCTGTTGATAAAGGTGGCACTCCTGATGTCAACCCCATGTAAAGAAGTTAGAAGAAAAAATCTCTTGGATCGATCTATCTTTTTCCAAATTCAGAGCCATCCCTCCATCGTGTCCAAAGTTGACCCCTATCTGAACCATGTAGGAAAACATCCTGGTGATGCACTTCTGAACGTAGATATGAGTTGGGATACCAGTGATAGAGGAGATTTGAATATTTTTTTGTTACATCCCAAGATATCTTTGACCCTAGGTTTTTTTGTGGGCAGCAAGAAATTTTTGACTATGGCAGGAGACATTGTTGGGTTTGGATCTAATGGCGCTGACATTTTTGATTGCCCCTTTCTCTCTTCCCCTATTTAACACCGAATCTCTTGGGAGGATTTTGACGGAATCTCGAACCCTGATGGAAAAATTCCTACCTCCCCCACTCATAGGAATTTTGGTGTCTCCTTCAAAGATGTCGTACAGGGTTGCAAATCCATGACTGCTACAACCACTACCCCGAGCATCACATTCGGCGAGGAAGTGTTGGATTCTGAATGATTTTTCTAAGAACATGATTTGATTTTATACTTCAATGGGTTATTACACAGCCTCCCAGATTTGGATAAATGGATCTCTAAACACTAGATCTCGATTCTAAGAGGCATGTTAGATCAATATCCGTGTGCTAAAGGAATTTTCATTATTGTTTTTTCTTCAATATCTAATAAATATGATATAGCAAGGAAATCATGGGTATGCAAATCATCCTACCTCATATTAAAACCCTGGTTTTCCCCTTTTAGCTAACTCATAGAATATTTTTCCCGCAAACCCGTTTGACTCAAAATCCCTTACTTTCCCATTCAATTCTAGAGTCATGATTTTTTGACCTCCATAGGAAATGTTTTAGGCGATACTCTTTTCATTGATTCCCAAAAAACTAATTACACCCACACAATAATTTCCAAGATCCTTGTTGTGCTTGACACTTACAAAAACCTTCCCACAAACATTGATCTTAAAGTGTGAAACCGAACATGGCTGCAACCACTTGATTACGAAGGTTTTCCCTTCAGGTGTCAAAGGAACTTCACTCTTTGTCATATAGGGTCAGAATGTGGGTTGGTAAAGCATAATACTGATAAAAAAAATTTGGTTAAAAAATTCCCTTCTAAAGCATTTCGATTATTTATACGAAGGATGCTTTAGTTTCAATTGTAGATTCAGTCATTGGTGCCGAATTAGTCCTGGAAACTCCTACTAATGTTATTCCTATTGGTGGGAGTATGGAGAATAAAAAACTTATATTATCATAGCATACAATGGTAAGGGAAAATATCCCTCCTCCTCTTCTAGTAGAAAGTAGAAAATATATGTCAATTGAAGCTCTTGAGGTTATTCTCCCCGTCAAGGAGGTTTCCGATGGGTGGAAGACAGTAAACAAAAAGAAAAAATCCAATGGAAAGAATGTTATTTCTTCTACCCATCTTGGATGTGTCTGTTGTTTTGTTATTAATTCATTGTTTGTTTGTTGTTTTTTGGGCAGACTATTTCTTATGCTGCTCTTGATTTTGATTTTTTTTGTTCTGATAAATTTGTAAAATCTAGATTTTGAGCCTTTCTGTACAAGGGTATAGTCCTTATCAAAAAAATATTTAGCAATAATTAAAAAAATATTAATTTATAATAACTTTTATTAATAAAATTTAATTACTATTAGTATTGTATTCTTATTAAAATTTAATTAGAAATGATAATGACATCATCATCGTCAACATCATCATTATCATCATGGTTATTGTCCTCTTAATCATCACCATCATCCTCGTTGTTATCCTTGTCAACATCATCACAATTGTCTTTGTCAACATCTTATTCATTGTTTTCATTTCACCGTCATCATCATTGTCATCATGATTATCATCATTATATCATGACGTGATTTTCATAATCATGGTCATAATCAGTGTCATCTTCCGTAATCATCATTATCATCACCATCGTTATCATGCATATTTAGGGTTTAAAGTTTACAAATTGTGGCATAGTTGTCATCTTTGTCATCGTCATCACTATCATTGTCTTTGTTTTCATCATTAACCTCATCATCATTTTAGCCACCATTGACACCACCACCATCAACATCTTTGCCATCATTATCATTGTGAAGATTAATCTTATTAGTATCATAGATATTATTATGTGAATTTGTAAATAAATTAAATATTACAATCTTCATCAGATCGTGATCATGATTGTCATGATCATGGTCATTTTCATTTTTCATCCTCATCATTATTGTCTCCACTATTATCATACATTTTTAGGTATTCATTTCACCTTCATCATAGTCATCGTCATGATTATCATCATCGATATAATCAGCATTAGATCATGATTGTGTAATGCCTTATTCATCGTTCTTCTTAGATGACCGTGTTACTAAGCGTTTAATGATGTTGTGCTCCTACTGATCTTTGTTGGCTTCACCTTTTCGATTAATCTGTTAAGGAATAATCTCATTCTTGAATTCGATGGGTGGTTTGAGTGATGACTTGATGTTGTTAGGGCATGACCAGCTAGAGGGAACATCTACATAATAATAATTATTCTTTTGAATTGTCAATTCTTGTTATTATTGTTTTGGTAAATCTTGTATGTTGGTCCTTTTTAATACGATTAATAAGTATTATTAAGTTGTAATAATAATAACAATAAAGATAATAATAATATTATTATTTTAATTATTGATCAACGATAACTTTATTATCTGATCGTTGATTTGTTATCAACTTTATTATTAATTATTAATAAGTGATTTTATTATTTTGTTGGTTGCTTCGCAGACCGAGCCTCGGTTCATAAAAATGAAGAGGATTTCCCCATCAATCTCCATTTTTTGGTTGTATTCCTATGTTTGTGTTTGAATCTTCAACCACCTATTTCCTTCCTCCGCCCCCCCTTGATGCATGCTTTGAAATCAATGACAATGTATTGGTAAACTTGTGGAGATATTTCACCTACCAACCTACCAGTCTTTATGGAAAATTATCCCCCTTGTTTGGAGTGATATTTTCTTGATTTCTTGTTCTCCCTTGTCTCCTAGCAAGTAGATGTGTGGAGATGCTTTGGGGAGTGGGACGCCTACCTTTCTTTTTTTTCCTTATGACCATTTAATTTCATGCTTGGCGTGAGACGGTGGAAGACATTTTTTATTTTATTTTATTTCATTTTGGTACCTTTATTTTTGTAGACTGAAATGCCATTTTTTTAATGCATCCACTTTCTCTTGGATCATTGTTTCCTTCTTATTCCTCCATGGCTCGTGGTTGCAATCTACAAAGGGTTCTCTTGATGCTGATCGTCTGTTGGACATTGTTTGCTCTTTTTTTTCTTCTCCTACATGGTCGCTTCTCCCTTCTTTTACTTTTTATCCTCCCTGGGTGCGTGCAGTTGTAGCATTGATAAATCCTTTCTCCTGTTGATGGCCAGGTGGAGAATTTTGGTGTAGAGCCTTGTGTGGGACGGTGTGTGTCTCTTTTTTTCAATGGATGTCCTTTCCTGTTCTAAAATGCCTCTGTCTCTAGCTGCGTGAATGTTGGGTTAGGTGAACTGATCAGTTTTGACACCTATTGGTTGCGTCCATTCTGGGAGGAAACAAGTTATACAGTTTGGATGCCTATTATTTAAATGTGGTGAAGCGAACCGTATTTCAAGCTGGGAGGATGTTTGCAAGGAATACAAATTTTATTAAAGACTATTGTGGTAGTAGTGTGGACCCTCCTATTTGTTGTACAAGTAGTTTTGGAAATAGAGAAAAAAATCATGATCTCAAATGGACGGCCAAGGAAAAGAATTTGTTCTTTAACTTTGTGGAGACATTTTTTGTATTCATCGCTCCTAAAATCTTGGCCTTAAAATTCTTTTATCATCCCCTAGGTCAGAAAATTTATGGAGAAAAGAAGCTGGAGGATTTTTCATGCTCTGACATGGTGGTTTCAGTCGATAACATCTATTGGACATGGTCCCTTGAGCCACCTACGACTCCTCCAGGCAATTTTGTTTCCTTCGAGAGTTCTTGGTATTTCCGTGAAACCCTTTTTGTGTAGTTACTGTAATCTTAGCAGTCCATGAGACCACTTTCCTTTCCACCAGATGGAGCTCAAGGTTTTGGGAGTTCCCTACCTGTGTGAATGCGGGATTGAGTGGAATGTTGTCGCCTTGAATGCTACGGATGAAGATTCAACTAGAGGGTTGCTATTGCTGGAATTTGAGGTGTTGGATGCCTCGTCGAAGCTGGAGAAATAGGCAAGATATTTCTACACTTTTCTACTATTGCTATATTTAATTTATCATGAAATAGAACCACCATTTCCTTGAATTGGTTTTCTTTTGGACACCTTGTTGGGAGGTCTCTCCTTTCTGCTTGCTTTCTTCTTGTTTTAGTTGTTATCGTTGCCAGTATGTTAGTGGAAAGCATGCATGTGTTCTCTCCTCTGGGTGTTATGTTTTTCTTGCTCGAGTGATTATCCTTTGTTTTATTATATATATATATATATATATATATATATATTCTTCTCTACAGTAGAGTTTCAAGTTTATTATGTTGTTCTAGCTAGTAATTAGCAGTCATTAAAGTAAGATTATGATAACTATGAAGCTCCTTCCTATCACCCAAGTTTGTCTTTCTTTCTCTTTTGACGTATGTTGTTAACTCTCTCTCAAGCCCCTTTGATAACCTTTTGGCCATCGAGAAAGAAAGGTTGTAGGATTAGTGTGATCAATGCTTGGGCTAGCCGGGTTAGAGATTCGGTATTATAACTTTTAGAATGAATAAGTTTGTGTGCAATGCGTTTCAAACCTCATATGTTTAGACTCCTATATAGCTTCAGTCTTGTTCGTAGGTTCTTAAAGCCATTCTCAGGAAGCACTTTGATTGTCCCCTTCAATTTGAACCGTAACTAGTTTTCAAATCACCTAAGTTCAAGGTTACATTTATACATTCCAATACCCCATTAATACTAGAATTGTTTTGGTATTTTTCCCTCTCAAAAATATTGTTGATGGTGTTTTCTATTTTCCTAACTTGTGGTCTTTCTCTATTATAATGTTAATGCTATTAATTAAGATTGGTCGGCTTTTACGAACGAAATTACCTTAATGTTTGGGATGGAGTTGTCTTGAACGTTATTAACCTTGGGCAAAACTGATCTTGCAATCAATATTCTCATGGTTTTATAGCGGAAGGTGTTGCTTTCATAATGACACTTAGTGATTTAAGTTGTACATATGTTTGAACAGTTGATTATGTTACCAAGGGTTGCCTTAAAATATTGTTGTTTTGGAAAACTGTAGAATTATTGTGGACGTTTGTAAATCCTTAGTGATATAAAAATTTAGATGAATTTTTGTGTACTCTTGTTGGAAGAAACTCCCTTCTTCTCTCGTGTGTGGTTACTAGCCTATAAGGGCATTGGGCCTTCTTGAATGATTTGGGAATCTCTTGGAGTTAATGGTCAAGACTAGTATACTTTTCCTTCACTTTGAAACGTATGTTGTGTCATGTCCGTGTATTTAATTTCACTCATATACTCTAAGTGATTATAGGGTTGACAATTTTAGCATACTTGGATTTTCATGTTGATCTTCGAACACCGTGATTTCCTCGTTGGGATGATCAATTCTCGTGTTTTAGAAATATAACATTAAAGCCTATGCTTTTGGTATCTTTTGATAATTTTAGATGGATGGCATTTATATCAAACTTCAATCTTGTAATTATTTAATTGTTTAATGGGAATCTTTTTTCTTATAGATGGTTTATTTCTTCTTATAAGGCCAAGGACCCTTCTCGTATGATTGTTATACTTTCATTGCTTTTATTCTTAACTGAAATACAAGGTCTTTCTTCTTTGATTGACATGGTTGAGACTTTATTTTAAATTAGGGTGTTGTTAGTGTTTAGAGAACTGACCCAATTCTTGTAATAAAGTGTTTCCTCTCATGGTATTGTGGCTTGGTGTAGCCTTATCTTGTTCAGTTCTTGAGGACTAACTCTTGTGGAAATTTTTTTGCAGATGGCTTATGCGAGTAGATGAGGGATAGACTTGTAGATTTTGCATCAACCCCAGTTGAGAAGTTCTTTTTCCCGAATCCCTTTTTTTGCTGTTCAACTATTGATAAGGTCCAATGGAGATTTTAGAAGAGGTTAAAAGTCTTAGTATAATGTATTGTGGATTATATCTTCTTAACCTTGGAAACCTTGGATTGTTTGGCTATCATGGAAAATGTGAGAAAATTGGATTACCGCTTTGTTGAGTGACCTTAATGGATTATCAGAATTCTAAGATTAGTTTAGCGCTTCTTGGTCAATGTTATTACTCTCTTGTTCCCTATTCATGGTTCCTTACAGTTGGTATGTCCCTTTGGATTGTGTGTCATGCTGGAAAGAATTGATGTAACCTTGTTTTGTTTTCTTAGATGAATATTGTTAAACTTTACCCTTGAGAATAAATTTTGAGTTAAATCTTTCTAAGACTTAGTAATAATGTGTTATAAGTAAAATAAAATGGGTTGGTTAATCCTTATAGAAGATTAACAAAAATTTATATTCAAATAAATTAATGTAGAGGTGACCTACTTGAGAACAAGTAATTCCATAAGTTATAAAAGATGAAACTATCCTTGTAAAGTAAAATTATATAACTTGTTGTCCCTAGCTAGACTAGAGAGCATTATGCTTTTATGGCGGATTCTTAAATGATCTTAAGGGAAAACAATGGCTAGTTTTTAGAAGAAAATAAGATTTAATAAGTAGGAGGAAACAATTTAGAAACCACGCAATCAATCTCTCTGCCATTTAAAAAGGTAAATTGTTTTATTTTGTAAAAAAAATCATCCAGTGAAGCCTAAGTAAAATCTTTAATAATTTTGGATAAATTCGCAAGCTTCAATAAAATTCTGGTTAATAACTAATGAGGTCTTAAAGACGAATTCAACTCGACCTTCTTCCTCTAATTTTTTTTCAAGGTGCTTGGTAATTTTTCTCTTAAGTATGTTGAAAGTGAATCCATATTGTAATAAGGGTATGAGTGAGTTTTAGTAGCATAAGTGTGGATAGAGGGCCTTATGGAATTAAATTACCTCCTTTATTAAATAATTGAATTAAACAAATAAATGTCATAATAGAGAAGACTTAAAGCTAATTACTCAGTGTAAAAGGAAGAAACTTCGCTTGGTAAGATGAATTTTACGAATCATATCCTGAGTCTCCTTGAAAACATAAGTTAAGAAAATTTGTAAGATGTTTTATTAAAATAAATAACCTTCAATAATTTCTCACTATGGCTTGCCCTCACTGTAAGTGTGTTATGTGGTGATTTCCTATGTTGTCTTGTCAAAAAGAAAAGTGATTAATTATCCTTGATGGGCGTGAACATTTCCATGTTACCTTTGTGGTCATCCTTGTATTGAGTTGTTCACAGAGTTAGTTGAAACCTTGGTGGCGACATGTTGTGTCATGTTATGTGTCAAGGAATTAAAAAAAAAGTTATCTTGTACTTTACTGTGTTGTTTAGAGTGTGCAAAATTTTGGGCCATTACAGATTGTGAATATATTCTTCACATTCATGGTCATTTTCATCTTCCATCATCATTATTATCATCACTAACATTATTGTGCGTATTTAGGGTTTAAGGTTGACAAATTGTGGCGTAGTTGCCATCTTTTACATCATCATCGCTATCATTGTTGTCATTTTCATCGTTATCACTGCTATAGTCAACATCTTTGCCATCATCATCATCATCGTGAAGATTAATATTATTATTATTATTGATATTATTATGTGAATATGTAAATAAATTAAGTATTACAATCGTCATCAGATCGTGGTCACGACTATCATGATCATGGTCTTTGTCATTTTTCATCATCATCATTATTGTTGTCATCGTTATCTTACATGTTTAGGTATTCATTTTAGCATCATCATAGTCATCTTCACGATTGTCATTGTCGATATAATAATCGTTAGATTATGATCATGTTTTATAATGATCATTCTTGATAATTACTTTGGAAACCATTTGAAGATAGAAGTCCACGCGGTACCATTCTGATTACACCAATACAAAGGGGACACACAAACCAATTATTGTTACGGTATGCATGGGCATTGACAATATGTAAATCACAAGGTTTGACTCTTTCGAAGGCTATAGTTGATATTGAACAAAGGGAAACAATGGGGTTAAATTTTTTGGATATCTCTCAAGTAATTTCATTGCAAAGTCTTTGAATATTTATTGCATTTACATATGAATGCTATGAAAGGATGAAGAACAAAAAACTAATTTCAAAATGGAATGTGGAGGAAGAAAGACTTGAGTCTTTGCAATATAAATAATGTCCATTGTGTAAAACACATTTCATTATCTAATTTTGTCATTTCATGTGATGTACTTTTCACATTTTGATTCATATGAAATAATGATTTCTTTTTTGAACATGATAATATGGTTATTAATAAAATCCATAAAAAAATTCATTTTTTACAAACCTAGAATTTTTGGTGCTTATACTTATTCTATTAAGAGAGATGGTTCCCTCTTTAAATCCCTCTAAGATGTCCCTTGTAAGATATTTGAATTTAAAAGGATAAATTGTTAACATTTTCTCGATTTAGTTGTTATTTGGGACATTTTTATTAAAATGAGAAACATATTTGAGTCTAAAGGATTACTTGTTAACATTTTCTCATTTTAGATGTTGTTTGCGACATTTTTTTCTAAATGAATACTAGAAAATATTTGTCTTTCCATTAAAATCTCAATATATTATCTTGGATATTGTTGGTTTTAATTGGTAGAAAATATACCTTAACATAGTTTAATGAAATTTATTATGAATTCTTATGGTCCTCGAGGAAATATTAAATATATAGGGGGTCAAAAGTGGTTTTATTCATGCACAAACTAAATTCCCTATTCTTTTCCGGACTTTATTTTTTGGTATCATTTTCTGTATAATGCAACTCCTGCGGTTGCTACTAGCATACCTATATTATAAAAATATATGTAATATATTCCGAGAGGTATATATTACATATATTTATATATTATATAAATATATTATATAGTTTGACAAAAATTTATGTCGCACATCTAAAATAGGCGGCTCGTAAACTTTATCTCTCGACATATTTTACATATCATATTTTGATTTATGTTATATAAATATATGTATGTAAAATATGCCGAAAGGTAAAGCCTAGG
Organism: Taxus chinensis; assembly: GCA_019776745.2. NCBI lineage: Eukaryota > Viridiplantae > Streptophyta > Pinopsida > Cupressales > Taxaceae > Taxus > Taxus chinensis. Next base: position 379,241,625 of record CM034155.1, on the reverse strand, counting down.
GGACACCTATTTTAGATGTGTGACCTAAATTTTCAACGGTTTATTTTCGTAAACAATCTAACAGTGCATTTGAAGGAGACTAAGTAAATGGAACTTACGTCAATAATGTGAACCAGACCGATATAGTGGCAACATGGAATATTTAGACTAATGTATGATACGTTGTAACAATTTTATTGGCTTATAGGACGAATATTTCTATAAGTCACCTTAAAAAAAATTATCACAATTCTACCCAAAATACACATTTTTTCTATTCAATTCTTGATTTATCAGTAATTACTTCAATAGTGTGAAGTCTGTAGTAAGGAATGTCATTTTTCAAATGATATTAGGCTAAATCAGTGACAACACAAAATTGTTTAGCATTTTTAATGAGGCCTGCAATCATTTGAACAAGTCATTAGATATATTATTGCAACTTTTTTTTATTGTTATTCCTTCCGTTCAAGATGAAGAAACTATACCATTTCATCATTTCCACTTCATATAAATTACAGAAATCTGACATCTTGTCAACAAATCTATGGCGGATGTTAGTGGGATAGTTATGTCCATTTATGCTACATCCACTATATGCTAAAGAGATAGCTCAAACACCATGAAAAAAGCAATCCAGTTTAGAGACATGTCAAGATATAGGATTTTTGTGACACTTTTGGGGTCAAATTTTGATGTGTTTTCCTATCATGAGATGATTACAATCCCCATAGCATTATGTTATACACTCTGACTTGTAGTACTTGTAAATAACCGCCTCTCAAAATGGCATTATTGATAACAATCCACAAATCTCAAGTCTTGACACTAACCAAAATTATAATCAACATAAGGAAAATAAATTGAAAAAGGCTTAGATTTACATAAATTTATACGATTCCTTCCCTTGCAGTATCTCCACATAGTCATCTTCTTCCAACATGTGTGCATTGATCTAACCATCAACTATGTTCCACCCAAACACTAAAAATAAACAACTTGAGACAATCTCTCCCTACCCTTACTACTTCTAAATCATATCCCTTGACATTCCCTATCCCTTATTCCCTAAACAACAACAAACCCCAACTCGACTTCATAAAATTAGAGATAATCGAATAATTCCATTCCTTCTTGTTAGAGGTGTGATTTGATTTGTTGGTATTGTCGAGAGAGGTGCTCAAGATTTAGAGGAACAAGGATCCTTTTCGTGGGTGTGATCCTCTTCACTGATTTCGGCTGAAAAAAATACGATCAACACAAGTTTTCTTAGCATACGGATAGGATATCCAACTAATTATGATTTTGGATCACCTCCAGTCATGTGCCTCTTAGACATTAGGTGGGCATGGCTCTAGTTGTAGGTTTGTGGATATTTCGTGACAAACCAAATCATTGAGGTGGTGATTTCATTGGTACATTTTGTCAAATAGTTGGGGTACATACTTCGATTTTCCTTACTATTTACAGATACCATCAAGTTCAGTTTGTACGTGGCCAATGTGTGAAGGGATCCAAATTGTTGAATCCTAAATTCAATAGGAATATATCAACCTGATTTGACAATGATATATCAACAGTGGAATAGTTAAAATTGGGCAGGAACAATTGTAAAGCGGATTTATTATTTTTTGGGGTTTTGGGGCACTTTGGAATTGGATTTTTTAAATTGGTAAGAATAATTTAAAAGCACTAAATAAGGCCAACATATTCTTCGTAACTCGAAATGTGTGCATTTTTTTTTGTAGGGCCAAAATTTAGAGAATTATAAATCAATATATGTCTGAAATATACACTAGAAATGACCACGATATGTTTGAAGTTCTACATACTTAAGCAAACAAGAGGACAATGGTAAGATTATCTTTAGTATGAGTTTTTTTTCGCATAATTGATTTTTAAAAATTGAAGGTGTATTATTTTTTTTAATAAACTTGATTTTTTTTTGCACACGTGTCAAATGATTGTTGAGGGACACATGCAAGACTTCCCTAAAAAGGATGGTACGCTATGTAGCGTTCTTCACACAATTTTCTACGCAAAGTTCAGTCCTCCCTCAGCTTCGCATTAGTTTGAAATTCAGCCTTTCCTGCTTGAACATTGAACACAACCTTTTCCCTCGCCATTGAGTTTCTCTCTCTGTCTCACTTCATTGATCGATTCCTCAATCTTCTCTTCGTATCATATCAAAGGCCATGGCTTCCTCATCCAAACCTTTCAAAGGAATTTCACCGCAGCCATCTCTGTCATCCTCAACTCTAACGAGGAAGGCGACCTATGATGTGTTTATTAATCACCGTGGTTGTGATGTTAAACACAAGTTAGCCAGCACCATCTATTATACCCTAACGCAGTTTGGAATAAGGGCTTTTCTGGACCAAGAAGAGCTTGAGTTGGGCGATTCCATACCAAAAGCATTACAAGAGGCAATGTGTAGTGCTTCAGTTAATTTTGCTATATTCTCGATAAACTATGCTCAATCCGCCTGGTGTTTGGCCGAGCTATCCTTTATACTCAAAACTCGCGCCCCAATTATTCCCGTGTTCTATCATGTTAAGCCTGAAGATCTTAGATGGGTGGATCAAGGGAAAGGAATCCATGCCAGCGCATTTTCCCAACATGTAGAGAAGCGTCGATACTCCTCAGAGAGACTAGAGGAGTGGAAGACGGCACTCCAGTGTGTCTCCAATATTACTGGGCGTATGCTGATCAGCGACAATGAGTAAGTATTTCAATATTCTGCCTCTCACTTTCCATCTACATGATTGATGTACGTATATTACTGCAATATCTGTTATCACTGTGTGTTTTTCGGTTGTAAATGTTTAGTCATGAATAACTCTAGCGACTAAGATTTTCAATATTCCATTAAGCGCGTTAATCAAATCTTTTACATGGAATGTTTAAACACATTTTTTCTTTTGTTGTTGTACATGTTTAGCGATGAAGGAAGGATATTGGAGAGCATAGTCAATTCCGTTATGAAAGCGGTTAAGAAAATGCCTTTGGAGGTAGCCAAGTATCCAGTCGCAATGGATGAAATCGTACAACAATTTGAAGCTAGTACTCTTCAATCCTGTGTACAGATTGTGGGTATCGTTGGCTTTGGCGGTGCTGGTAAAACCATACTTGCTCAGGAGGTTTACAACAGGAAACGCTCATCCATCAATCGGTTCAGTTTTGTGACTGATGTGCGAGATGCTGCAGCCAGAAACGCTATGCATGATAAGCTTAAAAAATTATTGAAGGACCTATGCGGCCAAAATGGATCATTTGATAATATACATGAAGGCAAAGCGATGCTATCAAACCGCTTGAGATCTCTTTCTGAATCTATTCTTGTAGTTTTGGATGATGTAGATCACGAAGACCAGGTGGAAGCTCTATTGCCACCAAAGGACAGCGTCGCACCGGGCAGTCTGATCATTGTTACAACCCATGAAGGGGATGTACTTACAAAGTCAGGCATCACGTCAGTTTATAAAATGAGACCGCTACATCAATCTCATTCCGAGAAGCTTTTCTGCTTCCACGCATTCTTACGGCCTTCCCCACTGGCGGGTTTTGATGATTTAGTTGAAAAGTTTCTAACAGTTTGCAATGGGTTGCCATTGTCTTTGAAGGTTATAGGAGCACAACTTTACGGTAGAAATTTCAATGATTATTGGGAATCTCAGCTACATAAGATCCAGAGAATATTGCCCAAAGACATTAAGGATAATCTGAAAGTAAGCTACGAGGCACTCGATGAGGAAGAGCAAGAAATATTTTTGGATGTAGCTTGTTTTTTCATTGGGGAAAAGAAGAGTTTGCCCATTGCTGTGTGGAATGGATCACGGTGGAGTGGTCTGTGTGGTTGGGAAAAGCTTTTCAGCAAGTGTCTTGTTGAGGTCGATGAGAAAGATTACATAACAATGCATGATCACTTGAGGGATCTGGGAAGGGAAATTGCAATGACCCACTCACCATCTCGCTTCTTCTCTCCAAGGCACACTATCCGTATTCAGGCGAGTTCAATATTCCGTATCACTAAATTTGCCATCGAAAATTTTTCGTATCAATTTCATTGTTCTCAAGAGTCTTCTTATGTTTTGTTTTTGGGTTTCCCACTCAGGAAGGAATGTTGCTTCGGGGGATAAAGGCCGCCACGTTTTGGTGGATGAAGAAAGAATCGTGGCTTTATGACAGTCCCACATGCTTTAAACTGCCTTTGAAAGAGTACAGCGAGATGATGCGAAACTCAAACCCTACAACAGGATTACAACTTCTTGCTGTTAGAGGAAATGATTTTACACAGGAATTTGCAGAGATATCTACAGATCTTGTGTGGCTTCGATGGTTTGAGTTTCCGCGCAGAAATCTTCCATCGTTGGAGAAGTTAAGTGTGTTGGAGCTTTATAAAGCTGAGCAGCTGGAAGAATTATGGGAGGACGAAACAACTGTAAGTAATTTGCTTTGTTAATTTTAAAATTAGTATGCTTCCAATCCTAGTGCAGGAATATCCCTTTTAGTATTTATTTATGTGCCGTACGAAAATACGCAGAAATTACCTTGAATTTAAGTTTTTTTAACAATATAAACTATTTATTATTAGTTTATGTTAGTGGAAATTGGAAAAAAAGATTGAGTAGCTTTATTATCTTGAAGGGTAGGTACATAAAAGTTTCACTTTGCTATTATGTCATTTCTTCCAACAAATCAAATTATGTGATGTGAAAAATCTAATTTTTATTTTTAATATTTTCTATTGTTTTGCAATGAAAATTGTGAGAATATTTCTTTTATGTTATGGGAGAATATTCTATTATTTTACTTCAAACTATAGTTTTTATGATACAAAAATACAGTAAATCTTTTTTTTACCTGACATGATATTTAGGCATTAATAAAATTGCAATGATTTAACAGATGGCCGGTGCAATATTCTATGAAATCTTGAGCAGGTTTAGTGCACATAATCTAATTCTGACAGGGAAGGAGGCATTTACCATTTTTTCTTTTTGCAAAGTTGTCCACCCTGATCAGTTAGCCATGATAGCATAAACCAGCGTGCACCCTCATTTTTTTCTCCCTTGTCTAATCTGCAGGCCTACCATTTGTGGCAGAAGTATTTACAATAACGATGCAAATTTCTAGTACTTCAAAATAATCCTAAAATGATGATCCATCTATTGTCGATCTCAATCTCCTTCTCAATAGTCATCTTATTCTCAATTTCAATCTCAAGAATTATGTAGAGAGGAAAGTTAAAGAGTCGCATCACATTTTTCTACAATTCAAAATGAGAAAGCCAATGAGAAAGGCATAATATTTTTTCCATTATCTTACCATGATGGCAAAGGAATGATTTCTTTTCCTCGCCAACATCACTCAGTACATGTTTTCGATCCGAAAAATATCATTCTCCTCTCATCTCCCAAGATAATTTCTCCAACTTTACATATATCTCTTGTTTTTCCACAAGGAATAGAGGGTTTTTGAGTTTCAAACCACAAACCTATTGTCAGGCGTTTTGTTGAAAAGTTCACATACTCTCACATTTTGTAGAGATGCAACTAATACATATATAGAGTATTCTGGCCACGATCCAGAGGAGGCAAAGCCCAAGAATTCAGGTGAGCATGTGGTGTCTGATGTACTGGGATTTAAGTCTTCTAAAAAATATTCGATGGATGCAAATGTTTTTTAGGAAGGGAAGCCCCCATTTCAAAAAGTGACCTAGAACAATTTCAAGGGAATTAGCGGTAATATAACATTCAGTAAAAATGGGCTTCTTGAAGTTGATTCATATGACATCGTCAATGTAGTCAATAGAGAAATCATAGTTGTGGGATGGTGAAGTAAGGAAGGGTTGAGTTTGATAAGGGAAGGGTTAGAGATTATATGGCTAAACAGACCTTCAGTACCACCTTTTGGTTACAGAAAGCTTCCAGTGGGAGTCACTCATAGTTGTGCTTTGCAAGCTTTCATCGAAGAAGCTAATTTAAAATGATAATAGCAGCTGCTAAAAAGATAGCTTTCCTATTACATAAGTGCTCAACATTGTCATATGTGTCCAAAATACGATAAGGATTACATATTAAGAAAATGCAAGTAAAATTATCGTAGAGAGGATAGAGGTATGAAGGATATTAAGGTCTTAAACTCTTACACATCCATTAAACCTCTTCAGAGCTTCGGAGACATCTCCTGCGATTACCAAGTCACAAAGGAAAAAACCACATATTCTTCCTATTTCTTTTTTATATATTACTTAGAAAAGGGGTGGTTATTAAGATCAAGCGTTTACGTGAGGAGGTTGGTTTCTTCCAGATAAACTTCTTATTTGTTTCACCTTTTCCCGAAATTATCAAATTTAAATTGAGTTAATTTTTAAATTTGATAACAAATATTATGAAACATTTATTCAGATCCCCCAAATTTTAGAGTAGATACAGCCACTCGGCATTGGCCCTAATGACATCACTTCTCAAAGGATTGCATTACCATTGTTTGGTGATTTTTTGATATAGCAATAAGAGGCTCAATTTTAATATAACAAATTGCATTCAATACTACTATATATTTAGAGGTCAATCACTCCAGTTGCAACTTACAAAAAATATATTTTATGAATGCATTATAGAGAATGGACAAAGTGACATTGTGAAATTTACCCATTACAACAACATGAGAGCCAGCATTTGCTACCCTTTGAAAAAAAATATGGTATTTTACACATAACAGGTTTTTTTGAACACTTTCGGACCCAATACCGCAGTTAATGATATGTGATAGAAGAGGATGGTTGTTAGAAAGTTTCATGGTTCCAACTTTTGTTATCTATAGGAAAAATACAAATACAAAAGCAACACATAAATGGACGATCTTCCATATGGAACACACAAATATCCAACATAGACTTCGTTTCTAGGATTTGTTTCAAGAACTTTATCCATCTGATAGATTGTTATTTTTTTGGTTTAACTGTAAATTAAAGGAAAAGAAAGCACTTGTCACAATAACACTAATTATTTCCATTAGTTTCCACCTAAAACCCTCCATCCTAGCATAGATTTAATCCTTTAGGAACAATTAGTTTTATTATAAATGTGTCACACTCTTCGTCGTTACTAGAAGATTATTCATTGGATATATGCAACATGCAGTCCTATGTAAGGCATACAACAACAAAAAATCTGCATATCAAGATGTGGTAAGAAACATCAAAGAAACAATTGGTTTCATAGCTTTTCCATTGCCCCTTTTATGATCTCTTCCCCTCTTCTTTTCTAAGAACAACCTCTAGTGAAATAGATAATTTAGAAAAATTTATGGACATTTGTCAAAGCATAATTGAAACCCGATTGTTATCTGATGTTGTTTTAGCTCAAAATTACACCCTGCTCTGTGTCATAGACAACCCAGGATTTTGAGGCAACACGAAACTTTCTCCAAGTTGTGGGACATTACAAACTGAGATAGACCTCTGGAGAAGGCCAGTTCCTCTACCAAATCCTAATGCTAAAAGTACTCCTACAACATAAATAAAATCTAACTAATCCTAATCTAAACATTCCAAGGGACCAGGGTTAGAAAGAGATGCACGAAAAGTGAAATCTTAAGTTAAAAGGCAAGGTGATAGCACCACAAAAAGGGTTTGAGCTCTCTCCACAAGTGGAAGAAAAGGGAAAGAACATGGTGGAGAGGGTAGAAAAATGTGCCATAGTTCAATAACTATATAGAGTCCACTCGCCCACACCTCGAAAACACAACAAAAATGAAAATTACAACCAAGAAATACACACAACATGCCAAAAATTGAATAGAGAGGAAAGAATGCAAATAAAACAAGCTAGGGAAGAGAGAGGTGCCAAAAAACAAATTTCAATGCTTAAAATATGCACAGCTTCATTACATTCATGGCAGAAGGCGAAAGTAGATTGCAGAGACCAAATTTAAGGTCTGAAAATCATGGGAAGTTGGCCACCATTTTAGTATGGTCTCGTTACAACAAAGAGCACTCTATTTCAAAATAAAAGTTTTTACAATATATAGCTCCACAAAGAAAGAGAGGAGGGAAAGAGAAGAGGAAAGATTTTACAACTTTCAACCACAAAAATGTATTAAATTCTCCTAAAAAGCACATTAGTACCCTATAAGGTAATTCCTATGTGCATGCTATCTTGCAGAAGGAGATGGAAGCCATACTTCATCAATGCCATTTGAATCTATGGAGCTGTGGAGCACATGAACGTGACATGTGGCATCATTTGATTGATCTCTGCCTATGGGTTACTTTCTTTAACTCTTCCATCTGGTTGGTTCATGGTGGAGCTTTACCTATGTGTTTTCTTCCTTGACCTTTTCACTATCATTTCCCTCTTCTAGAACCGATTCCTTTTACCAAATTCCATTCATTTCAACGCTTGAGATCTACCAAAGACTATTAGTTTGTAGTGTGATGGAATGACACCACATGTTAGCCTTAGTTTCAAATTTCCTTCAATGTGTCGGCCCTCATGCGGCTTCGACACAATATTAGGTATGCTCATTACAAAGTGTGAGCCAATGAAAAATCTCTATGCTCCTTCGTAGTGTTCGATAGTTTGATAGCCCCTATGATCCATTACGAAACATAAGCAAATGAGGAATCCCCACACTACTTCACAATGTTAGTTACATTTTAAGCACCTTGTTAGTGTGCCAAGTATAATACAATCAAAAAGTTCCACGCTACTTCGTAATTTAGACCTTTAATAGCTCCCTTCTGAGCTCTGCGAAACATAATCCAATTAGGAATTCCCACACTCCTCACATTGTCAATATTATGATATTTCTTTATAACTAATGTGAAATATGAGCCAACAGGAAAGCTCCACGCTTTCTTTGTAGTTTATTTTCATTTATACCCACCTTTCTAGATTGTGAAGCAAAGACCAATGAGAAATATCCATGCTCCTTGCAATGTAATATTGTGTTAGACCTTGAATGACCACCGCGAAAGGTGAGATAGTAAGAAGGCTCCATGTGTCTTCAGATTTCGCAATGCTGGATCGAATTTTCCTTCTTATTTTATAGTGTGCTTTATTTTGTGCCTTAAGATTATGCCATGTGTCAACCTCTAATTTGTGCTCTTCCTTTGACCATTTAATCTTTCTTTCCTATTACCCATATCAGAAAATGTATTAAATTTGGTTCCTTTCATGGACTCAAAGAACAAAAAACTTGAATGGCTCAAAGGGACCTAGAATCCCACCATATGTCCCTTCCTTCACAAGTATTTGAATTGTGTGGCTGTGTAAACTATTGATGAGTGTTAGGACATTTTTAAGGATTTTAAATAGCTAATTTCATTTATAATAAGTTATACAAATTCATCTGGTGAGAGTTAATTTGGGATAGTAGTTTGGCGACCTCAAAGGGACATCTTCCTACTAGTTGAAGAGACCAGTAGCCTTCAATCATCATCAGTCATGGTGTCAAGCTTGAAACTTTAAGAAACTGATCTTTTCCTTTGAACATTTGTTTCATAAATCCGTTATGAGATTAGGATTGAACTAGAACTGTCTAATGATCAGTAGTCGGAACTTTATCTGTGGAGCTCTAAATAAATATTAGAAAATTATCTAAATATATGACTTGTCCCTGAAATGACTTATACAACAAAATCCTGTAAAAACTATATATAAACATGTAAAAGCATACATATCCTAAGTGGAAACATGCAGAGTGTGCACAAGCACTTCTTCTGCTTAAAAAAACATACCTGAGCTTTAAAAAAAAAAACTATTAGGAGAAGTTCTTGCCTTTCCTCATGATTTCAAAAAATTTAATTGATTTTGTAGTAAACATGGTCTTTAGTAAGAGTGAAAAACTATTATAAAGTTAGTTCTCAACCCTTTTTACCAACATATCAATAAAAAATAAAACTAATACCTCCTTTAGTTGTTCTATATTTGGATCTAATAGGAATTGTTGTTAACCTTTGGTGTGCTAAAGCTTTACCTCATGCTCTTTAATAAGCATGATCGATTGTAACTCTGTTCTAGTCTCCAAATTAGCTAGATATCTGATTGTGCATGGGGCCTTTGGAACTAATGGAATGATCCTTATGATCTATCCATTCTATTGAATCTCAACCCCATGAATGGGATCATCATGTAGACATTCCTTTTGAAGGTAGTATTTTACAAGCTAAATTAAACTGTGATATGCTTGCCCCACAAACAAATCTTCCCCCTCCAAAACTATATCTCTGAGTCTAACGAATTCTCTTTTGAAGAAAATTCCCTCTTTTGCTCACTTTTACAATGTTATCTTCCCAATTAGATTCATACCACTCTTCAATAGTTTTACAAACATTTAACATGGTGATACTGGTTTGGGATGAGTCATAAGCAAGGTGTAGTTGATTTGTTGTACTTTTAGCCTCAAAGGACACAAAAGAAAATGGAAGAAAGGGAGCAATGGGAATGGGTTTCCATTGCCCAGCCAAAATGATACTCCTCTCAGCTACTATAGTAATTTCAAATTCTTGAGGAATATTTTTGCCTCTAGAAGCTTATATCAATACAACCAAATCAAAATCCAAGGACCTTAAATAGAACATGAATGAAATACCTTGTTAAGGTTTGAATTCTAGATTAATTTTGTGTCAAGTCCTTGTGAATCCGATGTTGAAGTATGATAGATACTCCATTGAATCATGTTGTATTATGTTGAGATGTTTCATGAGGAAAATGACATCTGTATTTTCGTCAAACCTTTGGCTTAGTGTCATTACAAGAAAGAGAGATCTACTTCAAAATGAAATATTTTACAATATATAGCTCTAAGAAGAAAGAGAGGAGGAAAAAGGACACGGTTTTTTCAACTTTCGACCACCGAAAATCTATACTGAATTCTCCTACAAAGCACATCAGTGCCCTAAAAGGTCATTCATATGTCCATTTTGTCTTGCAGAAGGAGATGGAAGCCATATTTCATCAGTTTTGGTGGTTGAGAGTGAGATTTGACCGTTTACGTGCCCAAGACTGTAATGCACTTAGATTCTTCTAATACACGCTTTTATATCCTTACATAGCTTGAAACAATACATTAAATGTATTTTGTTTGAATCTCTAATATAGTGAAGATTATTACAAACATGCATGCTAATTGAGCCACACACGACCCTTCTCCAATTTGCACGTAGAAGATAACAATTGCACACAAGCTCCACTAAAAATATTTGACAGAACATGTCTCTTATTGTAATGCCACGTTGGGCATCGAATCCCGTTTCTGCCACCTTGGCCTCCTCCCAACCACCCGACCTGCAGACTTTTGACCACAACGTCTTTTCTGTCCTTGCGTGAGGGAGACGGGAGTCGGTGGAGTCCCGATTTTCTTCACCTTGATCTCATTTGATCTCCTTCTTGAATGCGTATGGTTGGGAGGCGCATCTTTCTTGAGCTGCAGGCATTGATGGAGGGAAAACATGTTTGGAGTGTTGTTTTGGTCCTTTTGCACAGTGATTGTTCCTGTCTCTGCCTTGCTGTGGTTTTCCTTCCTTCCTGTGCGCGTGGGTGAAGATGGAGCTTCAGACTGGGGGATCAGGCGTGTTACCTCCACTTGCATTGGGTGTTGCGGGGTGTGTTCTAGTTGGGGATCCTCAGCACGACCTACAACAGTGCTTAACCTGGCAGCAGGCACGTTACAGAATGTAGAAGCCTTTTTGAGCGCCTCCAACAAGCAGGTCGTCCAACTATGGTGTCATCTGTTCTGTATCGACTGCATCCTCAATTCGGGATTCTCCTTCATGATATGGTTATCAAAATCGATTGTGACAGTGAGAGAGTTACCCGGAGATCTGGAGAAGATTATTGTTGAGATTCTCTATTGTTTTCTTACCTGTTTTACTATGTAACTCATGGACGAGAGTGTCTCAGCCTAAAGCCTACCTGCCTTTTTATTCTTTTACCCTCTCTTGCAACTCTTCATTCTGCATTCTATGCTCCCAAAAGATGTGGTATGATAATTAGCGTTGCTCCCTCTATAGAATCAAGGCGTAAGAGATTCAAGAATAATGAAGCTACTATATGTTGGTATCAGTCTTCCTGGTACGTGCACTAGTATGCTATCTGGTCATAGTAGTTATTCTTGTTGTTATGCGACACTGATGTGCTTGCACTTTGCACACAAATCTGCTTCCCCACCTGCACGTCTCCGCAGAGGCTCTGGCTCTGGCATTTACCATTTCAGGTGCCCGCTCCTTCACTCCAATGTTGTTTCGAACAAGAAGAATCATAAAGGAAATAAATCACTAGTTCCAGTTCCAGTTGAGAAGAAGAATGAAGAGGAAGAGGAAGGTGGCAAAGTGAAGTGTAAAGTGGAGGTTATATCTTGGAGAGAGAGAGGCGAGTGAGGCCGAGAGGAATGCAACGCAACATGTATTGGCATATCGAAGCTCAAGTTGTATTGGACCTACAGGAACTTACCCATTTGGAAAATGGGAAAGAATTACACTTTTCTATGGTTGATGGGGATTTTAAGCAATATGAAGGGAAGTGGTTTTTGAGAGCCGGTCCTAGGTGACAGATCACACCCACAGGCACGGGAGATCTATGCAATGTTGGAGAAAATGTCTTGGGAGATGAAGGTAGCAGGATATTTTTCAGATTCAGAACTTGTGCTGAGTGAACGGGAAAGTAAAAGTATTCCTCTGCCACACTGCACCAGGTTTGCCCAAGATTGTTGCAACACAAATTTTTGTGAGAGAGGCAAAGTGGTTCCTCGAGTTGTTTCCAGTGCAGAAGCGTACTACTGAGGCTTTTGCAGAGCATTTCATTAAGGAGGGGCTTGCAGCTCTTGTTGAATACAATGAAAAGAAAATCTTTGATGTGAAGTTGAAGGAAGTGAAAGCTGTGTTAATGACTCTGATTACTGAAAATACTGATATTGATGAAGTGATTGAAACTGTGAAACAACGCCACAAAGAGTCAAAATTGCCTGACATTGAAATTGTGCGTCTCTTACGGGATGCGCTTATGGATGTTGTCTAGTGGTTTGGCAAGAACCAACAACAAAATGAAAATTCAGCACTGCGACAGGTTCTTCTCTGAAAATATCTCCTTCAGCCTTGTGTAGATCACTTGTGTTTGTGGTAGCACGCATGGGGTATGTGGGTTGGTTGTCGAATCCCACAAGAAGTAAAAGCTCAAGGAAAGCAATAGTTGAGCACTAGTGCATGGAATCCCTTCGATTACAACAATGCTCGTGAACTGTTTGACAAAAATCCTCTTCAATTGCATGGTCTCGCGGATCGTGAATGTGGAACGCTTAGAACTGGTGCACCCAGATTCCAGTACCTACAGTTCTTATGCTGACCCATGCGGAGTCTGTACGATCTGTTGAAGCTGGAGAAACATGCAAGATATTTCTACACTTTTCTACTGTTATTTTATTTAAAATTATCGTGAAATCGAACCACCTTTCCTTGCATTAATTTGTCAGTTGGATGTCAAGATGGGAGATTTCCCTTTCTACTCGTTTCTTCTTGTTTTAGCTTTTATCGTTGATAGTATGTGGGTCGAAAGGATGTGTGTACCCTCTCCTCTGAATGTTATATTACTCGAATGATAGAACTTCGTCTGTTTGTTTATGTATTAATTCTTCTCTGCGATTGAGTTGTAAGTTATTATGTTGATCAAGCTAGTATTTTCAATATCATGGAAGTAAGTTTACAATAACTATGAAACCCCCGTCCTAGCACCCAAGTTTGTCCTTGACATTTTTTGTTAGCTCCTTCGCAAGTCCCTTTGATAACCTTTTGGCATCGAGAAAGAAAGGTTGTAGGATTGTGTGAGTAATGCGTGGGCTAGCCAGCTTAGAGTTTTGGTATTAAAACTGGTAGAATAAAACGGTTCGTGTGCAACGTGTTTTGCCTTCTCACGTATTTAGACTCTTATATTATCCTTCATCTTGTTTCTAGGCTTTTAAGGCCATCCTCAAGAAGTACTTTGACCATCCCTATCAACTTGAATCATAACTAGCTTTTCGGATCAACTAAGCTGGAGGTTTCATTGTGCGAATCCAATACCTCGTTGACACTAGAATAGTTTGGTCTAATCCCCCTCTCAGAATTATTTCTGATGGCGCTCTTCTACCTTTCCTAACTTGCATTATTTTCTCCCTTGTAATGTTAACGCTATTAATTAATATTGGTCAGTTTTTATGCACGTAATTACCGTAATAGTTTGTGATGGAGATTTCCTTAAATGTGATTGACCTTCAGGAAAAACTCATCTTTTGTGTGATAATCTTATGATTTCATAGCGGAAGGTTTTGTTTTGATAAATTCACTTAGAAATTATGCTTGTATCTATTTATGTGACGGTTGACTGTGTTACCAAGGGTTGCCGTAAAATATGGTTGTTTTGGGATATGGGTAATTTATTTTAAATTAACCAAACATTAGTATTGTAGTGGAGGTTTGCAAATCCTTAGTGTTATAAAATTTGTTGATGACATTATTGTATACTCTTGTGTGACGGAACCCCCTTCTTCTCTCGCATGCTTGCTACTAGCCTGTAAGACTTTGACCCTTCTTGGATGATTGGAAAATCTTGTAGTTAATGGTCAAAACTATTATACCTTGCCTTCGCTTCGAAACTTATGTTGTGTGTATACTCTATTTGATTTCCAGTTTGAAACTCAATTATACATGGCTTTTTGTGTTAATTTTTGAAACCCGTGGTTCCCCTTTCTTGGGCCGATCAACTCTTGTTCTATTAGAAATATATTATTTTAATCTATGCGTATGGTACCTTTGATAAATTTTCTAGATGGTTGGTGTATATATATCAAATCTCAATCTTGTAATTATTGTTATTTTTACTTGATGGGAATTTTGTACTTTGCTAGATTGTTTATCTCTCCTTATAGGGCCAAGGGCCATTCTCATACGATTATTACTTTCGTTGCTTTTGCTCCTAACTGAAGTACAAGGTCTTCTCCTTCTTTGATTGGCATGATGAAGACTTTATTATAACTTGATGTGTTGATAGTGATTAGAGGTTTGAACCAATTCTTGTAATAAAGTGCTTCCTTTTCGTGGTATTGTTAGATAATAGTTATGGTGGTTTTGTGTAGCCTTATCTTGCTCAGTTCTCGTGAACTGACTCTTGTAGAAAATTTGCTGCAGATGGATTTTGTGTGTAGATGAGGGATAGAATTATAGACTTTTGTCATCAACCTCAGTTGAGAATTTCCTTTTCTCGAAACCTTTTTATGTTGTTCAACTTTTGTTAACGTCCAGTGGAAAGTTTAAAAGAGGATTAATGTCTTAGTATAAATTATTGTGGACTTTTTCATCTGAACTTTGGAAACCTTGTATTGTTTGACCATCATTGAAATTTTAAGAAAATTTGGTTATTGTTGTTGAGTGACATTGTTGGAGTATCAGTATTTTAAGAATTGATGTAATCTTGTTTTGTTCATGTAAATGAGTGTTGCTACAACCTTGCCTTGAGAATAAATTTTGAGTTAAACCTTGACATGACTTAGTAATAAAGTGTCATAAGTAAACTAACATGGGATTGTTTAATACTCCTGGAAGTTAAATTTAAAATTTGTATTCAAATAAAGTAACGTAGGGGTCACCAAATTGAGAGCAAGAAATTCTTTAAGTAAACTAGGGCAGGACTATCATTGCAAGTAAACTTTATATCATGATAACCCTAGCTCCTCTAGTGAACATTAGCCCTTTTACGGTGAAATTTGTAAAATGACCCTAAGGTGAAATGAATTTTTAGTTGTTTGAAGATGATAAGATTTAATAAGCCAGAGAAAGCAAATTGGATACCTCACCATCTTTCTCACCGCCATTTGGAAAGTAAATTTTTATTCCTTATTAATACTTTTAGCGACGCCTAAGTAAAGTTGTTGATAATTCTGGTTAAGAGCCCTAGCTTCAATTAAATACTGGCAATAACTAATGAGGTCCTAAAAATGTTTCATCTCGACCTTCTCCCTCTAACCCTTTTTTAAGGCACCTTGTATCTCTTCTCTCAAGTGTGTTGAACTTAAAACCATGTTGTCTTGTGGGCAAGAACGAATCTTAGTAGCGTTAGTGGTGAGTAGATGGCCTTGTGGAATTTAATTACTCCTTTTTCTTGATAAATGAATTAAGAAAATAAATGTCATAATAGAGAAGATTTAAAGATAACTACTCAGTGTCAAAGGAATAAACTTGGCTTGGCAAGTTGAATCATACGAATCATATCTTGAGCCTCCTTGAAAATGTAAGATAAGAATTTCAAGATGTCCTTTTAAAATAAATAACCCTCAAGAATATCTCCTTGTGGTTGGCCCTAACTGTAAGTTTGTTTTGTGATTGGACTTCTATGTTGTCTTGTCAAAAAGAAAAGTAGATTGTCCTTGATAGGTGTGAACGTTTCCGTGCTACCTTTATGGCCATCCTTGTATCAAGTTGTTCACAGTGTTAGTTGTATACTTGGTGACGACATGTTGTGTCATGTTATGTGTCAAGCAAGTCAAAAAAAAAGTTATCATGTATTTCACTGTGTTGTTCGTGTGTGATTATTTGGGTCGTTACAAAGACTATCGTCTCTCCCTCCGAAGCCTTGTTTTTCATTTTGACCCACCAAACATCATCATTTTTTTATTTTCTTTATACCAATATGAAGAGTAGGATGATAGCTTGCTAATGAGATCAATTTTATTTAATTTAGAGCAGGGAATAAAAATATATGGCCATTTGAATCTATGGATATGTGGAGCACAAAAATATTCCATGTGGCATCTTGTGATTGGCCTCAGAGATTATCTTTACCTACATGTTACTTGCTTTATCTCTGTCAGGTGTTGGTCTTTAGTTACTTTGGGTTTTAGATTTGCCTATGTATTTGCTTGCTTGACCTTTTGACTACCCTTTCCCTCTTTTGGACTTGATTCCTTTTACTAATTTTTATTCATTTCAGGGCTTGAGATCCATTAGAATCTCTTAGTCTAAAGTGTGATAGAATGATGCCACGTTTCGGCCTTAATTTCAGATTTCCCTCGATGTGTAGGCCCTCATGAGGCTTTAACCCTGTATCTTGTATGCCCATTAAGAATTTTAAGCCAATGAGAAAGCTCCATGCACCTTCGTAGTGTCAGACTATTTGATAGCCCCTATGATCTATCGTGAAGCATAAACCAATGAGGAAGCCCCACACTACTTCACAATGTTAGTTTTATTTTAAGAACCTTGTTAGAGTGCAAAGTATAAACCCATCATTAAGTTCCATGCTACTTTGAAATGCATACCTTTGATAGCCCCATTTTTATCACTACAAAACATAAGCCAATGAGGAAGCCCTACACTCCTC
This sequence comes from Taxus chinensis, assembly GCA_019776745.2. NCBI lineage: Eukaryota > Viridiplantae > Streptophyta > Pinopsida > Cupressales > Taxaceae > Taxus > Taxus chinensis. The sequence continues at coordinate 379,224,292 of CM034155.1, read as the reverse complement.
ACACTATCAATATTATGGTAGCCCTCTCCGACTTTTTAAAATATGAGCCAATAGGAAAACTCCATGCTTGCTTTACAATTCACTTTCATTTATACCGACCTCGTCAGACAATGAATCATAGATCAATGAGAAATATCCATGCCCCTTATAATGTCAGAATGTGTTAGACCTTGACTAATCACTATGAAAGGTGAACCAATAATAAGGATCCCCGTGTCTTTGGATTTCACAATGCTAGACTGACTTTTTATTTAGATTTTTTAATGTGCTTTCTTTTTCACCTTGAGCTTGTGCCATGTGTCGACCTCTAAATTTTTCTCTTCCTTTAACCTTTCAACCATGAATTGTTGTTCCCCGTACCCCAAATTTTATTGAATTTGGTTCCTTTTACCGACTTGAAGTCCATCGAACCTTAATGGGTCAAAGAGACTAAGAATCCCACATTGTGTCCCTAGCTTCATGGGCATTTGAAATTCTTTACGGGGTAGACTTTTGATGGGTGCTTGGAGGTTTTTTGGGATTTTAAATGGCTAAGTCCATTTATAATAAGCTATCCAAATTAATCTGAGATTTGATAGATGTGTATGCACAATGTGTAAGCATACACAAGGTGTGTGAACTATTTGACAAAATGCCTCAAAAAAATGTGTTCTCATTGACAACAGTGATAGAAGGCTATGTACAAAATGGTTTTTTCAAGGATTATGAAATTCTCTAAGCTTTCTCCTTGTACTATCCCATGATATCTAACTCATAAAAAACTCTTTCCCATTTTCTATGTTGTTTATCTTGCAAAAAAGTTCCCCTATGTTGTAAAATGGTAAGAAAATCCATTCACAACTTCTACCAACATTAGAGATTTGGAATAGGGCATGGAAATCCTTGACACCATAATCTAGTTAAATTTCATGAATTCTAACAATTGTGGCATATGTGGTATATGTGTCAGTTGAAAAGACTGCAGAGACATTTAAGAAAATGCATCTGTGTAACACCCACAAATATACACACAAAGACAACAAGAAAATTATCAGATAATTTTCTTTACTTGCTTAAAGTTTATATGACACCATAGGTGATATCAAAGGGCTACACCCAACTCATAATAAGCTTGACACAACACTAACCCACATAGGAAACACAGAAACATAGAACACCCATCAAGACCAATTATCTTCTTTTTTTTGACAAGGAACTACATATTAGTCCAACTATAGTACACACCTATAAATAGGGTCTTCCCATGGTATAACCTTATAGGATTACGTAATTTTTATAATCATATTTCAATTCTTAACTTAAGTTCTATAAGACTTATGTTATCTGATTCATACAATCCTTCTTATAAGGCTAGATCTTTTTTGTACTATTGAATATTTAGCTTAAGATGTAACTCCCTGAATAAGGATCATCCAATATATGGCAATTACTTGCTTTATTTTTTGTTTACTAAAAGGGGTATTCAATTACTCACAATGCTAATACATGCCCTCTAGACTACTTGACATTATCCATAGGATTCACTCTTAAGGGCATGGATCCTAAAATTATATCAAACCTCTGTTATGCAGCAGATAAAGGTTAAGTCTAAATGAGGTGAAGTTCACTTTTTTTATATATATAGGGTCATGTTTCCCTCACTAACTAATAAAATGATTTAGTATGCAAGAGGTAATAAGACAAAAATAGGCTCTTTAACCACAACAAGAGCGTTTATACACATTATGAGAAATATTATATTTGATTTACCATAGAGTCAGCACAACATGGATCTTTTTTAATCACCATAATAAGGATTAAACATTACAAGAGAATGACCTAAAAAACTCTTCTCCAAGCTCACTAACAAAGGCTACATTCCTACAAACCATTTTAATTTCAAAAGGTTATCGTGGTTCACAAGTATCTCTTAGTATTGATCCATAGAACCAAATGATAAACAAATTGGATAATGGGTTTAATAATGATTCCAACTCTTAAGGTGACATTCAAGGTTCATTAGCAGTTTTCACCAATCAACAGGTGTTCGGTCCAAGTGGGTTTTTACATAATGATTGAAGTTGGTTTTCTATTGAACAACACCCTAAGAGAAGACATTCTCCTTAAAGCACACCCAACAATCCAATATAAGGGGGAAAAACATACGCCAGGACAAAGTTAAACTATGTCGATCTTGAATGTCAACTTTATGGAAAAATACTAAACATATTGGCAAGACAAAAACACAAACTTGGGCTCATAAAGATTTAATCTAGGAGATGTAATTAAGCGTAAGGATTCAAGTTCGTTAAATGATTACAATTATGAGTTTATAACTGATAGTTTAGATTTCAAGATTTCTTTATTCTTTATCCCATTTAGCATGACCTCAATAACTTTCCAAATTACCATACATTAGTTTACAACTTAATATAATTTTACATCCTAAAAAATCTAAATATAAAACTACCAGTATAGGTTGAGAGAAATAAGGTATATCTTTTTGACATAAGAAGATAGTGTATCTTTTTTTCTCAGTTAATGACTCTTTACTTCACAATTTTTTTACATCATCGTATATATATTTTATTTTTATATCCATTATAAGTACTAAAAAAACATTTTTTTATACCTAGTATTACATTATTGCCATAATCCAGAAGGGTTTACTACTCAAAGTTATAAATCAAATTTTTTTTCCATTATACTTTATGATAACAAGCCATGGATACATCATTCCCTATCCAACATGACACATAATCCAAAGGTGGCAAAAATATTCTAATGTACTTTGACTTGGAAACAAAAGGATAAATAATATTGGTCATATCAAAGCTAAGCTATCTTTCAAAATTGCTATTATATAATAAAATATTCATAACAATGTTGTGATCATTTTATATTATTCACAATAATATTTTATGAGTTTTAGTTTTAGTTAGTTATGACAACACTACTCCACCAATACAGAATACTAAAGCATTGTGCCCTTCTAAATTTCTCAACAAATACTATTCCAAGTCCTTTCAACACATTAAGTAATCAAGAAAAATAATTTCATAAGCAAAATCGATGCAAATATCTACAAGTCATTCCATTTTTCTACTCATGAAATCCATCTGAACATTTGTTAGGATTAGTCAGTTCACGAGAACTGAGCATGATAAGGACTAAAAATTAAAACATTATGCTACCATTTAACAATAACATGAAAGGAAACCTACTATTTAATGAAAGGGATCCAATCTCTACACACTAGCAACCTATTTGGTCATGTTAAAGTTTCCACCATGTCAACTAAGAAATAAGTTATATGCTTCTGTTATGAACAATGTATCTGAAACAACAAAAATTTAACTATCAATCAAGTAGGGCCATTGGCCTTATAAGTCAAACACAGGTTGTCGAGTGCATTAGGATTTCAATCACGTACTCATATAGATTATGATTGAAATCAAATGCTCCAACCATCCATCAAAATTTTCTCAACTAACAAGTGACTCCACAACTAATAATGATAAAATAAAGGTTAGCAAAATGTCATAAATAATCATTGCCTAGCAGCCAAGTTACTTGATATATCCAAAATATTTTCTAACAAGTATGAAACAATGACAAGTCTCAAAACTACCCAAGTCATTCATACAAGTTAGTATTTTAAACATCCATCAAAGCTTCATAATACTTTTAATTCATTATTCTCCTTATTTAATCTATAATTTTGATTTAAATAAATGGAATGCCACTTTCTCATCACAAGTTCTTTTTAAGTAACCATCGTTACCATACTCAATGTCACTCATATATACACATTTATATGTGCCACCATATGCCATTAAAAATATTAACAACAATTTCCATCATAAATCAACAATATATATATATATATATAGATAGATAGATAGATAGATATAGATCTAGATAGATAGATAGAGATAGATCTATCTATCTATATATATATATATATATATATATATATATATATATATATATATATAGATAGATATATATATATATATATAGATATATATATATATATATGCATAACACAAAAATTCATGAATAAAGATTAAGACATCCACGTACCAAACCTGATCATATTAATTGAGGGTCCTGAGATAATCATCAACAAGCTATCATAATCAAGTTACCAAAACTTAATTCATAATAAATCAACACAATAACCATACTTTAATCATAAAGGCAATTAAAATTGTTATTCACTGTTGGTAGAGATTTTCACATCCTAGCCACAATAACAAAGTTAGTTCCTTATTCCCTAATTGAGCCTCAACATACCATAAAAATCAGCAAGGTTGCCAAATGAAAGTAGTGGTTTGAATCTATTATTACTGTTATGGTGTATTGTATGCTAAGGTCAAAATGTAAATTTTGGACCAATACATAGAGAATTCGACTATATTAAGGTAAATTACATTTACCTTATCCAAATAAATAGTCCTTCAACTACCTGAAAGGGTAGCAATATTTTACCTTAACCATAGAAAACATCATTCACACTTTCATAAGGTGATACAATATAGAATCCCATTAAGGGAAGGCTTTTAAGCTAGAGTGGTAAGTTCGATATCCCAACAAATAACATACCAAATCCATTGCGCATATCCCCTTACACTCCAACTACTATCCAGACCTGAATTAAAAAATAGTTTTGTAAAAGCCCTTTAATCGAAACAAGAAAACTCAATATGAACTAGTCATTTAAAAGTGACCGAATCCTAAACGCTAGTATGGGTTTTTGATTTAAGACAAATATATGTTAAGCCACAACTTCTAATAAGCCATAAGGTCAAAAAATGAAACTATAAACCATCGTAGCTAAATGAAGAAGCTAGGGAGTGCCCATTTCTATTTGCAAAACCAGATGCATGTCATTAAATAGTAAATTAAAGTCATTTCTCTTCCCACATCCAAATAAAACTAGGTTCGAACCAGGAGCTCAAGATAAAATCAACATAGAAGCCATGATTTTAAATGGGTAATTATTATAATGAAAATGCAGGTACCCAGAAGAAGATTATTTTCCTTAGTTTTCCCAATATATCATTAACCCAATAGTAAGGGAAAACCCTATTTGAGCCAAGGTTTTAAATAAATATAAACACTGAAACCCAAATTCAAAATGTTTTTTTGTATTATTAGAAATCCCAGAAATCCAAAAGTTAACATGAATAAGTTCTCATATAAATGGTAGAACGCTACAATTACAACAATATTGTAACTATCAAAACCCAAGTTTAATCCTGATTCCATCATCAAAATACAAAAAACCCTCAGGAATAATAACAACATCCTTAAGGACTCATGTACCCAGAATCAAATAAGAGCGAAAAAAAAATTAACCAATAATACAAACTACGTATTCAAGTTAATCACTTCCAGTTTGAAATGTAATAATAAGAAGTAAAAGGAGATCCTATGCAAAATACCATTTTCAAAATGAGGACATTTCATTTTAGGAGATTGTTAAAACTAGCAAAGGTTAAAGTGGGTAGTGCTTAACCTGCCTGATAAGCTTCTGAAATTGCAGAGGCGTTGTAATGCCCCGCCTTGGGATAGAGAAAACCACACCGAAAGGTAGTTAATTTTTTTTGTATAAAAGTAAATACTTATACTATACTTATCTGAGTCTTGTTATTAATTATTTTATACTAATTTTATTTACTCAATTAATTAACTACTTGTCCAAATGTCCAATGCCAACTTTAATGGTTTATTTCCACTAAATATTTACTAGGGTTACAATTGAAAGACTACAAACCCCTTTTAATTTAATTAGTTTCGCTCTTTTTAATTAATTTATCCCCCACACACCCTTCTTTTATTTTAATTCCTAATCCCACAAAATGCCATGACTCAAAAAGTGTAGGGATAAAACTCAACCCCTAGATGCTTTTAATTTTAGCCCTTAGATCTTAAAACCCTAAAATTACCCTAAAATGTCTCTATGATTTCTTTTCCTTTTCTTATTTCTTGCATTTGTTTCATTTTGTTTCTTCTTTGTGCAGGTTAGGGTGGAGCCATGGCAATTTTGGATTCATGGTTGCTCAAGCTATTTTTTTTTGTTTTGTATTTCCTTAACTAGTTATATTATTTGGTTGGATACGTAATATACCCCCTTTTTTTTAAATGAAGGAAAAGTTTCCTAAATGTACACACACACACACTTATATATATATATACTGACAAATATTATGTAACCTGCATTTAGAGAGTTCAGAACAACAGCAAAAGCACAATGTTTTATATGGAGTGAGCGTGGTGGTTTATGGGAATGGTGGAGGGGATTGGAGTTAGGATCCGTGGGAGTGGGATGTAGGGACTATGGTGGTAGGGGGAGGGAGATTCAGGGTGGTTGGGGTTGAGGTGAGTAGACTTGGGGTTCTACAGGGGCACAGGTGTGGGCATTTTCTAGGGTGGGGCGGTGGTGTGGCCTATGGCCACCCACCATATCGTTGAACAGGGGTTTTAGGGAGGGATCGACCCCTCCCCACTTTTATTTATGAATTTATTTTATTTAAAACAAACACTTTCTACCAAAGTTTTATTATTACCCTCTTTTTTTAATTTAAATTTATTGTTTTTATTTTATTTATACACACACACACAAACAACTATATTATATTATATAACAATATTAAATATACATTAGCATATTTATTTTATATACTATATTCAAATAAATACCAGGTTATGAATAATAGATTTTATTTGTAATTATACATATATACCACATTTATTTATTCACAAATCAAGCTCATAAGATGAACTATTTTAAAATTTGAAATTACTTGGGAGACATAGATTTTATTCACAACAAATTTTAACAATGTAATATTCAAAATTGATTCTTAGGATATAGACTTTTCCACTAGAAAGTAATATTCAAATTTTTACAACTTGAATGGAAATAGCAGCAAATTGAAATATCATTTGCTATTAATTCCTCTATTCTATAATAATTTATTTTTTATATAAATGAAAAGAGAATAATTATATTACAATAAATGGTATTAAAATTCCTCTACTTAAATATAAGTTTTACACTAGCCATATATAATGAAAAATGCAAGTTTTCTTTTCAAAGGAGATTCATTCAATTTATACAACTTCTACCACAAATACAAACAATTTCACTTCACTTGAGGATCAAAATAATAGCATACAAAACCATCTTTCAATAGAACAATTTTCACTTAATAATCCTTCCATTTGTTTTCAAGATGCGAGCTTTCTTACAATGTTTACCACACAATAATAGCTTACAAAACAATGAAGTTTAAGTTATAAAATTAATATCACAAGGAACTCATATGTCAAGATGATTAAAATGCACAAACAAACACTTTACAATATTTCTGTACAATATTGAAAGAGCATACACAAACTAATGTGACACTAGTTTACAAAGTAATCCCAATCACAAAATGGGAACTTTACAAGAACATAAAACATCCAACAAAGTGATATTAACATGATTAAAATGAGAGTAGTGTTCACAAAATTTGAATAAAACAATGAGAATCAAAGATATCGAGAAACTCCAACCATCTTCCAAACTTGTGCTCTTCATCAAAGAATCCAACACAAAGAGAATGGTTTGTTTTACCACGCAACCTATAGGAATAAAAACATGCCTTCCCAAAGGTTAGAATACATTCTAGCCTACCCCAAGCCAATGGAAGAGAGAGCTAGCTTCCACAAATGTGTACAAGAATAAGGGATAAATGTACACATAAGTATATCGTATGCAAGACTAACTCATACACTAAAGAAACACAACATTTACCAGCAAAAAGAAAAGAGGAGAAGACCATATTCATTCTTAAAAATGGGGAAGAGTAGATGAGACATCCACAAGTGCCAAAGAGTTTGGTCCAACCATAGAATCCACACTTACAAGTTTCTTCACAAAACATCCTTATGCCTCCAATACAACAATCTCTCCTTATTGCTTCACCCATTAGCCTAAAATCCTCTTTAGGGGGATTTTAAAACCATTGGGTTTCCTTTCGAAGGATGGGAAAGGGGGTTCAAACCATATAAACCACCTTCCCCACCTCAAACTATATGAGGGGAATAAAAATAACCAACATGGCTTGCCCATCAAGTCACGAGGTTTAAGAGGGAAACTCCCTCCCTCTTCCCCAATAAAACTCCAAAATCCATCAAGTCATATGATGGATGGAGAAAATAATAAATAACATAACCAAGCAATATACAACACAAGTAAAAAAATATAAATTTCAACCATAAGATATTTAAGCTCTCCAAAACTCTACGCTTTTCCCAATTCCTTGTTCAATTAAAAATCTAACTTCAAAAGCATCCAAGCACCAAGAAAAATCCAAGAAAAATATCTCTTTCTTCCCCATGAGGGAGTATTTGAAGAAAAATAAATAAATTTCCTCACCAATGAGGGGGTGACATGTGTCACCCCTCTCTTCCCTCCAAGAAAATATTTTCAAAAAAAAATAGAGAAAAGATAAACTCACATTTAAACACCCTTCTCCCAAATTACACAAAAAGAAAATGAGACAAGTATGTGTAACTTTTAACAACACACACATTCTAATCCATCTTACATGGATGGTGACAAAAGAGAGGCTAAATGGGAGGGAAACTCCCTTCATGCCTTGGAAGTAATCCCTCCTACCTAATAGGTAGGGTCAAAGGGCTTATTTTCATGCTAAATGAACTCCCAAAACTAAAAGGGATCACTTAAAATGTGAAAAATAGCCCAATTTCTGGTTTGGCACATTTGGACATGTTGGTACCAAAATTTAATCTCCTTCAAAGGCCAAGAAACATCATGGATTTGACAGGACGCTCAGAGGAAGATAGATGATTATGTATTTTGTTTTATAGCCGAGGAATCATTCTATCTGACTCTTTAGCACTCAGGATTTGAAAGGAGTGGGTAGCACCTGTAGAGGATTTGATCTATATTCACTATTTTAGGTTGTGCATTTCAACCAAGGTAAGAGAACCCTTTTGTAGCGTGTTGTTTATAGAGGATATGGAGATATCCTTCCTAATGAAGTTGTTAAGGAGACCTTGAAGAAAATATGATCAATTCAATAAAATCTAACTCTCACGAGTTGTCACTCTAGATAGTGGAGATATTCTCTAGGAAAGATTCAGGCTACTAAAGACATTTGGAATCAGGATTGTTTCTGTATGTTTTGGTAGTAAAAATTAATGCATTTGTGTACACACAGGGCAAACAGGGGTATTACGGGTAGGATTGGTTGTTTTTAATGGATTTTGGTGTGAGGTGAAGGAAGGATGAACTTGATTCCTCATATTCTTGGGAGATTTTACAAAATGGAAGACTAAACCAACAGAATGCCACATAATAGCTAAAATGTTTCTTTAACCAGAATATGTGCTTCGATGGAGGCCCAGATTAGCAATTTTTCATAAAATCTATGAGATTCTAACATAAAGGCTTGAGTTAGAAAACCCAACAAAGTATCAAGATCTGAGCCTAATCACGCCTGAGGTACACCCAGAGGCTTACAGACAATATCTGTCAACAAATGAAAGAAAAGTGATTTTATATCGTTTATTTCACTCCTAGGTGAAAGCTCTTCTAAGAAATGAAAGTGTAGATTCCACTAAACTATCAAAAGGATTAAGACTTGTGTGATTGAGACAGATTTTCATACAAGATTGCAACAGGAACAAGAAAAACTATTTGCAAACATTCAGAAATAAAACAAACACATTTTTCTTAAGATCAACATAGAATAACTCAAGTTTTATTAAATTTATCATCAAGGGAAATTTTCTAGTACAATCTCAAAGCTTGTCATTGGTTGTACACTTGCAACCACCTTGACATGATCAAATTCAATACAACAGAGATATATAGGCTTCTCAAATGGCTTCTCAAAAAGATTAGCTCTATCAAGGTTTTTTCTATTAAAAAGTCAATCTTGACTCCTAACACTCCAACCATTTGCACGATGAATTAGTGCCATTTATAACATTTACAATAGATCCTTTTTACCCCCAAAAATCTAGACATTGAGTGCTCCAGTGCTTACCATGATCACGATTGCGATTCCCATAATCACATCTGCAAAAAGTCACCAGGTGCTCAGGGGGAAAATATCTTTGAATATCTCCCGCATTAAACTCCTTCCTCTAGAAAATCACTCTTCCTTCTATTCAACAACCACTTTTGCCCCTAATCTATCAAATGTGGTTCCTTGCATGCTCAGGAGAAGAAAAAAATAAAATCAGATCGAGCCCGATAGTCAGACCATTTTAATGGTGAAAGATGTCTCTAGATCTCCTCTCTATTTGGCGTGTAGGAAATACCAAGAAATCATGAAGACTTGCACTTCCAGGAGATTTTCAGTAAAAATGGGGGGAAAATTAGATTCAAACACACAACTGTCGTTGATCTTCACTTTGAATTTGGGCCATCCACGTGGGAGATTCAATTTAAAACGGGACCGGGGTTTTCCTTTTTCCTTTTACAACTTTTGGAAAAATGTAAAATTTTCACATTTTTCTCTGCAGCTCTTCCCTTGAGAAATGAGCCTGACACATTTCCTAAGGTGGGTCCCAAAGGAACTGCTGTCAAATTCTTCTATTTCACCTCTTTTTTGGAAAAGGGAAAATTTTCCAAGTTTTCCCTGTAGCTCCGCCTTTGAAAAATGGGCCTAACACGTGTCCCAATGTGGGTCCCACCTGAAACGCGCTTCCTTTTTCACTTTTAACTCCCTTTTCCCAAAAGGAAATTTTTCCAAATTTCCCCCCAGAGTCCACACCTCCGCCATTGACTGGAGTAAGCTTTGATCTTTCCTCTATCGGGCTTGTGGGGCATTTTGCTGTTTTAATATTTTGAATATCAGGGGGCAAAAAATCCAAGTTACCCCCAATGGTCCATCTCCCTGCCCTTTTGACTTTTCAAACTACCATGCATCACAATGGCACATCTTGAGATGCTTCCCAAAATTTGAGACCTTGAAAAAGCGTAAGCTCGCCACGTGTCTTGAACTGGAAAAATTTGTTTGAAGGATCGAAGCTCAGCGGAAGGCACCAAGTGTTAGGATCCGAGGCAATCCCCTTTGGCCATTGAAAAGTCCAAGAAAAATGCAAAGTGAGTGGAGGCCTCCAAGTGTCCTCTTGACGCTTCTTTAAAATGGTGCCCAAGTTTAAGACCCTGAGTGAGAGCGGGCTCACCACGTTTCCCTACTTTTGCCAAACTATTTTCGCTGCATAAAAATTTGTCCAAGTCCGAGAAAAGCAACGGAAACCTCCACGTATCCTCCCATCGCTACTCTAAGGCCAAACCAAAAGTGAATCTTTAAATGAGCATCGTTCCTCCACGTGGAAAAAATTTTAAGTTGAGGTGATTCATGAAAGTTTTTAAGTACCCTGGTGAGCCATGTCCAACTAAAAGAGGAGACGTTTTCTATTGATGAAAGGATGCAAATTTGACTGAGAGAAATGCCCATAAAACCGTAAAATGCAGAAAAATGACTATTTGAGGCCGGAGATGAAATTTTTTCCAAGGATAGAGGATTTAGAAATATTACAAGGCTCAAATATGTTCCTCAGAGCTACATCCATTTATTTTTATTCAAGTACTTAGGGAAAAAATGACAAGGACATCAAATCCCGACTGTGGAAAACGGAAAGAACAAGAAAGCTTGAGTTTTTAGACCTAAATACATACCTTTCAGAGGAACGGAGAAAAAAGGAAATAAATATGGATCCATACATGATCATTGGCCCAAGGAAGGATTGATTATGGCAACAAAAGGAAGGTAGAGACCTCTCAGGCACAACATGGGGGGGAGAAAATATAGCAGAGGCCATAAATCAATAGATTTCAAAGGAAAAATTGGGCGAGACTATTTTGAGCACCAACAAGGCACAAGTGTAAAGGATGTGGGGCCCACTCAAGGGTGCTCATGTGACCCCAATCCTCTCTAATTAACACACACTTACAAAAATACAAAACTTAATGCAAGTGGGGACCATTAAGTCCCCCAACGTAGTTTAATTACAAAAATTAACAACCTAATCATAATTAATTTACATGACATACAACATTACAATTAAGGGTCACTCATGGTGCCCAACAATACAATCAAACTATAAGGCCTCATATGGCTAACATGGTTAGGACATCCTCGTGGGCCGTTTATGCACAAATTACTTAGCTACCTTGAAACCCACGTTCTCCTATGCCCTGTAACCTATACACTCGATGCACACATTAAACATATCTACCCAATACAAGTGTAAATTAACTACTCAATAATAAATCAAATCTAAACATGAAAATCTATGGTATCACAACATCAACATAGAATCGTAAATGAGAAACATTCACAATTTCACCCAATTCATCATGTGTTATCCATTGCAATACATATAAATGACATCCATCCATGCTATCATGTGTTCTCATCAATAATCAAATAATTCATATCATCTAGATGTGTGACTAAACTATGTATCAATCATATATAAAGTAGGCCCAAATAACATAGCAGTATGTTAGTATCCACAACATCTAATAAAATGTGCCCACATACTAATCAAAAATAAATTTTCACTACGTACCCAAACCACCATACATTTCCATGAAGATGAAATAACATAACATAATGTCCAAAATATTTCAAATCCTTGTCAAATCATATCTATGAGTAAATAAGTTAGAAGATAACTGAGGCTATATAATGTTGGCACTACATCCCCCTCTCCTAGAATTAAACTTCCTCCTAGAAGTCACTGAAAGAGATAGGGATATCTAGCGCTCAATGGTGTAGCATCCTCCCACGTAGCTGTTGTCTCATCATATTTTTCCCACTATACCCTATCCTAGTCCAAGTCCTGACCCTGAAGGGCCAACCTCTGATGCTCCAGTATACATACGTGCTCCAGCCTCCACTGTCCTCCGTCCTCTACCTGTAATGCTGACCAATCGAAAACATGAGATATATTAGGTACACATCTAAGTAGTATATAAACATGAAATACATCATGGTTGCATGCAAGGTGTGGTTGCAAAGCTAGGTGATAACAAATTGGACCGATGACCTACAAAATATCAAATGGACCCACACAACGAGGTGATAGCTTAGAAACCTTCCCATAGTAGATTAGGCTCTTATGTGGACAAACTCTCATGAAGACTTTATCACCCACTGCGAAGTGACGATCTATCCTCTTGGTCTCTGCATATGCCTTATGGTGTGCTCTAGTCTACTCAAGATGTTGCCTAATATGAACATCCTACTGCTCTAAGTCCTATAGGTAAGTTGGTCTCAGAAAAATTCTGTCATCTAGTCTGTTCCAAATTAGAGGTGTCCTTCAAGGTTGACCATACAAATCTTGGTAGGGGGTCATACCAATGGAACTATGATAGTTGTTGTATACGAACTTAACTAAATGTATATAATATTCCCACCTCTTATGTTGGTCCATCACATACATCCTCAAAATGTCCTCAAGTAACTGATTAACCCTCTATGTCTGTCCATTTGTCTCTAGATGATATGATGAGCTGAAATTAATCTGTATACCCAAAGCAGTCTGAAAGGAATTCTAGAAAATTAATGTGTAAATGGTATCCCTATCATCGATAATGGTCTTTAGAATCCTTTACAATCTAACAATGTCCTCCATAAATACTTTGGCAATGGCCTGTGCATTATATGTGACCTTGGTTGGCAAGAAATGTGCAACCTTGGTCAGCTTATCCACAGTGACCATAATGGCATCATGATTATAATAAGACATAGGGAATCCTACTATGAAATCTATGGGGATCACTTTAAAATTTCCACTCGGGAATATCATGAGGGTGTAAAATTCTTGTGAAATGAGAATACTCTGCCTTGACCCTCTAACACTCAAGTAAATGTGCAAAAAATATGCTATGTCCCATCGAATATCAGGCTAATAATATAACTCTCTCAGATCAGTGTAAATTTTCTTCACTCCTAGATGTGCTGTATATGGGGCTCAATGAGCCTCTATAAGGACTAAGATACGTAGATCACCAAACTTAGGCACATATATATTCTTATGGAACCGAAGTAACCAATCTTCCTCTAAGATGCACCCTTAATATCTTTCCTCTAATTAACCTTGTGAATCATACATCTACCTAGCACCCTCATAAAACCTGTCCTCTGGAAGATGTTGAAGAATCTTACCTCTCAAGTTTGACTACAATGTCAATGATGTAAGCACATGTCATCATTTACTAAGAGAATATGTAATGACATTTTCCTTTCCTTTGATATTCTAAGACTCCATGTTGTACTCACAAAGTAACTCCATCCAACGTCACTGGTGAGTGTTGAGGTTCTAAGGTGTGAAGATATGTTGCAAGCCATGGTGATCTGTCCTCAAAATGAATGGCCTACCCAAAAGGAAATGATGCAAACACACAATAACATGAACAATTGCTATGAGATATAATTCATGAGTAGGATAGTTAAGATCTTAATATTTAAGCTTACTTGACTCAAAGGTAATAACTTGATGCTCCTACATTGGAACTGCTCCCATACCCTCTAGTGATGTATCAGTGCAAACAAAAAAATCCTCTGTAGTGTCTACAACTGCTAAGATAGTTGTCATGGTTAACCTTTCCTTAAGAAACTGGAAGGCCTACTCACACTTCTCTGACAAGTCAAACTTATTCCCTTTTCTCTAAAGGGAAGTAATAGTGTGAGCAATCTTGGAAAAGTCTTGTACAAACCTGCGGTAGTAACTTGCTAACCCCGTGAAACTCCTCACCTTAGTAACTAATGTGGGCACTAGCCAGTATCTTAGAGAGATCTACTAAGATACCCTCACCTAAAATGATGTGTCCCAAGTACCGAATCTCTTTCTGGAAGAAGATGCATTTTTCCAAATTCCTGGACAACTTCTACTATCTCAAAACTTGTAGTACATGTATCAAATGTTCCTCATGTTCCTCTTTAGAACAAATATATATCAATATATGATTCAGGAACACTAAGACAAAGTGGTCTAGAAAGGTCTTGAATACTCCATTCATGAGCCTCATGAAGATAGTTGGGGCATTGGTCAAACCAAAAGGGACAACCGTGAACTTATAATGACCATAACATGTGAATAAACCTCTATTATGAATGTATGCATTTGATATGCGCAACTGATGATACCTTGACTTGAACTTGATTTTGGAGCACACCCTTGCTCCTCGCATCTGATCAAACAAATCATCAATCCTAGGAAGTGGATAATAGTTATTTATTGTGACTTTTTTGAGTTATCTGAAGCCTACAAAAATCCTGAGAGAACCGCCATTCTTCTTCACAAATATGACTGGCACTCCCCAAGGAGATACACTAGGGAAAATGAGACCCTTCTCCAACAACTCACCTAATTGTATCTTGAGCTCGTGAAGCTATGGATTCATCATCCAATAGGGTTCCCGAGAAACTGGTGCTGATCCTAACACTAAATCAATGGTGAAATCCACCTCTTTACGGGGTGGTAATCCTGGAATCTCACCTGAAAAAACATCTGCATAATCCCTCAAAACTGTATGACCATCTAAGGGTGAATGTTTGAGAGTTCTCTTTGATCAATCACTGATGATGATAGAAAATAACTGACAACATTTACACATTCTCCACTTGAGTTTCTTAGCCAAGATCATGTAAAAATAGATAGGCCTCTGCATCCCTGAAATCACAACTGCGCTCCCAAGATCATCCTGACACTCAATGACCTTATTCCTGTAATCTACCTTAGCTCGATGAGACTCGATCAAATCCATACCCAAAATAACCTAATAGGATCCTAGAGGTATAACTCAGAGGTCAAGTGTAGTGGAGAATACTCCCAAATCAAGTATGCAAATCTCCAGATACAAGTCCATGACGATTTTGGCCCCAGAGGCCAACTCAACCTACCAACTATCTAGTTACATAGCCACCACTAGCCCACACTGGTTCACTATAAAAGGAGATATAAATGAATCTGAAGCACATGAATCAAAGAGTACTGAGACATAAATACCCTTGATACTAATTTTCGTCTCTATAACTGTGGCTTGATGATGTAAGGATATTACTTGTATAAATCAGAACATATACAACAGAATAACATGAGAGAACACAAAAATATAGATAAATGATGACAATATGCTCATATAATAGCTTTGCCACTTGGAGGGGGCCACCTCCGATACCACTTCGAGGGGGTAACCTCAAAACCATACAATAACACTCCAATACTCAATATGATGATCAACTACAACTTTCTAACCCCTATATATACCATTCTAACCTATACCCAATACTGAGGCCGACCTCCTAAGCATAATAAATCATAAATTAATGATATAATAAGATAATGGGATGTGTGCCACATGGCGGCATCTCCATCAATACATATACATCATAACATCCTTTCCCTAGGTGCATAGGATTCCTTCCCTCCTTGACATGTTTCGTCCCCGAAACATAAGAAGAAACCATGTAATGAGTGTGTTGTAAATTTTTACACACTTTGCACCATGATTGATCATCCATCCACATGTGATCCTGGCAGATGATACATATCTTAACTAATATCCATATTCCGTTGCGCTACTTTGATTCCATTCGTGACCATAGTTTATCATCCTTGGATTCCATGCATAACAAACATAAGGATTCAATGCATAACCATAATAAGGATTCCATGTATAACCATAATAAGGATAACCATAATAAGGATTCCATGTATAACCATAATAAGGATAACCATAATAAGGATTCCATGCTTCATAATTGTTGCTCCATTTATTTCCTGTATAAATAAAGTGATTATTCCTCCAATTACCTGTATATCTATATTGATTGGAAATATGATGTGCCTTGGGATATCTCCATGATTTTTTTCTCTCATGTTGACATGGATTTCCATATGCTGCAGTTGTAGTATCCTCAACCTTATCAACCTATTTCTGAACTTTATTTTCTTCTTCCACCTTTGCATTTGATATTTTCTTTTTCTCTTGAGTAGATGAATCATCATTTCCTTTTTTTTTTCATGTTTCTCTTTTGAATCATCCTTATTCCCTACTTATCCATATTATTAATCATCCTCATGGTCTATATTGAATTTTCTTTTATTTCCATTAAGCCTGATATCTTGTAAAGTGACCTTCTTATTTTTGTACCAAATCTTCATAAACTTATTTTTCATATTAATATTAATTGTCCCCAATGTCTCTAACCAAGGATATCCAAGAACAACATCCAAACCATCCATATATAAGGCTTAAAAATCTGAATGTAAAGTATATTTGTCCATAGTAAGTTTTAAATCTTCAAAAACTTGAATTTTCTTGCCATTCACTTGAGCTTCTTTGATATTACTTTCTTGAATATGTAGATGTTGAGCCATATCCTTGTTGATGAATTTATACTTGTTGTTAGGGTTTATGGAAACAATTATCTTATTCCTTTGAATGCATCCATGAAACTGAAATATGGTATCTTCCTTCTTGGGAGCTATAATATCTTCTTTTGCATCAATATCTTGTTTTTCTTCCTCTTCTTCATAGTCTTCTTCAACTTCTTCTGCATTTGATTCTTCAATATATGATGTACCATCATCTTCCCTTGAATCTTATTCACCTTTCTCTTCATCTTCTTTCTCTCTTAATTCTTCAATATATTCTTCCCCATCATCTTCCTTTGACTCTTCTTCCTCTTTGTGGTCCCATCTATCCATAAAAAGTTGTTCCATTTCCTCCCAAGACCAATGCTTCCTATCATTTTTTAACTCAGAAAACCAAATCCATGCAGGACCACCAAGATAATGTGAAAACCTATTCCTTGTCATGAAATATGAGAAATATATATTCTTAAATTTTATCCACCATTATTTAGCATCCATCTCACCATTTCCATAAAAAAATTTATCCTCGTGATCATGATTAGGGTTTAGGAATTCTGAAAATATTTTGGCAGATGGATAAAAACACAAAGAACAAACCCTAATTGAAATTTCAAGAGCTTTCAGAAAATATAAATTTTGCTAAAAAATACCACAATTTGCTTCCTAAAAAAGTGAATTTAGGAAAAAACCTAAAACACCAATAACATCCGCAAAAAAAATCAAATGGATCTTAAATTTTTAGATATTCTGAATTAGAGTGTTTCCAAATTATGATGCAAAAATTGGGAAAAAAAAATATACCGTCTTCAAGATATATTCAAAAAAAGGGTTTTTTCCTTAATTTTGGCTGAAATCATTGCTCTGATACCACTTGTAAGGATATTACTTGTATGAATCATAACATATACAGTAGAATAACATGAGAGAACACAAAAATATAGATAAATGATGACAATATGCTCATATAATAGCTTTTCCACTTCGAGGGGGAAACCTTCGATACCACTTCAAGGGGGTAACCTCCAAACCATAAAATAACACTCCAATACTCAATGTGATGATCAACTATAACCTTCTAACCCCTATATATACCATTCTAACCTATGGCCAATACTGAGGCCGACCTCCTAAGCATAATAAATCATAAATGAATGATATAATAAGATAAGGGGATGTGTGCCTCATGTCAGCATCTCCATCAATACATATACATCATATCATCCTTTCCCTAGGTGGATAGCAGATGCTCAACCTAGTGGTTTTCAACCACTGCATATACACGATGGGTGCGTCCTATATCACCCACTATCTTCTCAAATCTAAGAGCTCTTTGCATATCAAGGTTATCAAGTTTGTGTGGACACATACGTACATAGTGATCAAGGGACCCGTAAATAAAACATCCTCTTGTACCCCTCTGAGTTAGGGTCCCTCCTATTCTTTGGTGAACTGATCCTGTCAGCCCAAACCTAGTAGACTGCTACGTGTGAGCTTGTTATACCTATCGAGTAACCTGTCTCCTATCTCTATCTCAACCAAAACCTCCTTTAGCTTCACTTCTTTATAAGATCTGAGTCTATCTAGCCCTCTACTTCTGGTGGCCCTGATGTTGTGTTTACTACTTTAGACATTATGGATCCCTCAATACTACTGGAGGAGGAAATAATCCTCCTCTAGGGGGTGGTGTTGTGCCCTGTTACCTCTTACTCTGAAAGGCCTACATCTTCTCCTGAAATTTGCTCATGTTCCTATCTCAGTGTTCTTGTGTTGTGGTAATATTATCCTCAGTTAATTAGGCCTTCTCGATGGCCTTCTCAAGCGTGGGAGGAGATAACATCCTAACTGCTACTGCTACATCTGCAGTCAAGCCCCGAATAAACCTATTAACCTGTAATTTTTTGTCTTGCAAGTAGTCCACATACTGTAAAATATTTGTGAACCTACTCTTGTATTGCGCCACTATGTTAGAGCCCTATCGTAAGTCAATAAACTCATTAATCCTCTTCTACATGAAATGCTCTGACATATAATGATCCTTAAAACGCTCATCAACAACTCCTAGGTCATTGTATCCCAAGTCAAATGGAGCTTCCACTCGTCATTCCTCCACCAAAAGTTTTCTGCGTCTCGGAGGAGGTGTATGGTGAACCTAGCTTTGACATTTGTCTTGTGAGAGTGCAAGCCAAAGCATCTATCAAGGATGAGGAGCCATGACTCAGCCCCAAATCCATCCATAGTACTGATGTACATAGGTGGCTATAAGTGAAGAAGGTCTTTAATCACATTGCTTGTATCAAGATCCTAGCATTGCAGTCCAACAGGTGAATGAGGTCATTTATCCCTAAATAAACCCTCAAATTTACTTGAACGGATATGAGAGTGTGAGGCCACCCTCTCCTGGTAAACGAAAGGGCTACATGACCTCTCCCACCTCGGGGTATCATGCTTCGGTGGCTTCGAGTGTGCATCCTTTCTTATCAACTCCTCATCTCCAGATTGGATATCCTCCTCTCTCTTATCCTATGTTGGTGGAAGGTGTTACTTCACGGCACCTATCAGCTACTGAAGAACCTCTAAAATCTGATGTCTGAACTCAAGTGCATGCAGTTCAGGCGTAGACAATTTATCCCAAGTCCCTAATGGATCGATGTCTCACGGGTGCCATCCTTAGTTAGGAGTTAGAAAATGGATTATTAAGTTGTAAAAGGTTGCGGAAACATTTTAGTTGTTTTTGTTTAATGTTATTAAAACCTTAATATATAATTAAATGTTCTACCAGAGCGTCTATGTGTGTGAACCATCACTTTGATACTAAATGTAATGCCCCGCCTCAAGACACAAAAAACCACACCAAAATTTAGTTTAAAATTTAGGAATTTAAAAAAAAAGTAAATATTAATACTATACTTATCTGATTCTCATTATTAATTATTTTATACTAATTTGATTTACTCAATTAACTAACTACTTGTCCAATTTCAACTTTAATGGTTTATTTCCACTAAATATTTGCTAGGGTTACAATAGAAAGGCTACACACCCCTTTTAACTTAATTAATTTCCCCCTTTGTAATTAATGTAGCCCTCACACACCTTTCTTTTATTTTAATTCATAATCCCATAAAATATAATGACTTGAAAAGTGTAGGGATAAAACTCAACCCTTTGATGTTTTTACTTTTAGCCTTTAGATCTAAAAACCCTAAAATTACCCTAAAATGTCTTTATGATTTATTTTCCTTTTCTTTTCTCTTCCATTTGTTTCCTTTTTTTTCTTCCTTCTGCAGCTTAGGGTGGAGCCATAGCAATTTTGGATTCATGGTTTCTCAAGCTATTTGTTTTTGTTTTATATTTCCTTAACTCGTTATATTCTCTGGTTGGGTACATAATATACCCCCTTTTTTTGAAATGAAGGAAAATCTTCCTAAATGTATGTACACACACACACACACATATTATGTAACACAAAATTAGAGTGTTCAAAACAACAACAAAAATACAGAGTTTGATATGGAGTGATGGCGTCGGTTTATGGGAATGGCGGAGGGGATTGGAGTTGGGATCCGTGGGAGAGGGGTGTAGAGATTGTGGTGGTAGGGGGGAGAGATCAAGAAACTCCAACCATCTTCTGAACTTGAGCTCCAACCTTGTGCTCTTCATCAAAGAATCCAACACATATAGAAAGTATTGTTTTACCACCCAACCTATAGGCATCATTACATGCATTTCCAAATGTTGGAAGACATGCTAGCCTTCCCCAAGCCCATAGGAGAGAGAGCTAGATTCCAAAATTGTGCACAAGAATAAGGGAGAAATACACACACAAGTATATCACATGCAAGACTAACTCATACACTAAAGAAACACAACATTTACCAACCAAAATAAAAGAGGAAAAAATCATATTTATCCTCAAAAATGGGGAAGAGTAGATGAGAATCGAAAAGTGCCAAAGAGTGTGATCCAACCATAAGATGCACACTTACAAGATTCTTCACAAAACCTCCTTATCCCTCCAAGAAAATAATCCGTCATTGCTCCACCCATTCACCTAAAATCCTCAGATTTTAAAACCCATTGGATTTCCTCTCCAAGGATTGGGAAGGGGGTTCAAACCATATGAACCACATTCCCCACCTCAAACCATATAAGGAGAATATAAAAGAACCAACGTATCTTGCCCATCAAGCCATGAGGTTTAAGAGGGAAAATCCCTCCCTCTTCTCCAATAAAAATCTAAAATCCATCAAACCATATGATGGATGGATAAAATAATAAATAACATACCAAAGCAATATACAACACAAGCAAAAAAACACAAATTTCAACCATAACCAATTTAATATATAACATGCAAGATAATATAGAGTGAGATCAAAGAGCCTACCTCCATAAGCTCTACAAAACTCTAAGCTTTTCCCAATTCCTTGTCCAAGCAAAATTCTAACTTCAAAAGCCTTCAAACACCAAGCAAAAGCCAAAAACAAATCTCTCTTTCTTCCCCTAGAAGGATTATTTCAAGAAAAATAAATAAATTTCCTCACCAATGAGGGGGTGACATGTGTCACCCCTCTCTTTTCTCTAAGTAAATATTTCCAAAAAAATAGAGAAAAGATAAACTCACATTTAAACACCTTTCTCCCAAATTACCCGAAAAGAAAATGAGACAAGTTTGTGCAAATTTTAACAACACATACATTCCAATCCATCTTACATGGATGGTGACAAAAGAGAGGCTAAATGAGAGGGAAACTCCCTCCATGCCTTGGAATTAAGCCCTGTACCTAATAGGATGGGTCCTAGGACTTATTTTCATGCTAAGTGAACTCCCAAAACTAAAAGGGGTCACTTAAAATGCCAAAAATAGTCTAATTTCGGGTTTGGCACATTTGGGCACAAGTGTAGAGGATGTGGGGCCCACTCAAGGGTGTTCATGTGACCCTAATCCTCTCTAATTAACACACACTTACACTAATACAAAAATTAATGTAAGTGGGGACCATTAAATACCCCATCCTAGTTTACCTAAGAAAATAAACAACCTAATCACAATTAATTTTACATGACATACAACATTACAATTAAGGGTCAATCATGGTGCCCAACAATAGAATCAAACTATAAGGCCTCATACAATGAACATGGTTAAGACTTAGCCCTGTGGGCTGCTTATGTAAAAATTGTGTAGCCGCCATGAAACCCATGTTCTCCAGTGCCCTTTAACCTGCACACATTAAATGTATCTGCCAAATACAAGTGTAAATTAACTACTCAATCAATGATCAAGTCTAAAAATGCAAATTTATGGTAACACAACATCAACATGGAATCGTAAATGAGAAACATGTACAATTTCACACAATTCATCATGTGTTAGCCATTACAATACACATAAATGACATACATCCATGCTATCATGTGTTCTCATCAATAATCGAATAATTCATATCATCAAGACATGCAAATAAACTATGTATCTATCATATATCAATTAAGCCCAAATAACATAGCAATATGTTAGTATCTACAATATCTAATAAACTGTTCCCACATACTAATCAAAGTTAAATTGGCGCTATACAATCAAATCACAATACATGTCCATGAAGATCAAATAACATAACATAATGTCCAAAATATGTCAAATCCCTGTCAAATCATATCTATGAGTAAAGAAGTTAGCAGATAACCGACGCTATAAAATGTGGGCACTACAGACATCCACCAGGCCCTTGCTACTGAAACATCTGAAAACTTTCTTCTGATTTTTGTTTTATGGGAATCCTCTCTTGCTCTAGGCTACTCATGACATAGGCTGGGTGCGGAAAGAACAGGATGGGGATCTTCTCGTGGCTGTCATTGCTAGAAATTTTCATAGCCTTTTCAAACAAACACGAACCTGCACAAACTAGGTCTCATTGCAGTCCATGTAGCCAACCACTTATTTTGGCATTTCATACCCAAAAAATTTGAGCCCAAAGCAGGTCTTAATTAAAACAATAAATATGAGCAAGTGGCCAACAACCCCAGACACCCACTTGCCAAAAATAAACAATAATAAACCTAGATTCTATTGTTAGAGGGATAAAACAAAAGCCAATATTAAGTTTGTTAATTAAGAAGAATGCGTGGAGGCTAGGTCACTGTCATGGTAGGAGCTGGTGGGAGAATCAATTAAATCTAACATTAAATTTTGCAAACCCCGCAAGGATTAGAGCCACCAAATGACCATCTCCACTTTCCCACCTGCCACACACATTCTCATTTTTTATTATTTTGGTTTTGTTTCTGGTCGGCACTATAATTTGGCTGGTTTAAAATCAGATTTTTCAATCTATGCTTGCATCTTGGCCTCACAACAATGATTCAAGGATATGCACAAAATGATTTTTGTAACGATGCTCTCAATCTCTTTGAAATGATAAAGCATTCTGTAATTTACCCCAAACATATAAGGTTTCCTTTTGTTTTACAAAAACGTAGTCATTTCACTCTTCTTAGCCATCACTACATTCGCACTCATACATAAAATGCATTTCACCATCAATTCAATTCTTTCCCTTAAATGTATTTGCTTCAGCAGGATTTTCCATTTCATGACCTTGTTTATATAAATTATTCGTTTAATATGTAATTTTAGAGAACTACAAATTATTTGAAATATATGTGTGTGTTGTATAAATGGTACTTATGTAAATCATTTAACAAGTATTTCGAAACAGTGTCTCCATAAGTAAACAATCTTCAAAAACCTTTTAAATTCTTAGATACTCAAAATCAAGTTACCAATTTTATTCTCCCGATTTATCCCATTCAAAACGAACCATATTTTTTTTCCCATATTAAATAAGTGTATCACAAAAGTTTCTCCCTGATTTCCAATCTTTGAAATTTTTGAAGCTTTTCAACTAAATCGAATTGAAAATTGGTTGGTTGTCAGCAACTTCCTTTCCAGCTGAGAGAGTTGGTAATTCAATGGGCTAATTGTCTTCGAAGGCTCCCAAAGTTATTAGGCTGTCTAAAGCATTTGAAAAAAATATGCTTGAATTATTCACCACTGGAGCTGTTGATGGCGAATCACAGCACCCCTGAATGTCTGCAACTCGATGGGTTGAGACTCTCAATGCGATTGCATAACATGGAGCTTTTCCCAAGTGTGGGACCTTGCAAAATCAGAAAATCTCTCCGGATGAAGGCCGGTTCCTATTCCTCTGTTCAGATGCACACGTAAAATGCAGAGGGTTTACTCAAAACCTAAACTAACTTTCCAAGGGGACAGGGTAAGAAGATGCATAAAATAAAACCTAAACTACAAAGGTGATGCACCGAGGAATGAAGAAACATCTATCTTGCCAATAAACACAAACCATTAAAATGTAATGCAAGATCATACACAGATGACAGATTTGCAGTGAAAGATCAGGGAGATGCAAATGAACACAGAGAGGATTGAGAATCATCTACATACATGCATTATTTTCTCCAAAGATTGATACAATACACCACAAAATGCTAAGAGGCAGAGTTGCATTACAATTTTAGATGGGAGGTTTGAAATCCACAGATTCACCTGCCAAAGAGAAGAAGGGAGGGTCAAAACAAGAATGTCCAACCTTTAGAAAGAAGCCCCTCTTTACAATTTATAGGAAGAATGAGAGAGAAAAGAGAGAGGAATTCCAAATCTACCCCAACCACCCTAGGTTGTATTTAATTCATCTCATTATGGTGGTAGGTGAGAACCCTAGCAAACCCAAAAAGTGGCGAACTGTATTTTTAATTTTTAGGATAGAGGAACTCATAGGCTTTCCGAAAAGTCCAATCTTGTGTGAATCCGAGCTCCCTGTGAAAATTTATGCCATCAGAATATCTGGGTCAGGGTCTGCTTCCTGTCAGCGTCAGAATGTTGCGCCTCCTGAAGATGTGCCTTGGCGCATCCATCCTTATGTCGACATACCCTTACATGCACCAAGGCGCCACTTTCCTCATGTCGACATATCATTTCATGCGCCCTTTCTGTGCGCCAAGGCGCAACTTTTGTCATGTCGACACATCATTTCATGCGCCCTTTCTGTGCGCCAAGGCGCAACTTTTGTCATGTCGACACTCTGTGTCACGCGCCCTTTCTATGCGCCAAGGTGCAACTTTCCTCATGTTGACATATCATTTCATGCGCCCTAAGGCGCATCCACATTTTTGTCGACATCTCCTTCTGTGCGCCTCCTGAAGGTGCGCCAAAGGCGTGAATTTTTTCATGAATAAATGTTGGGTTTTGAGTTTCCTTTGATTTCCATATTCTTCCGCTTGTCTATATCTACCCGGGGGGAAGATATATACAACATGAGCATCTGCCTAAAGAGTTTTGTCTACTCCACTCACTGGAGCATCTGTACTTAGGAGAATGTTGATTTCTACTGTCGCTACCTACTCATTTTGGAGATTTGATGAACCTGCGGGATTTAAATTTGGATAAATGTGAGGAATTGAGGATGTTGCCTGCTTCTTTTAAGCAGCTGAAACTCCTCGAATATCTCTATTTACGTCACTGTTTGAAGCTCACCTTAAACAACGACAATCTAGAAAACATCACAAAGCTCAAGGTTTTGAACGTTTCATATAGTAGGGAATTGCAAGAGTTGCCTCACCATATCACAAATCAGGCATCTTTGAAAGAGCTCATTCTATTTGGTACCAGAATGAGCTCTTTCAAAGATATCACTTCATGTAGACTCGTGTCGGAGCCTTGAAAAATTAGAAGTTAGTGAATGTCATCATTTAAGGGAGATTGAAACCCTGCTAACGGGACTTAAGTTCTTCGTGTTGTCAAATCGTAAGATGCTGAAAAACAGAAGGGGAAATCATTTCCTTGTGAATGTGCAAAGGATACAAATAGAAAGATGTCCAAAACTAGATGAGATGCCGAGTTTGGCTGGTTTGGTTTCCTTGAAATATTTTGTAATCGAAGGTTGCCCAAAATTGCAGAAACTAAAAGGCTTACAACATTTGAAATCACTGGAGACGTTGAATGCAGACACCAGGTGGAAGGCAGAAAGTTTGGAGGTGAGATTGAGTAGAGTAGATGTGGTAGCGGACAACAGATTAGCCTTCCAACCTTTCTTACAAATACCAATACAGGTGATACATTTAATTATAACTATTAAATTATTATTCAAATCTATGTTTACTTTGTTTATCTTCTAAAATGATCTGTAATTGATTTGCAGAAGTGGCCATGCGAAATGATAGTATGTGGAAGGGAAGCCCATGATGCATGCTCAACTTTAGATTCTCTCAATTTTCCCTCTCTCTCTCTCTTTAATTTGTTGTTGGAGGATTCACTAGTGTCCTATAATATGGAGTTAAACTGTCGGGAAACACATGATATGTCCAATACCGCTATAATATGTTTTATTATTCATATGGATGTTGGGAACGAGATACTCATTAGTGCAGGAAAGCTACTTTTGTCAATTTTTATTGAAAGTGGAACAAGGGTGTTCATAGGTGTCTACACTCAAGGTTTAGGGGTAACAACGCACAGTGACTATATATCATCACTTTTCAGGCGCATGAAATTTTATAAGGGAATATTAATGGTGGGAGTTGAAAATAGAGTTATCCAAGTTTTAAATGAGCTCTTCCAAATTTGTGAAGGTTGACATCATTTCAATTTAATATTACTCTATTCAGTATATTATACAGATATCGATGTTTATAGAGATTACGAGTGGCCAATGTAAATGATGAGTGCGGAGGCTTTTAATAAAAAAAAGAGGGGAAAAATAAACAAGAAAAAATGCAAGGTTTTTTAAAAATAAAAATATATGCTTATAAACTATGTTATTTATATATATAGTCTTTTTTTGTGAGTATAATAACATCTCAAAAAATATAGAGGAAAAACTTCATTTTTAAAAAAATAATAAATAATTATCTTATATATATATATATAAAGATAAATGTGTGGATATAAACTATGTTATTTATGTATGTACTTCTTTTTAAAATGATTGGCAATGGCATCTCAAAAACATAGAGAAGGAAAAAAGAAGCAAAGACTGCATATATTTTTAAAAATAGGAATTAACTGTTCTACCATTTAAAGACAAAATATATGGATATAAACTATGTTATTTATATATGCACTTCTTCTTAAGATGATTGCCAATGGCATCTCAAAAAAATAGAGAAGGAAAATAGAAGCAAAAAATACATAATTTTTTAAAAAGAGGAATTAACTATTCTAACATTTGAAGGCAAAATGTATGGATATAAACTATGTTATTTATATATACATTTTTTTTAAAGATGATTGCCAATGGCATCTCAAAAAATTAGAGAAGGAAAAAAGAAGCAAAAAATGCACAATTTTTTAAACATAGGAAGTAACCGTTCTAGCATTTAAAGGCAAAATTTATGGATATAAACTATGTTATTTATATATGCACTCTTTTTTTTTTTTAATAAATTGAGTAACTTTATTCCACAACTCAAGAAAGGATAAATTTTATGGTACAAATGATTGTGTATTCACATTATTTTTTGGTCTCTTATATTTGTTCTTTAGATATTTGTGTGTGTGTGTGTGTGCGCGCGCGCGCGCACGCGCGTGAATGCATGTGTGTATGTATATGCATATATACACATCCAAAATAAATATAACATGACATTTTAAAACATGTTTTATTAGTCATGTATATTAATTGATTTTATTTTTATGTAGGATAGGTTTCACCTCAAACAATAGATAAATGTACTACTCAATAATAGTTGTCATGTATCCTTTGATAAATTTTCAGATAATTGTTATTTCATTTTTGTAAAATATGATATTTATCTTTTCTATTGGTCAAAATAATTTCCTAACCATATGACAAAATAGTGAAAACAACTACTTTTAGCTAGGCAACGTGAATGTGCCATGTGGTACATATTTTGGTTAGAATCTTGGAAAAAACATTTTATAAAAATGTGTTTGTGGATTATAATATTTGTAAGGTGTATGCTAGTATATGCAATCCAAAACGATATTTTATGGATTATTAAAAAATGAATTTTCCCTTTGTCTTGTCAATTTTCTCAAATATGGACAACAATGTATAATGAGTTTCATTAAAACTTTGTACACAAATGAAAAGAAACAATGATAAAGAGAAAGGAGTTTATTATTTGGTGAAAACATATATCATTAAGTTAGTTATAAACTTTATTGGAAACTAATAGATCAATGAAAAATAAGACATGTTGGAGAGAATTTTCGCACTAAACAACACACTTCCTAAAAAGTAAAACAATCCTTCATTAGATAACTTTGACATGTATGATCATGTTTTCGAGCACATTGTATAGGCATGTGGCTAAACTTAGTCGTTTCCTAGAATGTACTAGTTAAATTAGGTGTTGTAACTTGAGTACTATTAATAGCTCACAAAATACTAGTGAAGAGAAAGTCCCCACTAGTATAAATATTTTATATGAGGTTCATTGTCAGGGGGGTAGAGTTTTGAAGTGAGAAAATTGGAATAGTTAAGCCTTGTATCTTTTATAGAGCGGAACACTTACTACTTGTAGACACCTATAATTACGCCTAAGCAATTTAAATACTTAAATTGCGCTAATTATCTCCTTTTCCGTAAATAGACAACATATCTTCAAAAGCACTCATTTTCCCTCATATCATCATTAATTAATTACACTAAGCTAATTAATTAAGTTGCCTATCTAACAAATACCCTAATTAACGACCTTCCATTAATAAATCACCCCTTCTACCGAGACTAATTAATTATTATTAATTAATTAGTTTTCCCTTCCATTTAAACAATAAATCAATATTTAATTGATTTAATCCCTTTCTAATAGCCTAAATCGTACTAATATTCCTATAATTATCTTCTATAAGCTTATATCTACCTATTAGTTAATCACATTTGATTAATTAAAACATCCCCAACTCCCATGACTTACTAAGCATAAATTAAACCCTTTTAAAGTAAGGTTACCTTTAATAAAGCAACCTTATCCATTCCTAATCATGTTTTACCTTTATCCCACATGCAAAGGGATGAAGTGTTTCCTTTATCCATTGGGCTATATAAGGAGCCCTCCTTCTACCTTTATACCTACACCTAAACTCCTTAAGAGAGCAAATGCAAAGCATATAACAAAGAGACTAAGAGCTTGCCTTTTGTTTTCTTGAGAGGTCACCATTGTTAAGAGCTAAAGCTTCATATTCTTGCATTCTTTAACGATCAAACAAATAAATTTTTGATTGCCATTGGAGCTAAATAGGTCCATTCATTTTTTTTGGTAATCTAGGAGAGTAGAGATGTTAAAATAGCATGCATATTTTTGATCTCATGTTTTCAAAGTTATAATGTTAGTTTAGATCTTGCTTAGTTCTCTATCTTGATGGTGTTTATACTTTTGTTTTTGCTAAATTGTAGAACTATTTTAGGTGGTATTTCTTGCTTCATTTGATTTAGCATTAAGCAAAGTATACATGCACACATTTAGCACGCCTGGTGGGACTTACTCCATTTTCCTTTGCACTTAATTTCAAGTTTTTGTAGTTAAGTTTCATTTTTTGTTACTAACCCTCTTTTACACATGTTGATCAAACTTGTTTTTCTTAACTTGTTTTGTTGAGTTTGCATGTGTTGAGTCTTCCTTGTAGGTATAAAGGAGGTGAAGTGCTGTAAAAATTGGAATTGATGGAAAAATTTCAAGATTTCTCCATGTTTTCATTTTTAGAGCTTACTTTTTCAACATTTTACATACTAGTTTTGTCAATTTTTTGAAAATTTTAAACTCTTGAGCATGTAGGTTAGTGTTTGATAGTGTTGAGTCTTCTATTTATATATTAATGTGGTGGGTTGCTGTCAAAATTTAATCTTGGTGAGAAAATTTCAAGATTTCATCATGTTTTCATTTTTAGAGCTTACTTTTTCATCATTCTACATGCTAGTTTTGTCAATTTCTTAAAAAATTTAAACTCTTGAGCATGTAGGTTAGTGTTTGATAGTGCTGAGTCTTCTATTTACATATTAATGTGGTGGGTTGCTGTCAAAATTTAATCTTGGTGAAAAAATTTCAAGATTTCATCATGTTTTCATTTTTAGAGCTTACTTTTTCATCATTCTACATGTTAGTTTTGTCAATTTCTTGAAAATTTTAAATTCTTGAGCATGTATGTTAATGTTTGATAGCGTTGAGTATTCTATTCATATATTGATGTGATAGGTTGTTGTCAAAATTGGATCTTGGTTGGAAAAAATTGTCCATTTTGCAGATTAAGAGACGTTTTTTTGACATTTTTTGAGTGCATGTCAAGTGCATACCCGTGAGCATAAGAGCATATGCATAACCCATCTTCTGAAGGCCATAACTTTTGCTCCTGAACTCGAAATGACTCCATTTTTTTTGCGTTGGAAAGGTATTGAAGTTAAATATGCAATTAAAATATAAATTTGGGATTTATACTTACAGAAATTGTAGGTTTTTCTATTAGTTTAAAACTGGTCAATTTCTAACATGTCTAATGTTTTGATGAATGTTGTATTTCCATGCTTACTCGATTTAGACCAAAGCGTGTGTATGATCTTCTCTTGCACCTTTTGGTGATCTTGAGAATCAAAAACAACTTTGATTTCTATCTTTTTAACATTGGGATTAAACTTGGAAATTTAATTATTCATTTTGCTTAAGGGAATAAACCTTTTACAAAGCATTTTTCAATGGTCCTTTGATTTGAAGTTTTCCATTTCTATATATTTGGGATAAATTTTGTGTATGCTCTTCTCTTGCACCTTAGGGTGATCTTGAGAATCAAAAGCAACTTTAGTCTTCATTTTATAACATTTGGTAAATTAGAAACTTCATCTTTCACTTTTGGTTTAGGGGAATGAACATTTATCAAGAATTTTGTATGGTTCATTGATTGAAAATATTTTCTTTACTTTTTAGTTGGATTATTTGTTGTGTATGCTCTTCTCTTGCATCCTTGGATGATCTTGAGAATCAAAAGAAACTCTTAATCCTCTTTTAAATAATGTGATTTTCTTGGAGAACTACTAACGCTTGAGTGCAGAACCTAAAAACATTTGTTAAAGAAAGAAGGAATCAAAACGAAATAAAAAACTACTAATACAGTTGTTATATAGGTTGCCAAAAGGTGTTCAAGCAAACCACACCTAATTAAACAAGATAAAAAGAATAACATATTCAAAACATTGTATTACAAGTTTCGGAAAAGGGTACATCCCTCTCCGCTCAACTGGAACATAACCCCTTTGGCAGAATGCCTTAAGCTACAACAATGGGGGTGGTTCTAGGAACCCTAAAGTAGTCCACACAAGAGGGAACCTTGTGGAAAAAACGGGAAGTTCTCCGCACTACCTACTTGACTAGTGATTCCTTTATGAGATAGTGTTACAGGTTGTCCGTTGTGGTGACCCCAATGATAGTACACGTAGACACACTAGTTGCCTACTGTTCTTGAAGGGGGTAAAGTAAAGCCGAGATACTCCCAAACTAGTCAGTGCAACTTTTTGGGTAAATCACGCTTGCTCGTGGCAACTTTGTAACACCTAGGGTGAGAGAACCACCTAGGAGAATATATTTTGGCCAGGAGCCCACTTTGACCAATCTAAAATAGTGTTGAGTTGTGAATCATATTTTCATTAAGAAACATGTGGCACGTTACTTTCGCCTAGTTTTTACTTGCCTTAGGGCGAGGTGAAACTCTGCCAAAGTGAAGCTAGCATTTTTCATCATTCTTTTGATTTGTTTCCTTCACATTCTTTTGACACTTTGTTGATCAGAAGGAGAGTGACTACCTTTGTGTTACCAATCGATTGTCTCTGCCACTTTTTTGTCTGTTTACGCCCATCCATGTTTGCGGCTGGGTAAGTTAAACATCTAAAGTGTGCGGAGGCATATTTATATCATTGGTAGCCTTTGTGATCTTAATACCCACGTCAAGATCATCATCATATTTCAGATTAATTCATCATTTGATCTCCCTTTGACGTGTTACCTTGTGTGCATTGTCTCGACACAATTAAGATACTTATGTCATGTTTTTCATAAATGTGATCTAAGTATCTGCATTGTGGCATTACGTTGCGCACATTTTAACACATCCTCAGTATACCTTGACTTGGTTTGGCTTCAAACATTGTCCAAAATCTTGAAGAGTGTCACTTACTTTGTTTGTGTCGTTTTGATACCACTTTGACACTAATATCTCGCTTCTTCGTAAAGATTGATTAACGTGTCCAATTGGTGTGGTTATGTGGCTTACGTTTGTAATCCTCACCCTATAACATTTAGGCCTGGTTGGTCATTAAACTTTTCATGGTATCCTTTGATTGGGAGTCACATCTACCCTTCGTTAATATTTACGCCTTGTTCATTTCGAGCTTGACGTAAATATTGACATTGTGTTGATCATTTTTGCATCAGACTATCACTTTGCACACGCATTTTCATATGGTGTATTTCCTTGTTGATTGGATTTGGGTTTCACACTCACATGATTGTTCCTTGTGATTATTCATTTAAAAAACTTATTTTCTAGGACAATCTCTCTCGATCTCATAGATATTGTGTCATCACGATGTCTATTTTCCTTAGACCTTCTTGAGAAAATCACGCACACATATCAATACTTACGAAATGTCTAGTTGGTTGTCCTTATGCTACCCAAATCGACATGTCACTTCCTTCCCTTTGAAGGAGTTCCATCACACTATCTAGATCTATACATTTGTGCTTAAAATAACGCCAAAAATGACTAACTATCGCGCGGTTCCCCATACTTACAAAAATATAGAACCTAGGTTCAGCAATTCAAATCATAGGATTCCCATCACAACTAAACCTCGTTTGGTTCTTCGTGCTAGAGAGCCCATACGGGTAACTCGTTCCCCACCTTCATCTCATAGTTGATGGTATGATTTGGGCACGTCTGATCCAAATTATTATTCGATTTCCCCCCACTGTTCTTCTAATTCTAATCCAAACATTTCCTCTTCTTCTGAGGATTCCAATCCAAATATTTCCTCTGACTCTTCTGAGGATTCAGATCCAAACTACTATTCGGATTCATCTAATTTGACTCCTAAGTCATCTAATGCGACTCCTAAGTCATGGTCCTCCCTTTCTTTGCAGGATCCTCTTCATCAATCATCTAATGTGACTCTTATGTCACGGTCCTCCCTTTCTTCGTAGGACCCCTTTTATCAGTCACCCCAACAACGTCTTCTTCCTTTGAAGATACACGTAACTCCAAATCCCTCCAATCAGAAGTATAATACAATTCTTGAATTGTGGTCCTCTCTTTCTTCGCAGGACCCTTGTCATCATTCATCTAATGTGATTCTTGAATCACAGTCCTCCCCTTCTTTACAGGACCTTCTTCATCAATCACCCCCATGGAATCTTCCTTCTTTGAAGATTTGTGTGACTCAAAGTCCTTCGAGACAAACATCTGAATCGACCCATGTGTCGCAATCTACAAACTTTGGACTTAATCCTACTATTTTACATACGACATACCATTGTATAGGTAGGTCCACACCACCTTCTTCTACTCCTGAGACATCTAGCTACACATATTCTTCGTCCCCCACATCATCTTCTTCTATCAATAATCATCAAACATCTTCTAAGTCTTCCACACCAAGTGAACCTATTTCTTCCAATAAACCCCTAGGGATTGATCAACAACTCATACTGATTGATCTCTTTCAGAATGAAAAAATAGTCAAGGTATTTATAGGGGCATATGAAGATATTCCTTTAGTATATTACAAAAAAGGATTCTCTTTAGACTTTGATGCGTCTGCATATTGTGAGGAAAAGGTTGATTCCTTTGATCAAGAAATGGAGGAAGAGCCTTAGATCATGCAACTTGATCCTCCTCTTATTCTTCCATCTTCACATTCTTCATTATGTGATGAAACTCCTTGGTCTTG
This sequence comes from Taxus chinensis, assembly GCA_019776745.2. Taxonomy (NCBI): domain Eukaryota; kingdom Viridiplantae; phylum Streptophyta; class Pinopsida; order Cupressales; family Taxaceae; genus Taxus; species Taxus chinensis. Next base: position 379,189,910 of record CM034155.1, on the reverse strand, counting down.
CATTGATCCATGGCCTATCTTTTCATCACCCAATAACTCTTTATCTATCATAATTCCTCAATCACAATCTCTTATGGGGTCAACGCCAAGTAGCCCTTCATCTTCATCTAGGTGTGGGTCACATTCTAGTAGCCCTCCCTCTGCTATTTGTGGGACATTTTCGAGTAGCCCACTATCTTCTATTCTTGGGGCACGTCCAACTAGCCCCTTGTCTTCTAGGTATGGATCACCCCCGGGTAGTCCATCATCTTCTATTCTTGGGCCACATCCTAGTAGCCCATTATCTTACATCTATGGGTCATGTCCTAGTAGCCCTTCTTCTTCTATTCTTGGGCCACATCCTAGTAGCCCTTCGTCTTCTATCTATGGGTCACGTCCTAGTAGCCTTTCTTTCTCTATTCTTGGGCCACATCCTGGAAGCCCTTCATCATCTTCTATCAGTAGCTCAGCTCCTGTAGCCCCTCCTCTTCAATTCTTGGACCATATCCATTTCATCCATCACATTATTCTTCTACCAAAGATGGTGGCAAGCCCATGGTCATTTCTCACATCAGTTCTAAACGTCCATGTTCACTTTCTTCTCCTTCTCAGGATCAGACAAGTCATGCATTAGCTTATAAGAAACCCAAACAGTTTCTTAATCAAGCTCAAATAAAAAATGTAAAGAGCTCTATAGCTCCCAACAAATCAAACAATCTCAAAATTCTAAATCAAGCGTGATTTAATAACACACACCAACATAACCATCAAGTATGGCACAAAGTGTGTAAACCTATGGATGGGGAATTAAATCTCCCACATACAAAATCCATGTTTTAGAACAAATCACAGTCATTTATTGAGTGTGAACTCACCTCAATCATCGAGATCGGGGATAATATCACTCTCAATAAACAAACGTGCCTAGTCTCCCTTATCAAGGAAATCGCAAACATTCTTGTTGGATATTACCACATAGAGTGACTTTGTTAGTCCCAACCTCTTAATACCATCAAAAATATAAAAAATCAAAATAATTCAAAAATACAAAAAAACATTAGAAAACACAAGAAAAATCAAAGGCACAAAGATCAAACATTGCAATCAGGTATTGTGTACACATGGATGTTTCTTTCTTCCCTTCCTTGCTATTTTTCTGTCTACAAGTCTCCCTACCATTTTCATCCCTTCAGTGATGTTTTGGTTAGCTTATTCACACGCTTTTTGTGACATTTATCTTTATGGTATCTGTTTGACCATGGTCTTTTATCACCTTGGTAAATTAAAGAACGACTGACCTCATGGAGATCCTATCACATTCAAACATCTAATAAACTTGTTGTAAAGAAATTTTGGACATATTTGTCAACACTAGCCAATGTCGTCATCACAATCACTTCCACCTCCTTCCATCAAGCCATCAGTGGTTCTTAACCCCTTATCAAAAAAGAGAGTTGAAATAAGTTTTTAGACAAGCAAAACAATCAAAATCAATCAAAAATCAAAAGCTAAAAGCTACAAAGCAAAAGCAAATTGATATATTACTCTCTCTTAGGGTATTTCTAATAAAATCTACCGGGGCTATGGATGTCTAACTGGTAGTAGAGAAATGTTCTGATTAGAATCAAATACATCTCCATCGAGGCTATGAACACCTGCTGGCAGCGAAGTAATTTATGGCTATCCTTTCACCATCCATTCACAAAATCACCTTTCACAATAAATCATTCCTACACATGGGCTAGGGTGTCTTCATCTTATTGTCTATTAAATCTTCCCTTCAAGAGGTAATAAATTCCACGTGCACACACTGGATATCTATGAGTAAATATGATTAGTATGTTACCAAGTGTCTTTTTTGGACCTTGTTCAGACTCTTACTCTAGTCCATATATCCTCTCACGATTTGTGACTTTGGCTAATCACTTCTTCATCACGAGGCTTCTAAGCTACATTCATATCATTCACATCGTTCTTCTACTTCGTTAAGAACATCCATGTGTATAAGATTAGTTTTTTGCCATGTTTTTGGGCATCTTTGTTCCCTTTCTGCAAAAATAATCTTCTCCTTCCTTTCTATCATGTGCTTTTAGGCCAACTTATGTTGGGGGCAGCCTTGCTTCTTCCCAGCACTTCATTGGTTTACGTTCACCATCATGTTGATCCTATCCATAATGGTCTTAGGTCCCACTTCTACCTGTGAAGAGTTTGCCTTTGAATATTCCCACCTAATCGCTGGGGAATTTTTGCATCTTCACCTTTTAGGTACGTACGTGGCCTTATGCGCTTGTACATCCCATCTATCGCTACGGGCATCCATGCTTACTTTTCTTCCTGTACATAGTTTCATAAAACTTTCAAAATCAACCAAAACATTCAAATATGTTAGAAAAATCATCAAAAACAAATCAAATATGTTTCAAAAAAATTATACAAATTGAAAATCATCCTACACAACGTCACTCTTTGGTTCTCACTTGTTCATGTGTGTGACTTGCAGATCATCTTGATCTACCTCCATCAACAAAAGCTAGGCTGCTTACTTCATCCGTATTCTAGGGCACAACGAGTTGCTTGGTACTATTTTGTAATACATATTACTTTTTTATCAGACCCAAGTGTACTCATTTATTCTCCTCACATGTATCATTGCTTGGGGCACCACCATTAACCCTTTTCATTAATTTACACAAGTCGTATCACTAAAGCTCAATAATAAAAACATTATATTATGTTTCTCTGTTAGTTTATCTTGTTTACTTTCTCGTATTGCATTACATTTTATATGTTGCATGGAGTTAGGCATCTTTCACTTTCTTGAATTGCATTGCATTTTATATGTTGCACGAAGTTGGTGTTTTCAGCAATGGACAATCATTCGTAGTATGGCTTTTCATGTCGTTCTACCTTTGTCGTATGCTTATATTTTTCATAAGGACCAATGACGTAGCTCTTATGGCAATAAAATGACACCGAAATTGTTCCAAATACACAACGGCTAGAGGCTAAGCTCTTCTCTCCCTTCTTCCTCCATATTCCTTCTGCATCACTTTTCTCTCACCCCTAATTTTCTCTCTCATCTTCCTGCCTCTTCCCATTCTTCTATCTATCTCTCACCTTTTTCGATCGTCAATCGATCTTCTTTCATCACCCCATCGACACTCGAGGGGGCATCTCTCACTTCTACTAATTTTTCTTCTATCCTCTTCAAAAAATTTCCACCCATCTACTATCTTTGAAGTGGCGTCACTTACGCCACCCCAAAGAGGGGCAAATGTAGACACCCATTATTACGCCCGAGCAATTTAAATACTTAAATTGCGTTAATTATCTCCTCTTTCTTGTGAATCGATGACATATCGTCAAAAGCACTCATTTTCCCTCATATCATCATTAATTAATTACACTAAAATAATTAATTAAGTTGCCTATCCAACAAATACCTTAATTAACAACCTTCCGTTAATAAATCACCCATTTTACCTAGACTAATTAATTATTATTAATTAATTAGTTTTCCCTTCCATTTAACCCATAAATCAATATTTAATTGATTTAATCCCCTTATAATAGCCTAAATCGTACTAATATTCCTCTAATTAGCTTCTATAAGCTTACATCTACCTATTAGTTAATCACCTTTGATTAATTAAAACACCCTCCAACTCCCATGAATTGCTAACCATAAATTAAACCCTTCAAAAGTAAGGTTACCTTTTATAAAGCAACCTTATCCATTTCTAATCATGTTTTACATTTATCCCACATGCAAAGGGATGAAGTGTTTCCTTTATCCATTGGGCTATATAAGGAGCCCTCCTTCTACCTTTATACCTACACCTAAACTTCTTAAGAGAGCAAATGCAAAGCATATAGTAAAGATACTAAGAGCTTGCCTTTTGTTTTCTTGAGAGGTCACCATTGTTAAGAGCTAAAGCTTCCTATTCTTGCATTCTTTAAGGATCAAACAAAGCAATTTTTTATTTCCATTGGAGCTAAATAGGTCCATTCATTCTTGTTAGTAATCTAGGAGAGTAGAAATGTTAAAATAACATGCATAGTTTTAACCTCATGTTTTCAAAGTTATAATGTTAGTTTAGATCTTGCTTAGTTCTCTATCTTGATAGTGTTTATGCTTTGTTTTAGCTAAATTGTAGAACTATTTTAGGTGGTAGTTCTTGCTTCATTTGATTTAGCATTAAGCAAAGTATACATGCACACACTAATAAGTTATTATGAATATGAATGTCACTTGAATAACATGATGTTCTTTTGTAGTTTTTTATAAATATATGAGAAGCATGTGTTTTATTCAATAATGGGATTTTCTACTTATCTGCATTAAGGTAATTACAAATTCAAGTATGTTTATTCGTTAACCAGTCCACTAAGACCATGCTAACCTTGGTGGGACCTCAAAACCTTCCTTCGTACATGTGAACGCACCCTAGCTTATACTACAGTGTGATAGGCCAATGTGAAGGGTACGGGAAACTTTTGCGCTTTTTCTATCATAATATTGTATGTATGATTACAAAGTAAAAGTATAACTAGATTCACAACATTGATCTTGACCCTCGGTATGGTCTTCGAACGATATGTCTTCTAACTGCAATTTCAAATTGACATATTTCATTGGGTCATATACTTCATCTGGGTCATCCTTTTAAGATAAATCATCTACAAAACCCTATATACATAGGTAAACAGTACCTCATTTCCTAACCTGGAAATGATAAGGAAATCTACGAGAACGCTCACTTTATAAACATTCAAAAGTCATTCAAAGCTCCCCAAATCTTATAATTACACATCTAGGGTCATTAGGGAAGCACCTATATCAAGTATGAAGCTAAAAAGTAGGTCAAGGAATTTAAATCTCATATACAAGCACTCAAACACCCTCTCTCCAAGTATTCTAGCCAGATCCAAGTCAAAGCAAGCATGGATAAAGAAAATTTCAAATTTGATTAATCTATCTAGACATCATATGTAAGGTGGAGAATGACATGTGGTTTAAGGCATTTTTGGAGTATTTCCAATGTTAGTGGGGTGTGGGATTCTCCACAACCCTTCTGATGTATTTTTGTAGGATAATTCATTCATGACTAGGGTTTGACAATGACAAAAAAATATATAAATATGAGATACCCATGAACCTACATAAGTTTACTTACATTAGGTCCAAGAGTGTACAACATGCTCAGGATTGTACAATACGGTCTTTGTAATTTTGTATGGTTTCGTCCCAAGTACATCTATAGTCACAATTCCAGTTGTGAAGGTTTTCCAAGTTTATATCTCCAAAATTATTTATTGCAAGGTCCCATATCTCTCCAAAAGTCACCTAAAATAAAATAAGTGTTAGGAAATATTTAATTAGTGCTCCATTAGTAAACAATAATTACGTGAAGTAATTATCATGTTGTAAGTATGTGTTAGTAAATTGTTATTAGTTGTTATATAAAACAACAATAACAATTATATTTGGTTAGTATGTTAGAAACAACTCATGTAAGTTAGTGAGTTGTTATAAACTACTTCCTATTATTTAGGAAGTATATTTCCTATATATGTGTAATCAATCTCAAAGGAAAGTAATGATATTATTATTGTGCTTTCATTTGGCATCAGAGCAGTCTTTTCCCAGCGCCTGTGATGGAATAAGGAAAAATCATTCGAAGGGGAAATTCATTTTTTTTGTTCCGTCTATGAGCTCAGATGATTCAACTTGAGGTATATTTGAAGATCACCGAAGATTTTAGCTAACAGTCTAGCTAGCTAATGATCTGTTACACTGAGTGAAGAGGTCATGACAGCCGTAGTCAGAAGCATTGATGTGAAGTAAGGGATGTTGACAAGATTAAGGGATAACAAGATGAAGGTTCTGATCTGTGAATGAGATCTTGGATTGATTCGCTGATTCAATACAAAATTGTCAAGATTCACAGCTTAAAACCTACCTTGGATCTGTTTCGGCCTTATTGTCTTGAATTTCCATCATTTTTCATTGCATTGTGAATTCTATGCTCTACGTGTGGGTCTCTTACTTTAGATTTTCTATCTCTCAACGGTAGCACATTAAATACAAAGGTTCTACGGTGTCTTCGCTGCATCTATTGTTAAAACTAATCACATTCAAACTGTTGTCTTCAAATTTCCTTTGCTGGGAATCAAAACCACGGATGGTTTTCACATATTCATGAGTTGTGAAGGAGAGAGAATTTGGGTTCCTTTCAGTCATGATTTGTCTAGGCGTTTTAGCAGAAAGCCTTGTCCTTCCTTGCATTGAGGAATCGACATCATAATTTTTTTCATTTTACCTTGACATTAGCACCTGGAGGAGGACGTGGTTTGCGACCTATTCTTTGTGAACATCAGCTGCGAGCTTCTAAGATTACTCCAGAATTCTCTCTGAGTTCTACAGATCAATATGCATGTGAATTTTAAAACAGATATCTACACATGTTTGTTCTTCTGTGTTGACCTCCATGTACCAGTAAGCTCATCTATCTACATTGGAAAACAAGAAATCCGTACAAATCAGAGGAGAGAGAATCATTCACATGGATTAATAATCTAAGGTATTATGTAATTTGATATTCACTTGATAGTCATTTCTATATATTTCAATATTTTGTTTTGATTTATACCATAGAAATATCCATGTAAAATTTAAAAAGTAATTTGTTCTTATTACTTTTTAAATATATAGTGTAAATCGGGAGCAATATCAGTTGAAGCCGACTCCCCTAAGAGTGCATTTTCGGTTGAAACCAACGCTCTAAGGTATAATGGACATTCCACTAGAAAAATTCAATGGTCTCAATTTTCACACATGGAAAGTCAAGATCCAGATGTAGTTGATGAACAAAAATCTTTGGAGGATAGTAGATGGAAAAGAACCAGCACCTTCAGATCCTACCAGATTGGCAGAATGGGAAACATGGGATGATAAAGCCAAAGCCATTATTGGCCTTGCCCTTTCAGACTTTGAATTACATTATGTTGATCTAGATAAAAACTTGAAGGACATCTGGGATAATCTGAGCAAATTATTTGGTTCAAAAGCAGTCAATGAAAATTTTTCCCTGAAACTTCAGCTGTTCAAGCTCAAAATGAGTGATGGAGATACAATGTCTAGTCACATCAAAAATTTACGATCTCTTCTGAGATAACTTGCAGAAGTAAAAGCTCCAGTAGACGACGAGGATGCAAAAAATATTCTGCTGAATAGTTTACCACCCAAATACAGTAATGTTGTTTTCACTCTTGGTCAGATACCTTCTAACTCATTAGAAGATATGATATCAGCTCTCCTAGCTGAGGAAAAATGGACCAAAGAAGATGTAGAAGAAGAAACAACAATGTATGTAAAAAGGAAGTACAATTTTTTTTCTAAATATAAAGAGGAAAGAGAATGTTTCTACTGTAAGAAAAAGGGGCATACAACTTCATTTTGTAGAGCTCGAGCTCAAGATATGCTTAGTGGAAAACTCAAAGGAATTGAGGCCAAATTTATTACTGAAGAAAGATCAGAGAATGAGGAAGAACAAATAAATGAAGACAGTGGCTCTGAAGACTTCTTGTACTGAGCAGGAAACCAGAGGATGGAGGCATCAAGGTTGGAGGTCACTCAGTGACCTCTCGTCAGTTGCCAACGATGGGGCCACATATCAGCTTTTGTGACATGTGTGTTTGAATTTGGTTTCAGTGCTTGGGTAGTGTGATTTCCGTCATGTGCCTATTTGTAGTGTTCTTGATTTCAATAAGTGGAAATTTCACATTGAGGGGGGGAACATGATCCAATGTTCCATTTCCATTATGTCAATTTTTTCTATGTATGTATGAGCAACAAATTTCAGCAGATTTTCCTATGTTATTCCCTACAGTGAGATATTGATGAGGGCTGATAATAGTACTTGGCACATCATGATGTGGTTGTAGGTAAACCACTTGAAAACCTTCATTTGTGGTTTGTGGTAAACCAATTGTAAAACCACCATTCTTGGTTGTTGGTAATCCATTTGCAAAACCATCACCTTGTGGTTTGTGGTAAACCAATTGCAAAACCACCATTCTCATTTTTTATTCAACTGTTTACAAAACGATCCTTGAGGTTTGTGATCATCCTGTGAAAATCACCAGATCATGAGCAGGTGTAAGTACAAAGGAAGGTTTTCCCCATGTTCGCACTAAGGGGGGGAATGTTAGGAAATATTATTAGTGCTCCATTAGTAAATAATAATTACGTGAAGTAATTATCATGTTATAAGTATGTGTTAATAAATTGTTATTAGTTGTTATATAAAACAACAATAACAATTATATTTGGTTAGTGTGTTAGAAACAACTCACGTAAGTTAGTGAGTTGTTATAAACTACTTCCTATTATTTAGGGAGTATATTTCCTATATATGTGTAATCAATCTTGAAGAAGAAATTGGAGAATTATTATTGTGTTTATTCTGTTTAAACTCTGCTGCTACTCCAAGAATAAGTGCCTTCATAAATTTGTTTTGAGCTTTCAAATTATGTGTTAGGTTGATTGGTATATGATAATTCTTTCCATCTAGTTTGAGTTATAAAATTGAGTTAGGATTCATATTATAAAATCTTTGTAAGGCCTAAAGTAAATCCAAACATAATATATACCTAATTAAATTAACCTAAAACTTAATTAATAGTTAAAAACATTCAAATAGTCAGATATAAGAAAAACATCTACCCTTACTCAATAAGGGCATGGCATCTAGGGATCACATGTTGGATGCATAAACTGAACGAAAATGATAAACCATTGAAACAAACCATTCTTTAGAGAACTATTGAAAAATAATAATTAAAGTGTAAATGCATCTATATTATTACACCGAATCATCCATGGCACATAACTAAGTCACAAAGTGTTTATGGCCAAGGGTGAGGGTCGAATCATGGGGTCCATCATACTATATTTTTATCACTCTCCATTTCATCATATGTTTGGGAGAGTGACATGTGACTTGATCCCTCTCCGAAGTATTAATCGGCATGTAGTTTAATGCTCATCATATCAATGATGGTGTGATGAGCTTATTTTTGACCACATATTCTAACCCCTTCTTTAGGTTATTAGCACAAGGCCTAGGATTACAAGTGAAGAAGAGAAATATTTTATGGATGTGAATTCATACATAAATACATATCTAGATTGGGTACATCTTAACACATTTGAATGATATCCCATATCCACCTCATATCACCATAGGATAGATTCAAAGCCTTAGGACATGTTCGACCAAGAACTTGTATAGCCTCCTATGGAGTCATATAATACACATTTCTGTATTTTGTAATTTTCAAGATAACTTGACGTAACTTTGATCCACTTAATTGTACTCAATTTCATCATGTTTTCACACCATTTTAACATGGTAGAATGCTTCCTTTGTCTAGCCATAGAACCTAATTGTACTTTCATTGATATATCCATGACATAGCTATTGGCATGTTTATCTTAATTTAAGAAAAAAATGTATTATTATTCTATTGTTTTGAATTATACTTTCACAATTAATAATACAATTACGAAAATAAACCTAATTGTTTTATTACAAAAATCTAACTATGGGAGAAATTTGTAAATCAACACTAAAACTAGCTACTATGTTAATGCTATGAAGAATTTGACAAAGTGAAGACTACTTTTGAAATGTATGTTATAGAAGAGATAAACTTGGTTTAGTGGAGCAACTTTCCCATGGGGGTTGCATTTATTATTTATGTTACTAAAATAAATAGATGTCCCAAAAAATTTACCATTTGACATGTATTCCCTTACTTGGAGTCACTAGTCAAGACGTACACTTCACACTAATGTGAAGGTGACATGACCTCATCTTATAAATTTAAGATGCAGGGGTAGTATGATAATGAGATGAAGATTTTGGTGAAATTATATACAATGAATGAGCCCTTGTGTGTGAAATTACATTACTCTATGGGAAAAAAAATATGAATGCATAGAAAGGGTTAAGTCAATGGATGAGACCATCCTTATTGAACTAAATGTGGGATCTGACATACATGAATATGAAGATTAAGGATAAAAACATAGATAGGATAAGGGTTTGTGAGAAGAACAAGATTAAGGGGAAGAACAAATGAAATTATGAGGATTATAAATATAATAAGATGGAAAATAAGTTGTACATGTATACTAATAACATCTATATGGAAAAAAACCAAAATAACATACCAACTGAAACCAACATATGCAAATACAACACTGAGTGTTTTGGAAGAGGAGGATAAGGAAGAAAATAATGTGTCCAACGGCTAAGGGAATGTGAAATAAATCAGGGATAAAAAAATGATAGAAAGTTATCATTGTAACCTATAGAATATCCCTTCTCTTACCAATCAAAGAAGCACAAATAAAATGAAAAGTATATGAAGAGAGTTGAGCCTTGTAGGATTCAACTTGAGATTGTTTGGGAGCCAGTGAAAGAAAAATATTATACATATGAAAATGTGTTTCATATGTGAGGGAAGTGGAGAAATCAAGGAAGATAACTAGATACGTGAGACAAGAGTATTCCTTTACCAAGTATTTAATTCCTAGTGGAAGGAGTTATAATGTTAATGAGGATAGATGGAGGTACCAATTACGCCACACCCACTAGGAAAAATATGTGCAACCCATGCAAATTTTTAATCAGTATTCAAGTTTTACACTTATCAAACTAGCTATAGAAAATGTGTAGCATGGAGTAGAGTTGAGGAAAAATGTGGTCAAATTGAAGGGATTTTTCATGTAGGAAAGATTAAAAATGGAAATTTCCCAAGAGGAATCCATACAACCATAAGACCAGATTGATAGGAGATCGATCTTATAAAAATATAACTTATCAATGATCAGACACTGAGCACTTACAGAGGTAAACAAATGAATGGAGAAGTTTATCTTATTAGTGTGTTACAACATAAATTTTGTGTAATGTTTATCCACATAACATCTTTAGCACATTTACATGTGGATGAGTATTAATATGGGCACTTTGAGAACTATTTGTAAGCATGAAAACTAAATAGTTTATTGAAGTTTGATAACTAGATCCAAATATGCACTAGTTGGTAGCCCTAAAGGTTATAGGAGAAGCTTAACTTATTATTTTTTTACAGCATAAATCTCCAGTCAATGCTTACTTAAATAACATGTTTAGAAATCATGCATGTAAATGAGCTTAAATATGGGGCACTTATAGAGCTATTTGTAAATATGACAACTAAATAGGTTACATAAGGATGATAACTAGATCTAACTATGCACTAGCTAGGAGTCTAGTGGGTTTTAGTAATCCTATAAATAGCCCTATGGAAGCCTCATTAATTACACAATATTGTGGAGACTCAAATAAATTGGACATTTTAAAGAGGATGTAAAAGGCACAAAATTAAGGGTTGAATAGAATTATAATTTATTCAATGCATATTGTACGATGTATAATGAATGAAATATTATAATTCGTAAGAAAAAACTTGTAATTTTCATCTATCTTAATATTTGTTTGTGTAATCATGTGCATTTTTTAAAGTTAGTTTATGTATATATTTTATTTACATTTATCAGTCACAATGTGGGGTCTCAACAATCTCTTGGTAGACCTCGTTTGACTATTTTAAGTGTTGTGCTTAATTAATATATCATTTTAGGAGTGTTATATTTGTTGTGTGTAACGGCCACAAATTCGACACATCAAAACCATGTCAAACCTCATTAATTACATAGGAAAATTATGATTTTTTTAAAAAAGGTTGCAAAGGTGAAAAACATTAGTTGCGATGTAACACCCACAAATTTGATACATCAAAACCATGTGAAACCTCATTAATTACGTAATAAAATCAAGAATTTTTTTGTTTAAAATGTTGCAAGGGTGATAAAAATCAGTTGTGATCAATTAAATTTCTGTTAATAATTTATTCACACTTATAAGCTAGTCGGAATTAAATTAATAATTAAATATTATTAATTAATATCTAAAATCATTTCAGAGTTTTAATCCTCTACTAAGGTCTCCATAAATTTTATTTTAAAATATTGAATAATTAAACCCATTATTTTACCCTTTTAAAATCCTCTTAAGTTTTCCAAGAATCATCTCCTCAGTTGCTTTAAATTTATTCCCCATAATAACTTCAACATCCACTTCCATCATTTAGTATTGTAACTATACGTTTTAATTCAAATTAATTTAATCCTTTTAGATCATTATTTAAATACCCATGCACAATATCATTTATTTAATCCCTAAAATCAAATGGAATTTATTTATTCATTACCTCATGGTAAAAATATCACTACTTCTTTTAACCCTCTAAGTGGCCCCAATAGCTAAATACACATATACCTTTTATTTAAAACCCAATCCCATAAAAATTCCCATCACTTAAAGTGTTGTAAGGTTAAATCTCTACCCTAGGATTGACACAATATGGGCCCTTAGTTTTTAGGTTTTCTCTAAAATCCCTAAAAGTCCTTATTATTATTTTTATTTATTTTATTTGTCCTATCTCTCTCATTTGCACATTTTTCATTTGTAGGTTTGGGAGAATGGGGGCCATGGAGCTAAGGAAAAACTATGGAGGATTTTGTCTTGTTTAGCTTGGATGTACTCAAAGTTTGGGGTATACTCATTATTTCGATGTGTGTGTGTGTGTGTGTGTGTGTGTGTGTGTGTGTGTGTGTGTGTGTGTGTGTGTGTGTGTGTGTGAGTTTGTACCATATATGTTGGTTATGGGTTTTCATTTAACCTCATTCTATTTTCCTTTGAATCTAAATACTTGCAAGTTTGTGTGTATATTTATATATATTTTTGTGTTTCAAAAATGTAGGTTTTATATGTAATAATCTGTTGCCTGAAATAATACGAATGAATATTCTATATAAGGTGAGTTATATATATATATATATATATATATATATAATTTATTTTAATACCCCATCCGACTGTGTAAATGAGACCCATTTCTCTGTGCATTGTTATTTGTTTTTGGGTTTGGGATGGGTGGCCATGGCCGACCCACCCCCCATATTATATATGGTTGGGTGGTTCGGTCATGGCCTCCCACCCCCTTTCATTTTGATAAAATTATTTACAACACATAGGTGGAGGAGTGGGGGTGGATGGGTTCGTTCCCTCCCAAATAATATAAAATCCTCCTTTTTTTAAAGCATGGCTTCATCCAAACTTAAATCAAAATGAAAAGATAGGTGAGGCAGCCCATGCCCATGTAAACCAGTATATATATTTTTATTACATTGCTTTTCTAGGATCATACAAAACTAATTAGGTTATAATCTTCCAATATTAAAAAAATCTAATATTGTATAAAAGTGAGTCTCTCTCTCTCTCTCTCTCTCTCTCTCTCTCTCTCTCTCTCTCTCTCTCTCTCTCTCTCTCTCTCTCTCTCTCTCTCTCTCTCTCTCTCTCTCTCTCTGTGTGTGTGTGTGTGTGTGTGTGTGTTCTAGGTTAAATGTTTTTGAGGGAATTGTAAAAGGAGAGGTAATTTTCTCTCTTTACCAAGAAACTAGTTGTTTTTGCAACACTTTTTATAAATGTGACAATAACTTGATAAAATTTTACCAATTGAGCATGTTACAAAAGGATAGGAAAAAATGGAAAATAAATCAAATTCAACCTTATTTTCATTTAAAATGCAATGAAGTATAACAAGATCATTTGAAAGGAAACACCATATCCTATATTCTTTTATATTTCCATTTCAACAAGAACAATTTCCATTGATAATTAAATGCACCTTTGATATAAATTACAAGCTTAAGGAAATGCATTTATCAATAAGAAGAAATCCTCACATTCCTCTTCCCAAAATTTTCACTTTTTAAATGAATAATATAATCATATTTCCATAATACATTACATGGATTTCAATCTTTAAAATCCAAGTTCTAAAATCCTCCCAAAACATGGGAACAACATGTAAGAATTTTAGAAATATATCTCTCTCTAACCATACATATTTCCAAGCCATTATTACAAACAAGTTTGGGATAATACATTTAAAAGAGTTCCATTGTTCTGTATAATAGAAATTAAAGATACTCCACACAAAGAGGAAGCAACATTTAAAAAATTCACAACACCTTCTATTTGCTTGGTCCCATACAAAAATAACTCCATGCAAGACATCACTTGAGCTCCTTTATTTTCTTCATCATAAAATCACAACAACAATGAAGTGGGTGTAGGAAACACTCACCTCCCAACCTTATTCCCATGAAAAGAAAAATCCATCCTTCTCATTGGCCCCTGAGCCCCAACAATGGAGCAATAAGGGACATTAAGCAACCATGAAAACTTCACATAGGCTTCCAAAACAAAACAAACACACAAAAAATACTTGTACATACATGCAAGAAGACAATATCAAGAATCCATTTACAATTTTGCAACAAAACACAAAATCTTCCAAAATAATCCCAAAGGAGTGGCGAACATGGATTCATATACTTATTCCTCCCATGTGTGATGGGGGTCCACCCAAAGCCTCCAACTGAACTTTAAAAAACACACACAACACATTTTCTCTCCACATTAAAGTATACAAATTTGATATATACACCTCTTACCTCCACATAGGTGGATCACTCCTCCCACACTCCCTACAAAAAATCCTCACATAATCCCTTTTACCTCCACAAAAATGAGCTCCACTTCCCTCTCCCAACACCACCCTAAGGCAAAGATCTACCCAACCCATACAATTCACAAACATGCACCAATTTACAACACAATAATATCACAATGCAAAAATAAGAACAAGTATGTAAGGAATATAGCCTACCTTGTCATATCATGCCTTCAATATTCCAGCAACAACCTTCCAATTCGAAGCCAAAATTTAAAAGAAATCTTCCAAGCTCCCAAGCAATAAGTCTAAGAAATTTTCCCAAAAAGGATACAAATGTATAAAGAAAGCAAGTAACCCCCAAGACTCCAAAATCACTTCTATAAATAGAAATTATGGAGAGCATGGTGAGGTGGCTCCATGTAGGATGCCACGTCACTTCTCCTCCAATCCACCTCACCTGGTCAAACACAAGGATAAATACTAATCAATAGTAAGGTGAGGATATGACAAACCTAACTTGTACACAAAACACTAAACCATGCCCCAAAGGAGATCATTTCATAGGTTTGTAAGAAAGTGTAATTAATTACCTCTTTTTTCATCAAAAGCACATAATGAGAGATATGTTTTACCCCTTACATCATAGGTAAGGTTGGTAGGTGAGTTTAAGAGGAATCTTGTTGCTCCTAATGATCCTAAAAAACAACAGGTGGGTGAATCTAATCTTGCATGTTTCATGTGGGATGAGAAGGTTAAAAGTGCAAAACAACTTTTTCTTTAGATGAAAGTAGAATTCCTCTATAAAAATAATCTTCAAACACTTGGAGATATTTTCAAGTGTTTCCATTAGAGGTTGTAAGTGGTCCAAAGAAGTTGTATGTCATGGAGGAGCTCCTTGTTATCAAAGAAGGGAAAAGGAATGAAGGAAATATAACTTTCATACCATTCACACAGGTGGAAGATCAATTGTTTGTAGATGGTAAAAAGGAGAAAATTTAGCTCACTTCATCACTTTTCATACAGGGATGTATTCAAAAACACTTCCTTGTCAAAATTGAAGCACAAAGTAACAAGAATATTTAACATGTTATACCATGTCCCATGAGGTATTTGGATTCATTGAATCAAGATGAAAAGTCACAGCTAGTCAAATTTACCTCAGAATGTGGGGGTGAGTTTCATAGTCCCAAGGATCAATTGCAATGCCTCTACGAGATAAATGAAGAGCAACTGAAAGACAAATTATTTCTCTTTCCAATTGATGCTTTGAAAATTCAGGTGGAAAATTGGGATTGTTTCAGTTTTTCACTCTTAGTCTCACCCATGTCCATTACCACATCATTTGCATGGCTTCCCATTATGAGAAAATGGTGATATTTTTCACAACCAGTTGCATGGTTTGTTTAGTTCACTTGTGCTTCTAGTTAGTGTAGAGTGGGAATAGGTTTGCTTTCAGGAGAATAAGTGCCTAGCACACCCTACGTGTTTCAATCAGGGCATGTATGTTTTTTAGCTTCAGTGTGTTTTGTTTTTTGTTTTCCCTATTGTGTTGTTCTGCACACTATTTCATCATTGGAGGTTTTATCAAGGATGATAAAATTTCAAGGTTTCAGAGAAAGGTTCAAGATATCCCCAATTCCTCAACTACTTCATTCAAAGTTCTGTAGTATGCTCTAGATTCCAAGTGTTCATTAGATTTAATATACTTCATGCTTAGAATTCCTGGGAGGTCCAAGATCGGCAATGTTTAAGGCGATTTAGGATGGGTTCATTTATTATCCTTCATTTTGTAACAGTCATTCTAAGTTCGAGATGTAGGATGCAATGATTTTTGGGTATTTGGATGTCAATAGTTTCATGGTTCAACATCACGTCTCAGATTGACAGTTATGACTCCATGCCCAATGGATAGACAAGGCTACTGGAACCATGTTTAGCAGGCAAGCATCCCCAAGAGGTCTCTAAAAAATGTTGTAATTTTTTTCCCTCTTGGACAAAAATGGATAAGGGACCGTAAATTCCTTTTTGAAGCAATTCATGAGGTGACAAGAAAAGATGATGAGGTCACAAATAAAGATGTTTAAGGTTTTTGATCTAATAATAGGTGGAAGCTCTATGTTTTCCTAAGATCACAATTGGCCCCTGTGGACTTACTTTTCATCATCTCAGGTAAAGTGGTTAAAAATTGATAAATCAATTTTAAGGTATCCCTATCTCTTCAAGCAAAAAATCCCAAAAATTTGAGGGGTTAGTGTACAACATGAAAATATTTAAATTGGGTCATAATGGAGTTAACGTGCCAACTATCTCGCTAAGAGATATGATCATTCTAAGACACCATAAAATGTGTAACCCTCAATTTTACCATTACTATCTACAATACATTCTAGAAATGAATGGCATACTTTCTGATAATGACTTGCATATGGTTTGTCAAAATTATGTAACTACAAATCTCATGATCAAACATGAGAACCTATTAGCATAGCATATCCCATTTTACCATTTTTGTTTCTCACTTAGATGGTGTTACATTCATAAAATTAGCAATATACTTGTCATACAGTAACCCACCCTTATTTGACCTTAATTCCGTGCTACTATCCCATTTTTGTTTCTCAAGGGAGATTGAATTAAAATTTCTACATGAAATCCTCCACTATATGAATTCTAAGAAATAACAAAAGAAAGGACACTACATTGCAAAATCGGATGTAACTTCCTATTTGATAAACCTATTGCATACCATCAAAATTGAAAAGGTATCATAAATCACGCATCTGAATCAGAGCTAAGAGATGACTTGATTAGTCAAGCCAGTGATGGAGCTCAGGTATATCGAGCATGGGAGTACATAGGAGTGTGCATCAAGCTGCATAAATCAAACTCTGTGTTGGAGGATCATTTATTCGTAGTAAAAGTTTGAGGAAAATGCACAACAAATGGTGGTAGTGGAATGAAGCTAAGTGTAGGCTCAAAACGTTAGGTGAAAGCATTGCAAGTGGTTCAAGCATGAAGAAAATGAGGTGAGTTCAGAATTCGCAAAGTGTTTGGTTAATTATTCTTTACCTTTATTAATTATGCATTGCATATTAATAAGTTTAATTATTTATTGGTTATATGGTTATATTTTTGCATAACCATCTAATTATCTTTATTATGCATACGGGTGTTGTTATATTGTTTTAACAATATTATTGTCATTATTCATTTATGCTTCCCATGTGATATTTTTGAAGCTTATGTAATCATGAATATTGTTGCACCTATGCAGTTTATTTTCTTGCGTGCATTCAGCTATATAATACCTATAAGTATTGCAACTCATATAAATGTAATTTGGTTGATTGAAATTAATAAAATCCATCAGGCTTCCACCATTTTTGTTCAATTTACATTTGGTACCAGAGCTAGTTGAAGCTCCTGGAAAGGTTGGAGAAGGTTGCAGAGGAAGGAAAAATCTTGGAAAAGAAATTTGCTACAATGGAGAGCCAGTGTTGCCTCTAGCAGCTTCCCAGATGTCCCTGCAGACTCACAACCTCCTTTGTGATATCTAGTGGACACAGCCCCTGACCGAGCTATTTTTCTTTGATCGAGCTCATGATAGAGCTCCTCTGAAGACTGAGCCATGTATATTGGAGGTGATTTCAACAATGTTTTTTTTTCTTTGAACGGGTCGAATTGTGTGCTTTTTTTGGAAAGGCTAAGCGACGAGTTCATTCAATCATGGAATGAACATTGCGTTGGCGAGCTCCTGATTTCGTTGGTGAGTCGAGCCCAAACTACCTCTGCTCCCACAAGCCAATGATCCCATGCATTTCTTTGTGCTCTAAAATCATTAGAAAGGGACCTGTAATCAATGAGTCGAGCCAACAATTCTATTCAAACGACGGTGTGCCCATAGGCAGGTAGTGAACCATCCCTCCACATAATGACCCATATGAACCTACAAATAGCAAAATGGTGAGAAAAAAATCAAACCGGTGTATGAAATTAATGAACCTGTAATCAAACAGGCCACACAGTAATTGGTGACACTACATATTTTATTCTTGGTAAAGTGAAAACAATTTTCAAGGCAAACGAGCCATTCACCTCTAGCCAAGCCATCCCCCAACACAACCCTGTGATCTGCAATATAGCAAAATAGTGAACCAACTAATAAAATGGTGGAGATAAACAAAAAAAATCAGCGATCAAATAATACAAAGGAGTATCAATCAAATCAATGCAAATGGCGTTCAAAACACAAAGATAGAAGTTGTACATCTGTTTAACATGAAAACCCTAATCGCCTTCACACCATCACGTGCAATCCACTTCAGCAAGGTTAACATTTTCAAAAGGTCAATCATTTTTAAACTTATATAAAATTCATTTTCTTTAATTTATATGCATAGTGCATTGATCACCTCAGTGGATAGACCAAAAGCCTTGGGTGGATGAGGTTTGGGGTTCAACCCCTACCCCCAAAACATTAGTTTTTAAACAATTTCACTTTAGTGGAAAAACTGGTGAAACCACAAACTGTGGAGGAATTTTTAGTGGAAAAATAATGACTAAATTGCTTAGTCATAACTAAAACTACCCCTAAAATTTTAGCGAGAAAAGCCCTAATTTAGGGTAAAATTCTTTTTTCTCCTATTAGGCCTATTTTTTCATTCTGAACAACATTTGCAAAAGGGGGTACACCAAAAAATTGCATTTTCAGCTATTTTTTAATAATTTTTGGCATAGAGGATCATTCTAGGCTTCGGAGGCCACCAGAGCCGCAAAACATTTTTTTTCCTGCCATTCAATTTTTGAAAAAAAATTAAATGTAATTGCATGCTTCAGTTTATTGTACTAATCTGCAGGTTGCCATAATCAACTACAAATATTGTAACTGCTCAGAAACAGGCAGACAATAGCAATAAAAAATAGTAAAAATTAGTTCTAAAGCACTCACGAGATCCTAGATCTCATTCGTAATGTTCAGTATATACAGTGCCTCTGGGAATCGCTTACGAGTAAAGTCGTCACGACTACTACTACATTTAACACCTAATATAGCTGCAATAACGTCATTTGGGCATCGACCATTTAAATCTACAGGGAGTAATAAGGTCAAAGTGCACACACTATGAGCCATCCCATCCGTTTGTGAATGATTGCACGACATAAATCTGGAATGAGAAATTATCCCAGTATATAGTGATGTTACGTGCATGTATGAGGATATTTCTTTGAGTCGGTGCCAATAATCACACAAATCCCTTTCATTACTGTCTTGGTACCACGTATTGAATTATTTCATGTACGTTAACGAATATTTTGTGTACCACCGGGTATATAGAAAGGGCGAGATTCTTCCAAATACCACCGGGTATATTAGAAGCGCACGTATATACAAAGAATTGGTATATCATAATGACTGTATATAGATTAGGAGACCTTATACTTGGAGTGCTAAGAGCCAAACCGTGTTAACGATTTCTGTAAAATGGGAACTAATGCCCCCAAATGTTTTCCTCCAGATTCAAAACTACTCAGAGGAAGCAACTATGCTGCATGGAAGACAAAAATCAAGACACAACTTGAGTTTGAAGAGATTTGGACTGTTGTGAATGGTACTATGACCAGATCAACTACCGATACAACAAAATAGAGATAGTTTGATAGAGAAGATCAGAAATCCAAACTCATCATTTTGTTTGGAGTGTTCGATGATGTGTAACCCTACATTTGAGATGCCAAAACATCCAAAGAAGCATGGGATAAATTGAGCATAGTATATGAGGCCAAAAACAAGAATGTCATACTGAATTTGCAGAGTTAGTTACATACACTGAAGTTCAAGCAGAATGAGAAAATATAAGCTTTCTTAAGAAGAGTTGTAGAGTTGAGGGCTTCACTTCCAGCCATGGGAGAATTGGTCACAGATGAAGCTCTCATTCCCATTGTTCTAATATCTCTCCTTTCTTCTTACTGCATTTTTGTCACAACACAAAACTTGTCAGATATAACAGTTAGTTCTGACAAGCTAGTAAACCTACTGCAACAAGAGGAAGCCATAGACAACAAGGATTATGAAGAGGAGAAGGAAATTTCTTCCCATCAAAAATGGAAAGGAAAAGGTAAAGGAAAACCTAATTTCTATCAAAAGTACCAACATTAGAATCAGTATCAACATCAAGGGGAAAAACAATAGAAGAAGCAATGTCCAAGTTGTAAAAGAGGACATGACTTAAAATATTTTTGGTATAATACTTAGAAGAAAGGTTCATCAAGAAACTTTGGACCTCCACAAAAATCTCACAAGGGACATTCTAACTAAAATCAAGGGCAGAAAAAGGGAAACTAGAAAAGAAGACCCCGTCAACAAGGAAATATTGCTGAGCAAGAAGAAAATTCAGATAACGAAGACTTTTTGTACACTACTCGATCAAGTGAACCATCCACGTCATCTAGTGATGTCTAGTATTTTTATTTGGGAGCCACTCGACACATGATTGGCCATAGAGACTAATTTACTTTAATGAGGGACACGCCATTGAAAAATCATGTTTCATTGGGAGATGATTCTTCATATACAAATCAAGGGATTGGGAACATTTCTCTACCCCTTGGTTCACAAAATTACAGACTATCAGATGTCTTATATGTCCCTGGGTTGACAAAGAATCTTCTTTCAATTAGTCAACTCCTAGATCACAACTTTAAAATTGAATTTGATAGTCATTCCGAAAAGAAAACATGTTTGATTCGAGAAAAATCACGAGGCTCGAAAATAGTTGCAAAAGCCTCCAATGTGGGACGTATGTTCCAATTTGATTTTTTCCACAGATATGATCAGGCACTTGTGGCTAAGAACTCTACCTCAGCACAATTATGGCATCAGAGACTTGGTCATGTTAGTTTCAATTATCTCAAGACATTATGCTGATGCAATATGGTACATGGGCTACCATATCTTTAGAAGGATACATACAAGTGTCCTCATTGCCTAGTGGGAAACTAACACATAGCTCATTCCAGAAGAGTACATATTGAGCTCATGGTAAGCTTTATCTAGTTCATACAGATCTTTTTGGTCCAATGCAACCAAGTCATTTTGCATTTTAGTAATTCATGCTTTGTGTTGACGACTATTCATGGAAAATGTGGATTTTTTGTCTTCGCAAGAAAAGTGAAGCTTTTGAAACTTTCAATAATTTCAAAGTAGTTGTTGAGAATGAAACTGGTCATCACATCAGATCTCTCTGCTCAGATAGAGGGAGAATTCAACAGTAATGAGTTCAAATACTACCTAAAAATTCATGGGATTTTTCAATAAAAATCATCTCTATACACATCGTAGCAGAATGGTGTTGTTGAGAGAAGAAATCATACTATCATGGAAATGGTGTGATGCATGATCAATGAATCTAGACTTGCAAAGACATTATGGGCAGAAGCAACAAAGAAATTAGTGTATTTGTTGAATAAAGTGCCCACATTTTCTCTTGACGAAGTAACACCACAAGAAGCACGGTCAAAGAGGAAACCATCTACTGCACACCTTAGAGTATTTGGGTGCAAATCAAGTATGCACATACTAGATTAGAACATAAATAAAATGGACACAAAGTCACATAAACTCATCTTCATTGGGTACAATGAAGAGACTCTTGGGTACAAATTGATGGATCTGAAGACTAGGAAATTCTACACCAACAAAGATGTTGATTTCTTTGAGAAGAAGGAAGTAGAGTCTCCTCCTCCAGACTCACCTGATGTAGATTCTTCACCAGTTGTAAAAAATGAAGTTGATGTTCCCACAGATGATGAAAGTGATGATGGGGATGATGGTGATGATCTGGTAGAACCATGACCCACGGGAACATTTTAGTGTATGCCCAAGTGGTGTACTAGCACATTACAAGATGCAAGAATGGATGCTCCATCGGATAAATCCACCCTTAGGCCATAGACTCACAGTAAAGAAAGAGAAGAAGTTAACTTTTCTTTGATGAGTAGATTTATTGAATCTGATGATCCCTCTATAGTATAGGAAGCGCTACAGTGAAAAGCTTGGAAAGATGCCATGGACTCTAAATATCAGTTAGTAATGAAAAATAACACTTGACAGGTTGTCAATCTTCCACCAGGGAAGAAACCCATTGGATGTAGATGCGACAATGGACAAGTATAAAGTGAGACTAGTAGGAAAGGGGTATGCACAAAAAGAAGGCATTGACTATGAGGAGACATTTTCTCCCACAGCTAAGATCAAAACGATCAGGATGATCTTTTCTCTAGCTTCATAGTTTGGTTGGAAAGTACATCAAATGGATGTAAAAGTGCCTTCCTAAATGGATATTTACAAGAAGAAGTCTATATGACTCAACCTGAAGGATATGTAGTACCTGGTCAAGAAAGAAAGGTATGCAGACTCAGGAAATATTTGTATGGCCTCAAACAGGCACCCCAGGCATGGTACATCAAAATTGATGAGCATATCATACAACATGGATTTGTTAGAAGTACATACAATCCCAATCTTTACATCAAAAAGCAAGGGGGGGAGATTGTGATTGTCGTTTTCTATGTCGATGATCTAGTCATCACTGGAAATTTAGTGAGGATGATCAATGCAACAAACAAAGATCTTAATCAATCATTCAACGTGATAGATCTCAGGCTAATGCACTAATTTATTGGATTGGAAGTATGGAAGAAAGAGAATCACTTATTTGTTTCTTAGATGAAATATACCAAGACAATGCTCAAGAAATTCAATATTATGGATTGCACACCGATTGCTACACCTATGGAGAATAGATTATAGTTATCTCATTTAGATCCATCTCCTAAGGTAAGTGCTACTCTCTATCGACAGTTGATTGGGAGTCTCATTTACCTTACCTACACTAGACCAGATATCAGATTTGAAGTAAGCTATCTATATAGGTTCATGTAGGAACCCAAATTTTGTCATTAGAAAGCAACAAGGCGCATCTTGAGATATCTCGAAGGATTAGTGGATCTTGATCTAGAATACAAGAAGAATGAAAACTTCTTCTTGTTAGGATATTCGGATTTAGATCATACAGGAAAAATTGATGACAGAAAATCTACTTCAAGATTTGTGTTCTTTATGGGATCTGGACCAATATCATGGGGAAGCAAGAAACAAAACTTTTTTGTCATTCTTCCATAGAAGCCAAGTATCTTTATGTAGGAGAATTTGTCTGTGAAGCGATTTGGCTACGTTGCATAATCAAAGGACTTGTAATACCATAGGACAAACCAACCACCATGTATGTCGAAAATGAAGGTGTTCTCAAACTTGTTCACAATCCAATTTTTCATGAAAGAACAAATAACATCGAGGTTCAGGTTTGCTTCATACGCGAGCAAGTGTTAAAGCACAACATCCAGCTTCAATTTTGTCCAACAGCTGAATAACGGGAAGATATCTTCAAAAAGTCACTTGAACATGACAAGTTCAAGTTGTTAAAAAAGTTCCTCTCCTCATCCCTTGATACAATGCACAATTAAGGGGGGGATGTTAGGTTAATTATTATTTTCCTTTATTAATTATGCATTGCATATTAATAGGTTTATTTATTTATTGGTTATATGGTTATATTTCTTCATAACCATCTAATTTTCTTTATTATGCATACAGGTGTTGTTATATTGTTTTAACATTATTATTGTCATTATTCATTTATGTTTCCTGTATGATATTTTGGAAGCTTATGTAATTAGGAATATTGTTGCACCTGTGTAATTTATTTTCTTGTGTGTATTCAGTTGTACAATACCTATAAGTATTGCAGCTCATAAAAATGTAATTTGGTTGATTGAGATTAATAAAATCCATCAGGCTTTCACACCTATTGTTCAATTCACACAGAGAAAGTAATGAGGGAAGCGGCATCTATGAGAATCAGACTCATTTCGACTCATGAGCAGGTTATAAGTATATGAGGAAGAGGCATACGAATTGACATAGTAAGAATAGCTTGAGTAATAACTCACCAAGGAAAGGCCACTGAAATACATGTCGTAGGTTCTCGTAGTGAAGGTATCCGGTTGAAAGATTTCCTACTCGAGACTAAGAAAGCTGCTAACTTGGCATGTGTGATATTCAGTATATTGAACTCATTACACATAGCCAAATGGATAGATTGTCATGGAAGTAGCTCACATTGTCATGGAGAGATATGGATTCTCACCATAGAAGTAGACTTGGGGAAGCGAATGAAATGTGATCCCTACAGATGAAAAGGAGAAGTAGCTCAATGTATTCAACTAATGGTTTAAGCTCACGGATATGACGACAGAAAGCTGAACTCAATGGTATGACATGGAATGGCTTGGAGCTTGGTTGGTATGACTGGAATTGGCAGAAGGGCGATATGTTTGCAAAATAACATAGGAAATTGGCTTAGTTAGATTAGGAAGGTATGGATTCCAATGCATTGTTGAATGGAGTAACTCGAATGTGATGCAGGTGAGGTACTCGCCAAAAACATTGAAGCAGATGGGCATCATGAGTCTGCATTTTGGAACGTAGGTGATTTGAATGAGTAATGCACGAGAAAATAAACCCGTGTAATAAGTGAATCATTGTGCCAAGATCCCAGATGTCGCCAAATGGCTCAGACAGAGCCGAGCCATGGGGTCAAAGGACAAGCTTGTATCTAGCTTAGTAGCATTGGTGAAGTCTTGGTGAATTCAGAATGGAGTTACATTTCAGAGTTCCTTCCCATTTCATGGATTTCAGAGATTTTTAATTCAAAAATCAACCACTGAATTGACAAAAATGACCTTAGAAAGCCCAAAGGCCAAAATCCTGAAACTCTGAAAATTTAGAGTTTCAGATTTTCACGATTTGGAAGTGCTATGATGGTTTGAGCTCAGTAAGCAGGGTTCGGATTCCAAAATCTGAAGATGATCTCAGTCAACTTCAAATTTCGAACTAATCATAATGGGCATCATGGTGAGTGGGTGGCATATTCAATTGAAAACCGAGTTGAATGGCTAGTTGTTTGGTGAGTGTGCCACGTAGCTCGACCAAATTCTTGGAGGTGGAGTATTCTTCGGAAGTGCTAGCCCAAGTCACTTGACACAAAGAAGGATTTCGTTGTTCAAATATAACATGTGGAGCTATGTACAAGCCATGTCGAGTCAAATGCATGAGTTCTGGTGTACATGGCGAGTGATAGTTTAATGGCTAAGTTACTTGGCTGGTGAGATGAGATGTGAGTTCAACTATCCAATGGAAATCGATTCAAGTAGTGGAATGCAAGTTGAAAGGAGGCAAGTCGAGTTGATGTGGAAGACTGGAAAAACATGAAGCTATTACATCCACTCGATAGAAATTAATAAGGAGCTCGGTCGGTAATGCTAGCAAACCATATGTTGAGTTATAACTAAGACCCTTCCCCCAAATGTAGAACAAAACTAGTGGGCCCTAAAGATACAAGGTACTTTCACATAGAATTATTACAAATATTATATTTTCATTCAATGGAGGTGAATTAAGGTCTTGAATTTATGTAGCATCATGAGACATTATCAGAGAGTTGATGGAGTATAATACCTGAGATACCAAACAAGCAAGTTTTACTCAAGAAGCCATTACATTCTCCCTGGTTGCCCATTTTTCACAAAATTATAGTCGTTGGAATTAGGAGAAAGAGAGATGCACCATGGAATCACCAAAAGATGAATTTTTGGAAGTTTTACATTCCAAATTTTCAGGTTTTCCTCGTTCCTTGGGTGGTGCCTTGAAAGGTGGATTTACAATTAATGAGGAAAACATTGCCAACAGAAGTGATTAATTGTGTCCTACATTATGGCCTAGATTCTAGGATTTCTTCCTTCTTTCTCTCAACAACTCAGAATTTTCTATAAATGTAAAAGGGGTGCTTGAGCCCAAAAAATTTAGAGTCTTTTCAAACTTCCCCTCTCTTCACAAGCTGAGATGTTGTGAATTTACAGGCTCTCAAGCCTTTCTTTTAAAGACTTTAATGACAACCATTGCCTCTTCTAAATGTATGATACATTGTGCATGTTGTTGAAGTAATAGAAGTGTGTGTTTTATGACTAATCTCATTCCTTTCATCCTTCTATACTTCTTTGTGCATCTTTTCATGTTTACAGGTACACTTTATGAGTTCAAGTTTCTATTACAAGTTATTGGAGTTCTTTGCTTATCAAGTGGTGGAGTATTGCATGCATATGAGTTTTGGTGCTTGTTCGCCCTTCTCAAGTTCATCCTTCTTCACTGGAAGACTAATAACTTGTTTTTCTGATCGAGTTTAGTAAAGGGAACGTGTTCTTCCTAGTCTGTGGTATTTTTTACCCTCTCTAATTTGCACTAGGTTAAGTTAATTTGTGGTGCACATACCCTCTTAAAATTAACCCTTCCTGAGTCTGGAAACACCCTTTATTTGGTGCATCACCATCCCTAGTATAGTTTCATTTCTTGCAAAACATCTTTCCCTAAAACCCATGAAATGTTAGCATAGGTCTAGTTAGCCATTTGTATTGCATTAGAACTATTGTAGTGCTTAGTTTAGGAAGAGGAAGCTGACATTCTCTATAGGTTCACCTCAAGCCCAAGTCCCATAGCTTGAGAGGTGATCCCATGTTACCCAATAACACCGAATGTCATTTTTACCTTCAGGACATTCGGGGGGTGTAGTGTTTTGGCGATAACACATCTCAACCTTGATAAGTCATAACATCAATAAGATCATAAGGTTAGTCCAACATCCAAATATAATCATCATCATCAAAATCAAGAACGTTAGTATATAATGAATCAATACTCGATCGTCATCTATCAATGTCTGCTAATAGTCTATACCCCCCATAATATAAGTCAGAACATACTAACAATGTCCATCTATTAATGTTTGCTGATAAAAATATAATAATAATTTCCATGTTTCTAGTCCACAATAATAAAAAATCATAGTAAGATAAATGTTGAAGAGGAGTGGGAACTATATTATGCAAGGTCAAGTTTTTCTACAAGTAAGATGGAATGACCTAAAAATCACAACAACTTGAACCAAGGTGAAATATTTATCGTAAAGTTGATTTTATATTATCAACACCACTTGCATAGTTTGAATGTCATCATTTAAGGGAGATTCAAACTTTACCAATGGCACTAAAGTTCATATAGTTGTCATGTTGTGTTATGATGAAAACATTGGTATCCTCATGAATTCAAAAGTTAATAATTGAGCGATGTCTAGAGCTACACAACATTATGAGTTTAGAAGGATTAATTTGTTTAAAATAACTTATAGTCTAAAACTACCTAAAATTGTAGAAACTAGAAGGCTTATATGCTAAAATGATTCATAATTTATTTGTAGAAATGGCCATTCAAAATGATAGTATGTGAAATGCTCAAATTTATCTTCTCTTAATTTTCCCAGTATTTCTGTCATTAATTTGTTGTTGGAGTATTCAAAAACATGGGAGACCTACCCCTATATGATATGGTTAAACTGCCTCTATAATATTTTAGTTATTTTGATTGATCTTGTAAAATTTTATGAAGCTTAGCACTTAATGGTCTTAAAAGGTCATTTGATGGATGTTTTTTATGTAATTCTTAATATCAAGAAACCCTAAATTGAAAGAACTTTATACTTATAAAATACTATGTCAAAACTAATATCTAGTCAAATATTTCCAAATTGAGAATAATCTCTTCTTATTGATCTACCTTAAGCAATGCTTGGAATGGGAAAAGAAGGATGTAGCTATTACTCTCACAAACATATCCTCACAAAAAATAAGTTTAAGTGAAAGGATTTACTTTTTCAACAAGCTTGTGGCAAGGGTTTAGTTTTGGATTATTATATTTGCAAGGGATGTGCTAGTATATGCAATCCAACACGATCTCTTTTGGATTATTAAAATATGAATTTTCCCTTTATCTCCTCAATTTTCTCAAAAATGGTGGACAACGATGTATAATGAGTTTCATTGAATCTTTGTACGCAAATGAAAAGAAATAATGATAGAGAGAAAGGAATCAATTATTTGGTAAAAAATTATATAATTATGTTAGTTTATTCAAGTTATTGGAAACTAATAGGTCAACTGAAAAATAATACATGTTGGAGAGAATTTTCCCACAAAATTACACAGTTCCTAACAATATTGTAACATAATCATCCATTAGATAACTTTGATATGTAGGATCATGTTTTGGAGCACAATGTACATTACAATGTTCTAGTTGTTTATGTTATCTACCAAATGGTTATTAGTAAATTTATATAGTATTTTTTATTTATAACTTTGTTTTCTTAAAACTAATGAGCCTTGTTTAACTATTTTCTATTTAACCAAAAAATACTTTGGATCTCTCTTGCATTTCAAGATATATAATATAAACAATTCTAATCATATATGAAATGTAATAAATTGATAAACATTGACACTCTGACAATAGTAGAAGTTACACAACTGCAACAACATGTAATGGAATAATATAACATGTTTGTAATAATTGCAGGAGTGCAAGAGGACCAAAGAAACTAAAAATAGTCTATGAAATTAATTGTAAATAAATGATAACATTTTGTTTATTTAAAAACATTTGTTGTACAAAATCATAAGAAATGACATTTTTAAAGGTCCATATCACACATGATAGCTTCCAAGGGAATTTGATAATTTTCTTTGAATAATATCATTGTTTGGTGAATGTTTTCCAATGTCTTAATTTCTAAAAGTTGGAGTTGTATTTATGCATTATGATGTAATAATATTGAATTGGGATCCTTTTATAAGCCCTATTAATGTATGTTAAACAACAAATGATCTTAAAATGGGATCCAATTAGCTTTTAATAGCCATGAAATACCCTCATGATATCTCAACATTACCTATATACCCTAATTTAAAGAGGGATAAATCAACACGCATTTTTCCCACAACATTATAAATGTCACTTGGAATTTGACAATGTGATATAATATGTGTGTAAATACTTTGTAATGAGTTCCAAGGAATTTTGTATTTGTTAATTTCTATAACTTATGATATAAACTATTTAGAGATTATTCTTAAATACGAGTCCATTTGGAAATTTCTTTTCCAAATGATGACCTAAAATTATACTCTAGGTCCACCTATGGAGTTACCCAAATTGAAAAACTATTCCTTTGGAAAACATAAGATTATATCATGAAATGTCGATGGTATCATGAATGATATCATCTAGTGGATACTATTTTGAATGAAACCATCCAAAAGGCTACAACACTATCCTTTGGGATGAAAACTCATAAACATAGAGTGGGGAAAAAATGCTTTAAGTGTTTATAATGTTCTTTAATAGACTATTTAAGTGATTTTGATGACGAATATTTAGAAAAAGGGTTGATCTAGTGGACTTGAGATTGATCAAATGATGAAAATGCATGAATATAATTCAATTAAGTGTTGTCGGTCCAAATGTATTAAGAGAGATACTTATTCAAATTTCCAACTTATTTGGAAAAAAATTAGGGTACTACCTATTTTCCCCCCTTTACTTAATATTCAAAATAAGAAAAATATTATTTTAAGGGGATTAAAGAAATAATTATTCGTGTGGAAAACGTATAGGATGTTGTTGAGTTGGAAAATTTTTGCCACCCCCCCATACACACCCACAAAACACAATAAAAGGAAGTGCATTGATATTTAATAAAGAAATTGAAAGTAATTAAATTTTTGATTGAAAAGCTTATTGTAATAAATAATGCATAATGATACACCAGTAATCATGAAAACAAGTGGTTGGAATGATCACACTCGATGGTGTAGGGAATATCATGATTATATCATCCACAAGCTAAAATATACAAAAATAAATTGTATCAATTATGTCTAATTAGAAAAATGTGTAAAAATATGTTTCAAATAAGAAGTTGGTGGGAACACAAAGGAGCATAAAATAAATTCCAAAAAAGCAAGGATGAATTCATGAAGAAGATAAAAATATGGGGGTTGATGGAGGAGGAGTAGGGCAAGGACTATTAAGTGTTTCCCCCCATCTGTAAGAAGGTTACATATTTGTATTATTAGGTAAGGGATCCCACCCATGTTTTTATTGTCCTCATTTTCATTAGTATTCTTACTAGAAAAGATAGTGTAGACATCTAAAATATCGACATGGTTAATTACAATTAACTTGTCCCATAAATAGCCCAACGTCATCCATATAATAATTAATAAAAAAAAAAAATTATTATTTAACCCATTTTATCTTATTTACCTTTTATCACTTATCATTTATCCTATCATTTCATTAATCCTTTAAACTCATCATTTTATTACATTTTATCATAAATCACTTTAATTTACTTATTATATCTTATTATCCTATTTTAATCCTTCATTAACATTTTCTAGGAATATAATATTCCTACATCTCACCTACCAACTATCCTACACAACCCTACACCTATCCTTTCCATTTAACCTCATCCCTGATCATTATTTATTAACCTAATCTAATTCTAATCCTAATCACATCCTCACACCTCTAAATGTAAAGAATTATATTTCTAAAAGGCTCTCTAAATTTCCCTCTTTCATTTTTAAAAATTCAAATATGTCTCCCTGCCTCCATTGAATTTTTAATCCAATGAAGGCTTTTTTATAAATTATAGAATTATCCAATTCTAGATCTTTTTATCCTCACATGCATCCTATTCCTTGAATCTTCCGCTCCTCAACTATACATTTAGCGCTCCTCCTCCATGAGATCTAGTTTGGAAAATAATAAGAATCCATATCAAAACTCTTCTCTTTTATTCATCCAATCAATCCATTCTATCATCCAATTTGATGGGCTCATTATTTGATTCATTATATGATCTATGTATCTATTTATTTTTCTTTAAACACGGTGAATTAAGTGTATGGGGATGCTTTACATTACTTTGTCCTAGTAAATTTAATGCATTTCTCTTTATTATGTGCATGCAAACTGTTGATTGTGTAACTTCCTAATAACAACCTCTATGAGTGAATTATGGTGACATGTGCAGGGTAATGATGGACATTTACTGCCAATGTGTAGAGTTGTGATCAAGGAATTGAGTCTATGGGCATCATGCGTAGTGAAGGGATTGTTCCAACCGTTCCAACTGTCCTACAGACATGAAGCATGTTTTTAGCCTTTTTATATTATTCAGTAGGATTATTGATGACTGAGTCTAGTGCCTATAGTTATGGAATAATGTATAACTGTTTAATCCTATATATAGGTAGGTCCTTGAAAAATAATTAGTTAGTTAGCTAATACCAATACATTTGCAAGTATAGTTTTATTTAGTTATATAGTTTGTGAAGGATGTAAAAGAACTTAATTTAAATCAATACAATAAATGTTCTAAAAAAAATTTGGTGTTGAGTTGAACTCCGTCCCAAGGAAGAGCAAGGGACCACTCAACCAAGGCGGATGGAGAGTTTCTATACTTTATATTTATTGGAAAGTTAAATTCTAAAGGCTTTATTTTCAAATATTAGTTTGAAGTGTGAGTGTTTACTTGAATTTAGTTACTTTCCTTGCTTTGATATATTTCAATCTCATTATTTCAATTTCGCATTTCAATTCCATTTGAGTGTGTTATTTCAATTCTATTACTTCATTTTTGTGTGTGTACTTCAATTATAGATTAAGAATTTCTTTCGGCACAACTTTTATTACAAAATTGTCATTTTCGTAGATTAGTATTACATTTCTATAGATTAACAGAGAACATAGGAAAACTTAACAGGAAACCCCCCTAAAAAGGACCCAACAAAATAACTGAATGCATAGGGCTTCATTGCATACAACTTAGGATACAACCTTGGTTTTGTAATGACACTAGCAGAAGAACCTGTTAGTTAAATGATTGGAAAATACAATGACACATCATTTTTGGTGTGGTTTCTGAGGACACCATAAGCACCACATGCCATTTATCCATTATACATGCTATGGTTGTTAATGAATCTAATCCATGCAATTATTAGAAGTCCCAAGGCTTGTTTACATGAACAATATTGATGCACAAGGCATAATATGCCCCAAGGGATATTTATAGCATGGAGCATTCAAGGAACATCTCCAAATAGAACACTTATAGGGAAAACTAAAAGTGACACCGAATCCAACAAAATGCCTAACAGCCTTTTTGAACATTCTACATCACCATGTTTAGATCCAGAAAAACCTTTATAAATGGGAGACAATGGCAATAATGAAATACCCCTAGGTAGAAATTTTACCTATCCCATTGTCTTGGACAAATATAAGAATGAACCCATGAAAAATATCTTTCCATCCATCCTCCCTATCTCTCGAGGAATGACTACAAATGACTTAGACCAATTTCTATTTTAGTTCAAAATTCTTTTCCAAACATACAACTATCAAAGTGAAAATGAAAAACTTAAACTTTTTCCTTCCACCCTCAAAGAATCTGTTATGACGTGGTTTATGGGATTATCCCCTAAGTCCATCCACACATGGGAAAACATGGAAACAACCTTTTTGGAAAAATACCAATACTACTCCAGGGGAAGGGATAGGAAAGAGGATTTTTTTCTAGATAAAACAAAAGGAAGATGAAAATCTAGAAGATTATTTGGATAGATTTCTCTTTCTCCTTCGTAGGAGTGGTTATGAGTTACATGTAGATATCACTAAGACAAATTTCCTTAAAGGACTTGATGAGGAAACCAAATATTCCCTCCATCTTATAAGAGGTGGTGATGTGCACAAACTTAGCATGGTAAATATCACTGAGTTATGTAGAAGTTACTCTAGGAAAAGACGAGGTATAAGGAAGAGAAAAAAATCCAAGACTACCCTATTTACCTTAGAAATTCTTGAAAAAATGGCTAATATGAAAATATACATCTTATCCCAATTGACACCAACCATTGATGGACTAAAACCCAAGAACATTTCTCCTAAAGAACCTTTAGACATATATTGTCCAAAATTCCAAAAAAGACATCCTTTGAGAGAATTTCCTCTTGATGTCACGGATATGTGCTTGATTTGTGATGTCCCTGATCATGATACTAACCATTGGACATTCTTGCCTCAATTAAAAGAATGAGTGAATGTCATGTCTCGAGCCAATGCTGAAGTGAAATTTTCTTAGAGGCCAAATAATCAATCTGTATATGCTCCTAGATTTGTTCAGAACCTATGGGTAATGTCATGGCCCAACCATTCTCCTCAACCTACTTTGGGACAACCTAAGTGGACACCACCAAAATGGATGGTTTATCCACATCTACCACCATGGATGAATCCATACAATCAGTAGGCTTACACACCACCAGTCAATGCACAACCATGAAAAAACTAGCAATGGTCACCTCAACAACATTCTAATCAATGGAGGAGGTTCCAACAACCGCAACAAGATTTAATGGCCCCACCAAAAAATTATAAACAACACGGGAAATCAAAAAAAACTCAACTTCCATCCCAACCCATAGAAAATCCCAAGAATCAACAAACAACTTCAATTAATGAAGCAGGAAAAAGTGATATAATACAAGTAAGTGCTATCAATGATATGAGAATAAGATCTAGGATAAAATTCCCCAATCCTCATATTGTTATCACAAAAATTCCTAAGGAAAATGTGCAAGAGGAGGCACCTAAGGAAAAGGATGACATTAAACTTGGTCCACAAACACACGCCAATAGTAAAGGACAAGAACAAGATAAGAATGATCACTCAACTCCTTTCCCTAAATGATTAAAAGAAACTCGGATTGTAGAAGAAACAACACTAGTTCAGGAGTTGAAAAATATGAACATTGAGGTCCCACTTTTTAGAGAAATAAGAGACATTCCTGAGTTAAATCAGACTATTAGGGATCGATGTATAAATATACCAAGAAGAAAGAAGCAATATCCAAAAATGGTTAAATTCGAAGGAAATCTAGTTGATCTTGTTGCTAGAAAGTTTATTTCACCAAAATATGGGGATCATGGGAGTCCAGTCATCACTATTTTTATAAATAGTCAGTCAATATCTATTTTTTGGTGGATTTACATGCTGTCATTAATGTTATAACTACGGATATCTTCAATCTCTTGTCTCTAATAGGATTGCATCCAACCAATAACATTCTCTAATTGTTAGATCAATCTATTGCTATACTAGATGGAGTAATTTTGGATGTAATGGTCATAGTTTAATCTTGGCAATTTCCTGTGGATTTTATGGTCTTACAACCAAAATCTTGGAATTTGGGATACCCAGTCATCTTAGGAAGACCCCGGTTGGCCATTGTTGTAGCATGTATTGATTGTAGATCAGGAAAATTGACTATTTTAAATGGAAAAAAATCAAAGAATATATCATTATACCTTGCTGCTCAGCCATTTTTGGATGTTTTTGAACATGTATGGGTAGATTTTTCATATACTAACAAACTGAGATCTTCTTATCTCTCCACCATTGTAGTAAAAAATAACATGGAAGAAATTGTTGAGTCATACTCAATGACCGATGAATTGGATGTTGTGGCTACAGAAATTGGAACTATGGCTACAAAAATTTACACTGAGGCTATGGAGCCATCTTTTGTGAACTCAAGTGACAATATTACTTTGGCGAGTCATATTTCTAATGAATATTGTATAGAAACCTATACTTATCATGACGCATGTATAATCACTTATTTCCATTGTCCTTTAGCGAAGGTTATGTCTCTTGAAGATATGACTATTTTACACATGCTTCAGCCTCATGTTTATCCATTGAAATATTTAATTTCTAATGTTGAGCCCACTATTTTTAAATACACCAAACAAGTGACTGTCGACATAGGAAAAGAGTTAACCATTGGTAATAATTTAGAGGCTTACCAAGAGACTCGGATTGTTGAAATTTTGAGTAGTCATTCCCAATATTTTTCTTGGGATTATATTGACATGAAGGGGATCCATCCAAGCATATGCACCCATCATATTTACACTGAGGATATTTATTTACACTGAGCATATTAAACCTATGAGACAACCACAATGTATAATTAATCCAGCTGTGAGATATATACTAAAAAATGAGATAAAAAAATGATGAAGGTAGGATTTATTTATCCTATATCTGATAGTTAGTGGGTATCACCACTAGTTATAGTTCCTAACAAAAACAAGAAAAGAAGAATTTTCATATACTATAGGGAACTTAATAAAGCTACCAAGAAAGACTACTTCCCTTTGTCTTTCATTGATCAGGTCCTAGACAATCTGGCAGGAAAGAAATATTTCTCCTTCTTGGATGGGTTTAGTGGGTATAACCAAATTAGTATTACACCTGCTGATCAAGATAAAACCACTTTTAATTGTCCTTGGAAGCATTTATATATATATATATATATATATATATATACATATATATATATATATATATTATATATATATACACATATATGTATATATATATATATATATTATATATATATACACATATATGTATATATATATATATATGTATGTATATATATATATATATATATATATATATATATATATTTCTACCATTTGGACTTTTTAATTCACTTAAAACCTTCCAGAGGGAAGTTTTGGCCATCTTCGTGGATCTTACAAATGACTGTGTCAAAGTTTACATGGATGACTTCACTGTCCACGATTCAACTTTTGATGAATCTCTAGATAATCTTGAAAAGGCATTAACTATATGCGAGGAACAAAAACTTTCCTTGAGCCATGAATAATGTTTGATAATGGTTGATCAAGTAATTGTGTTAGGTCATCATATTTTTGTCAAAGGGATACAGATCGACCCCAGAAAGATTGAGGTACTAACCAAGTTTCCTACACCAAAAAATTAGACTAACATCAATAGATTTCTTGGACATACAAGGTATTATAGGCAGTTCATTAAAGATTTTAGAAAAAAAATTGCACCTATGTTTTCTTTGCTAACAAAAAAATTGGTTTTTGAATGGTCTCCTCAATGTCAAAATACTTTTGAGATTATCAAATAGAAGTTGACCACTGCTCCAATTTTGAGAGGACCCAACTAGGGGAAACCTTTCCATATTCACACCGATGCTTCTAACTCAACAATGGGAGTTGTTCTTGGACAAAAGGATGAAGATGATCAGATGTACACCATCTATTTTATTAGCAATAATCTGACCCATATGGAGAAAAATTTCACCACTATGGAAAAATAATTTTTAGCTTTTGTCTATTCTTTGCATAAATTCAAACATTATATCACTAGTTATAAAATATTTGTATACACTAATCATTCATTCATTCGATATTTGATGAATAAACCAATCATGGGGGGCATGATTATTAGATGGTTACTTTTGCTACAAGATATTAACTTAACCATTATTGATAAGCCAGGGAAGGCTAATGTTGTTGCTGATTTTATTTCAAGTTTGAATGTTTAATGGAATGAAGAAGCAGTCCAGGATCACTTTTCGGATGAGCACTTGTTTACAATATCAACTCAACCTCCACAGTTTGCTGATATTGAAAATTACCTAACTACAAGGAAATTTCCTACCTATTTTACTAATAAGGAATGAAGGAAACTAATTAAAAATAGTTTAACATAAAAATGGTGCAATTGAATTTTATTTAAATGGTTTCTTGATATGGTTCTTCACGGGTGTGTTCAGGAAGATGAAGTATATGACATATTGAGAGCTTATCATGATGGACCTGGAAGAGGACATTACTCAGTGAAGAGGACAATTCTTGAGGTCCTTAGAGTTGGATATTATTGGCCTTCTCTTCATAATTCTATCAAGAAGTATGTATGGAAGTGTGATGCATGTCATATATTGGGGAAGCCTACAATATCCATAGAAATTCCACTTAACCCTCAGCTGGTCTTAGGACCGATTGAGAAATGGGGAATTGATTTCGTTGGAGCTTTTGATCTCCGATATTTTGGGAAAGAGTACCTATTTGTGTCCACTAACTACATCATGAAATGGGATAAGGTTCAAGCATTGGCATCTACCAATGATTATGTTGTTGCTGACTTTTTGTACAATAGGATAATGCTGAGATTTGGAGCCCCTAGATCCATTATATCTAATCAAGGTGATAAGAACCTTTCATATAATAAATCAATAAATTGTAAAATATAACACAACACAAGATATGTGGGTGGGCCAAGATCCCCAAATATGCAATATATTCAGAATAATACCCTTAAGGTAGGGCAACACCATACAATGCTCCTTAAGGAAGGAGTAACTCCACAATCTCCCAAGATGGGAATCCACTTGGAGGAGGACACCTCCAATATACCTCTACCAAGTAGAAGACTCAAATCATACCTATGACATGATACTCACCCTCCTTATATAGACATACATTACTCTTAATAGATGACTAACACCTAATCCCAATGTAGGCTGACTCATTACCGAATATGACTAATTCCTATGTGACTAACTAAGGGAACGTGTGCCACATGTCGGCATATCCATCAACCCATATAAATTATAATATCATATCCCCAAGTACATAGCATTGCCTACCTCTTTTACATGTTTCATCCTTGAAACATTAAAATAAGCCATATAATGAGTGTGCTTTAAATTATTACACACGTGTCTATATGCTCGATCATCCAACCATCCATATGAAATAATAGTGGGTGATGCTGCTCCAAACCTGATTCCATATTCCATTTTTCTCATTTGATTCCACCCTTTTCCATATGTGTTCATCACCTGCATCCATGCATATCTATAATTATTATTCCTGTTATTCCATGTCATATAATTATCATTCCATTGATTCCATGTATAGCCAAAATTATTACTCTTGCATTTCCTTGTATATCCATATAGATTTCTACCCTCATGTGTCCTAACATGACTCCATGATTTTTTCCTCACATGATGATGTGGGTGTCGATATGGTGCCACTTTCGTATACTCAACCTTATCAAAATTTTCCTCAACTTTCTTGTCCTCTTCCACCTTGTTTGATATTTATATTTTCTCTTGAGTAGAGAAATTATTTTTGAATTTATGTTCTTCATCCTCTCCTTCTGATTCATCCTTATTCCCTTATCCACCATCTTCAAAGTCATCTTCATGATTGAATTTTACAATTCTTTTTTCCTTGCTAAGTGTGATATCTTATAATGTAGTTTTCTCTCTCTTGTACCATAATTTCATGAATTCATTTTGCACATTAATATTAATTGTTCCCAATGTCTCTAACCAAGGATATTCAAGAATAATATCCATACCATCCATATCTAAAGCATAAAAATCTGAATGTAAAACATATTTATCCATAGAAAGCTTTAAATATTCAAAAACTTGAATCTGCTTACCATCCATTTGAGATTCCTTGATATGCTTTTCTTGAACATGTAGATGTTGAGCTACATCCATATTGATGAAGTTATATTGTCTTCTATGGTTTATGAAAACAATTACGTTTTTCCTTTGAATGTACCCTTCAAACTGAAATATTGAAGCTTCCTTCCATGGATATGCATTATTTGAACTTGTATCTCGATCTATTGTCTTTCCTTCTAAATCATGTGTAACAGATTTAACCTCTTCCTCTTCTTCTTATGATATTTCCTCTTCCTCACTATAATCATTAAATTCTGTAACATCCTCATTTCAAAATACCAGAACAAGGGAATATTTTTTTTATTTTTTTTTTGATAACATTCACTGTTATGAATTATAAAATTCAAACACACGTTCAAGTTTTAATAATTGTTCACTGCCCAAACAACACAGTTTGGATCACACAATTCATTTTTAAAATGAATGTTCCCTGTTCGCATATTTACAATATGGAACAAACATTCAATGCCATTCAATCTTATAACAGATTCTATATGCTGCTGTAAATGACTCGAGGAACTTCCGATCTTCCATTTTCATGGCTTGGAGTTTCAACGATCCTTCATTTCATGACTCGGCAACAACCGATCCTTCATGTTCATGACTCGGCAACAACCGATCCTTAATGTTTGTTTATGCATAGTATATTATATATACCTGTTCTCATAACCTTCCCCAGTTATCGAAGTGATCCATTTAAGAAGCCTATCTGAATATGTGTTACTGATATTCATCTGACATCCTGCATCTTAAATTAAGTGATAAGGACAACACAACCAGCAATTGCGATACTTTGGCCAAAGATTTTCACATGCTTTGCATGATCATATTCCTGAATGTGATACACATCTATGAAATACGTCCTTCACTTCACTTCACCTGTTATTTAGAATGGTCTTTCCTGGTTCCTACCAGTCCTCATCGTTTAAGGTCAGTTTTAAACTTTCAATTCCAGCTAGTAATATGAACGGGTATAGGAAGGCACTCCTGGTAACTAAAGATACGCAGACATACGGTGTCGTTACCCCACGACTCCATGTGTCTATTTATCTTTAGTATTCCGGAGTCACTCCGTATACCAGATCATACCCTATCCCCTACTAAGATCTACACATTCAGCCTATATATTCTAAATATTTTAATTCGGGAGGGCATTGCTATATGTCAGCTGCAACATTATGTCGTCATGAAGACCCCGTCTTCATGAAGACACCTTGTTGTAGCTGGCATATGTCAATGTCCTGCAGAATCCACCCATCGAGAATACACATCCTGCTCAAGTGACTTAGCCACGAATTAATAATTAAAATTAACTTTCAACATTCATGCTGATCCCTTGATCCTCGTTTCCGTTGCAGTTGTACAGAGCTAAGAGGGACTAAAGCCGTCCATTAACTTACTATGCATCTTCTCCTTCGTATCGAAGGGTTGCATTTCCCTACTTGGTTCACTTCTTAATCATTGGATTAAGCGGTCCGTGCCGACGGACGTGATAAGTTTAACCTATTAAACTTAGCCAAGATTTTCTCAACTGCAACTAAAATCAGAATATTAACTTATTAGACGTCATTCAAACGAGGTCTAAATTTCGAGAAATGTATTCATTTGTTCTCCTTAACGTTATATAGTTAAGGTCCATTAGTTATGGATATATTTATCCTATATCCTTTATTCTGAATTTATCAAACGGGATCATTAATGGAGTTCGAAAGCGAAGTTCGATTACTCCGAAATTGAATTGATATTCCTTAGCTCCTAAGCTAATCCTGAATACCTTCCGATTATGGAATCATATTCTTCCAAATCCTTTTTAATGTCAATTAAAAATTCATCTTTACCCAAGTATGAATTAATTGCATTTTCAACTTAAAAGTTGCATTTAAGTAAGAATAGATATCAGTTTCCATTTAGCATCCATCCAAGGACAAATAACAAATCCAAATCAAGAAATAACATTATATTTCCAATTTAGACAATAGAATCAAATTGATATAATTATTGAAAATATCACATGTGTAATTGTATTCAATATTTCAAGTCATAATATGTACATTTGCCAATCCAACTGATTGGGCATAGTTTATACAAAACATCCATACATCTCATGGACAGAAGAATATATTTTCTTCTTTTTACGATTCCTAGAAGAGGAATAAAAGCAACAATTTCAATACATCATTAAATCAAAAAGCATCAGAAAACAACCAAGTCTTCATTCTAATCAAATTCCATCTGCAAAATGAATTGCATGGGTCAATTCAATGAACTGAGCATATTAAGCACTTATCCTTAAAATAAGATGCTTCAACTAACTGTTTCAATAAAAGAACCCTGCTTTTATGAAACGACAGTTAAACATCAATCATGAAATAGGCACAAAAGAAAGATCAACATAACAACTGAACTATCAAAATGTTATCACAATCAGCAATAAGACTGATGTCCCGTTTCCACATAATCGTTACAAGTATCAATTCACATTATTTGGAAAGCTAGGAATACAAGTAACTTACAACAGTTATAACACACTGTTATTCTTTCCATGCCTCTCATTAATAACAAATACAAAGGATGAAACTAACTGAAATATAAATTCATTACTTTCCTTTCAGTTCATGAATCATATTAAATTCAAGCAATCAAGTACAGACAAGAAAGTGAACAGCAATG
Source organism: Taxus chinensis (assembly GCA_019776745.2). Taxonomy (NCBI): domain Eukaryota; kingdom Viridiplantae; phylum Streptophyta; class Pinopsida; order Cupressales; family Taxaceae; genus Taxus; species Taxus chinensis. The sequence goes on along the minus strand of CM034155.1, from coordinate 379,148,228 downwards.
CATATAGTTGCTCCCATCTAAGCACTATAAAATTCATTATTCACGAATTCCAGATTTCCAACTGAATGAAAGAAGAAAAGATCACTTTCCCAAGACATTCATTCATATATCAATTTCTTTCCACATAACTATCCTAACATTGGAATCCAAACGAAAGACAAATCAAGATAATAGTTCAAAGTGAAACTTACAAAATCCATTCGGAATTCACTTTCCGGCAGCAGAATAATTTCATTTAATTCCAGTTCATATGAATACCAAAACAGGTTAGTAAGACATCGTATTCATCATAGAACAACCCCTATCAAGATGCACATTATGTATTTGCTGTACTAGAAGATTCCATACTTCTTTCACTATATAGTTAACCAAACAAACAGTTATACATCATGCAGTCAATAAACCACATAAATTCATAATCCTATGAATGTATCCTATTCAAAATAACATATTATTCATTACTGTTACCTATAGCAAGTCCAATGTTCTCATGACTATGAATTTCACCAAATGAAAACAAAGGCAGAAGAAGGATTCCCTGCCAATAAAGGATTCCACCCAATCCATTTTCCAATTTCATAATAGTATGCACAACTCCTGAATGCAAAATCAGATGTCACTACCCTTCGCAAAACAAACCGTACAGGGTGGCAATACATGAACTTAGTACAGTCAAGACAACTTCCATAGCATGACAAAATTTCATTGCATTTATCCCTTGCCCAGCAATTCAAAACTATTTCGTAACCACCAAAACAGTCCAATCTCAAAAGACCGATCAGCATTGATCAACATAACTAATCGTCATACTTTCTTAACAAGATCACCTTTATTCATTATAACTTAGAAGGAAAGCTATTTCTTTTCCAACTCTCATGAACATTCATATAAAAGTCTAATGCCCATTCCTTTTAAAATACAAGATTCCATTTCTTCATAATTCGAAACAGCAGAAGGAAGAGGAAGGTCTTATTTCCCTTAAGCAAGAAAGGAAAGAACAGTCAATAATGTGTTATCTTTTCTTTTCCCAAGGCAACTTCCTATATTCAGACAAAATTCAATGTTGTCTTCATCCTAATCAAACACAGCAGAAGAGAGAAGATCTATTTCCACTTGTAAAACAAATTTCATTATACAAACGACCTCATGCAACTTGCACAGCCGATACAATTATAACACAAGTTCAGATGATAGCAAAACAATAGTACAGCAATAAAATACCCATACTGCCTGTACAGTTCCACATTTTATTTCACAAGAATAACCAGTTCGCAATTTCATATTAAGTCAATAGCCAGCACAACATGGAGGAGTTCCATGCAAGAAGAGCAAGGCAGTTAAACACAGCACAGAAAAACGATTCCCTATCATTTCAAAAGAAAAGAATCAGCAAGGGTCGACGAACCCAAATCATGGCAACACACCCAACCATATTCAACCTCCATTTACATGCAAAGGCAGTTCCAGACACAACAGTAAGGAACGAATACACGACCTGTTCCACTTTCAAACAACACGAATAGTGAAAGAAAAACATCTATTTTAAACACCATACTGTCAACAAACCAACACGTCGTGGAAGTGTTTCCAACCAATCAAAATGCAAGGACAGATTAATCACAACAGCAAGGGAACGACTGTACCCCATTATTTCCAAAAATGACAGCAAGTAAGAAGGAAACCCAAATCCTGGCAACATAACATGACTGTATTTCCATTTTCTCTTTATATGCAATAGCAGTTCCAAGCACAACAGCAAAGAAATGATTACACTATAAGGAAACAATTAAACAGCCTGTTCCAATTCCAACAACACGAACAGTGAAGGAAATATATATTTCCAACCTCCATACAGTCAATAACCAATACAATAATTCATTTCCAACTTGATTCGAGCAACAACACATCAAACCAAGCAACCAGAAATGTTCAACATATCTTTTTTCCAAACAAAAGAGAAGCAAGAATTGATGAAATCCAAATCGAACCGAATTGACAACAGTCACAAAATCAAACCCAAGAGTAGGGTTGTTTTAATGATACACTTAATCAAAGCAAGAGTTTTTAAAGAGAAGGGCTTAACATGCCTGTAATCTCTCTTCCAGAACTCGAAGAAAACTTCGTTTGCCACGTTTTTCCTTCCACAGCGACAGCACAAACTCTCCAACACTTCCTTCCTTCTTCAGGCTTAACAACAGCCTCCAAATCCCCAAGAAAATGTCAAATGCCAAGAGATGGTTCGACTGAACCAAGCCAAAAAACCAAATGCAGAGCAACTTCGGCCAAAACCAAATCGAAACAATGAAAAAATCAAATTCCCTCATGTTGTTTCCAAGGCGAGCTGGTCGCGAGGACCAAGAGTAATTAATGCAATTAAGGCTCTGCCTTTTTTTTTTCCTTGCTTCCCACGCCACCGCCACTTGGGTTGGCGAACTTTAAATTTCAAAATTTCCATGCAAACTGAATTTGGCTCTATTTCTAAATAGATGCCTCTAATTCTTACCTGCCCCCGCCAAAACTGGCGCTGTCCACGTATGGACTGCCTATTCAATGCCAATGAATGCCCTTCCTTCATCCTTATCCCTTTCCTCCCAAGGGTCTGCGCACCCCTTAGATTAGGATTAGTTTAGGTTGCATAAATCATTCAACCTAGGTCTTAGTTTAGCCTTAGGTTTTATTTTCCCCTTTTTTATATATAATTTAAAAATCCACTTAGGATAGTAGTGTAGGATGCATGTTAGGACTTAGGATTAGTTTAGGTTTTTAATTCATACTAACCACTAACCACTAACACTAACAACTTCCATCCAGCCTCCCTACTAACATTCACGTTAATGCAGAGCAGGACGTTCCATCCTTTGGATCGCGTGCCAAGGCCACCCGTGTCCAGGCATTTCTTGCCTCACGAGGTCCCAAATTCGACAGTACAGGGTTCAAGAATCGAACCCCTGTCGTTGGCATCCACGTGCTAGCTGTTCACACCTACAATCAGGTGCTGCACGTTCATAACAATCTCAATCCAGTTCAAGTGTGAATCGACACAGAAATCACAAGAGGACCTCAGCATACTTGAATCAATGGAATTGATTCAAGGTATGCTGTCAATCAGCAAAGAGATTTTAGCAAGTATACAACAATTTGTCGTCACATCAGCAAACACACAAGTACAATATTTGTTGTCCCAAGCAATAAATCATAGCATACAAGAATCCAAGCTAGCAACACATTCTCTTAAGATCAGAACTTATCTTAACATGTTTGCCTTCATTTCAGCAGCTATAACAGTATGTAAAACATTTACCAAGTTAACATACAAATCAGAGTGTTACATTCTTCCCTCCTTAAAGAATCATCGTCTCGATGATCAGATTAACAAATCAAGGAGTTCCTAGGACAAAGTTCAGTTATTGTCCTTTCATTCATAGGTTCATACCAAAAACAAATTCTCTCTTAAAAACAGCGTTTTAAGACAACTGTACAATAGACTAATAATTGTCTAAATTTGGTAGAATTTTCAGTTCTTTAAATTTCAAATTCAATTAAACAGGTGTGGAAAAGTAGATCTCATTTCTTCGAGATTCTCCCAAGTTGCACTTTCTTCACTGAACTGGTCCCACTTGACCTTACATTGGTTCACTTCGCGATTTCTCAAGTACAACTGGCGAGTTCCCAACACTCGAATGGGCTTAACCACGATTATTCCTGGGTGTTAGACCTGCAAGGAATTCCAATTTAGCACATGTGATAATTCTGTCACATATTTCTTAAGCAAAGAAATATGAAAAACATCATGCATTTGAGACAAAGCAGGAGGTAATGCTAGACGATAAGCTACAGGGTTGATTATTTCAATAATTTCAAAAGGTCCCACGTAACGTGGCGACAACTTGGCAGCCTTTCCAAAAGTTATTGAGCTCTTTTTCGGCTTCACCCGAAGAAAGACCTTCTCTCCAAGTTTATAATGCCTGTCAACCCGCTTCAAGTCTGCATAGCTCTTTTGCCTATTGGCAGCCTCCTTTAGATGTTCCCAAATCATTTTGATTTGTTGTTCCATTTCCATAAGGATTTCTGGCCCAATTACCTCTCTGTCTTCAACGCTGTCCCAGCTGACAGGGGTTCTGCATTTTCTTCCATACAATGCTTCAAAGGGTGCCATTTTTAAAGAGGCATGATAGGTGTTATTGTAAGAAAATTCTACCAGCGGAAGGTATTCCTCCCATTTATACTGCTGGTCCATGCAATACATCCTTAGCATGTCCTCTAAAACTTGATTAACTCTCTCAGTCTGTCCATCTGTTTCCAGATGATATGCAGAACTGAAGTTTAATTTAGTCCCCAAGGCCGCATTAAGCGTTTGCCAAAACCTTGATGTCATCCTCGGATCCCTGTCTGATATGATTAATTCCGGTATTCCATGCAACCTGAAGATTTCATGCACAAATCTTCTTGCTAAAACTGGTGCATCGTCCTTCAAATTACCAGCAATGAAGTGTGCCACTTTGGTCAATTTGTCAACTACAACCAGGATAATGTCATGCTTATTTCTTGACATTGGCAATCCTTGAACGAAATCCATTGTTATCACTTGCCATTTATACTGCGGAATGTTGTGGGGATACAATAATCCAGCGGGGTGCATATGTTCCGCTTTAACACGCTGACATTCCAAGCAGTGTGTTACAAACTCTACCACATCCTTTTTCATTCCCTTCCAAAAGTATTGCTGCTTAAGATCAGCGAGCATTTTTGTAATGCCAGGGTGTCCAGAAAAAGGTGAATTATGGAATTCAGTTAGCAATTTCCCTCTTAAGTCATTTGCCACAGGTATATATACCCTGTTTTCGAACCTCAGAACTCCTTCATTATCAAAACGGAATCCCTTATACCTGACGTCCTGCGGATCTGCAGCAAGTGCTGATTTGACTTGCTGGAAGTAAGGATCTGATTCCAAGGCATCCTTCACCTCATCCTTAAACTGAGTTCTTAATGTTATAAGAGCAGAGATATGCTTCCTTCAACTCAGAGCATCTGCTACTCTATTTTCCTTGCCCTTAATGTAGCTTATATCAAAATCATACTGAGACAGAAATTCTAACCATCTTCGCTGCCTTGCATTCAGATTTGGCTGAGTGAAAATATACTTCAGCCCCAGATGGTCTGTTTTTAATTCAAAGGGCTTGCCTAGAAGGTAATGCCTCCATATTTGAAGCACATGAACAATGGCAGCGAGCTCAAGATCATGTGGAGCATAGTTCTGTTCATGTAACTTAAGCTTTCTGCTTTCATAAGCGATAACATGGTTATTCTGTAACAGAATACCTCCAAGGCCTTCTCCTGAGGCGTCTGTTACAACCATAAAATCTCCATTTGGATCAGGTACAGTCAAAATAGGTGCTGTAGTTAACTATTCCTTTAACTTTTTAAAGGCAGATTCACATTTGTCTCTCCAGACAAATTTATTTTCTTTCTTTTACAACGAAGTGATTGGGGCAGCAATTTTTGAAAAGTCCTTAACGAACTTTCGATAATATCCAGCCAAGCCCATGAAGCTCCTCACTTCGTGCACGTTCTTAGGCGCAGGCCACTCAGTTATAGCTGTGATCTTTGAAGGGTCAACAGCTATCCCGTCTTTGCTTATAACGTGTCCCAAATAATGCACCTCTGCATCATAAAAGGAACATTTGGACAGTTTTCCATACAACTTCCTCTTTCTTAAGATTTCCAGCACTATCCTGAGATGTTCTTGGTGCTCTTCGACATTTTTGGAGTATATAAGAATGTCGTCTAAGAATACAAGCACAAACTTGTCTAAGTATTCTTGAAAAATATTATTCATTAGATTCATGAAGGCGGCAGGTGCATTAGTCAGCCCAAAAGGCAACATCGTGAACTCATAATGCCCATACCTCATTCTAAAAGTTGTTTTATGAATATCTTCCTCTTTTATTCTCAGCTGATGGTACCCTGATCACAGATCTATTTTTGAATAAACTGATGCTCCTTGCATCTGATCAAACAGATCATCAATCCTAGGAAGTGGGTATCGATTTTTAATAGTTGCTTTGTTCAGCATTCTGTAATCAATGCACAGCCTCAAGGTGCCATCCTTTTTCTTTACAAAAATTACCGGCGCTCCCCAACGTGAGACGCTCGGTCTTATCAGCCCCTTAGTCAGAAGTTCTTGTAACTGAGCCTTCAGCTCTACCAACTCAATGGTAGTCATTCTATAAGGTGCCTTAGATATGGGTTCCGTTCCTGGTTTGATCTCTATTGCGAAGTCAAACTCACGTTTGGGCGGAAGACCCGGTAATTCCTCCGGAAATACATCATGAAAATCCCTCAACAATGGGTATCTTTCCATGAAATCATTATCTTCCTCAGCATTTTCTGTCATTTTTACTGCATACAAGGTGCAGCCTCTGTTTTTAGCCCTCTTTAGTTGCATAGCCGTCAGTTTCCTAACTGCAACTTCCCGTTTTACACCTTGAATGACTACTGCTTTCTACAGGTCATCAAGGCAACATATTTTTTTTTCATACCAAACCTTTTCCAAGGTCCCCTTTTTGGTGCAAGAGACGAAGAAGGATTGGGAATCTTCTTCCTTATCTCTTCCCTGTGAGCAGATATTGCCTTCAATTTCTGTTCCTGTCTGATTGCCTTTTCGACAACTCCATCCATGGTGGTTGGGCCGTGGACATCCACTTCGCCACCAATGATGGGATTCAGTCCCATTATGAATTTTTGTATTCTGAACTTCTCGTCAGCTTGGTACTGCGGTACATACTTAAGGAGTTTAGTAAACCCTTCCCAGTATTCCGTCACCGACAGCCTTCCTTGCGACCAGTTCTGAAATTCAGTCATTTTCCTATCAAAATAGAGTTGAGGCAGCCATCGTTGCCTAAAATAACCCTTAAATTGATCCCAAGTTATGTCTGATTCGACAATATTCAGCTCAACCTTGCGGTTGTCCCACCATGATGATGCTTCATGAGAAAGCTGATATGCTTCCCATATCGCTTTAGTCTCTTCGGAGAAGTTTCTTATTGCAAAGTATTTCTCCATTTCACTGAGCCAGTTCTCAGCTCCGTCCCCAAGAGTTGTTCCATCAAACTTTGGAGGACTTATTCTCTTTATATCATTTGTAAATTCAGCTGCTAATCTTGCCCTTTTATTTTCAGGGGGATTAGGAGCAATTACATTATTATCATCAACACCCGGATTCCCTCCATTGATGTTGTCCACAGGAGGCAGCTGATCATTTATTTCAGCTTCATTTCCCTCCTCTTCATTGCCCATTGACTGTTGTTCCAGTACAGTTAAACGATCCCTCGTATCAAGTAGGGCAGCAAGGATTTCATCCAGCTTTTGGGCAGTTGCTGCTTCTCCACCCTGCAACGGGTTATTCGCAACATTCCCTCTTGTCCTGACCATTTTCTGTTCAATAAGAAAATGTAAACTTTATTAATATCGTGGACTCATTAGGTCCAAGAGCTGCAACCTTCAGCTCTGATACCAAGATGTAACATCCTCATTTCAAAATACCAGAACAAGGAATATTTTTTTTTTTTTTTTTTGATAACGTTCACTGTTATGAATTATAAAATTCAAACACACGTTCAAGTTTTAATAATTTTTCACTGCCCAAACAACACAGTTTGGATCACACAATTCCTTTTTAAAACGAATGTTCCCTGTTCGCATATTTACAATATGGAACACACATTCAATGCCATTCAATCTTATAACAGATTCTATATGCTGCTGTAAATGACTCGAGGAACTGCCGATCTTCCATTTTCATGGCTCGGAGTTTCAACGATCCTTCATTTCATGACTCGGCAACAACCGATCCTTCATGTTCATGACTCGGCAACAACCGATCCTTCATGTTTGTTTATGCATAGTATATTATATATACCTATTCTCACAACCTTCCCCAGTTATCGAAGTGATCCATTTAAGAAGCCTATCTGAATATCTGTTACTGATATTCATCTGACATCCTACATCTTAAATTAAGTGATAAGGACAATGCAACCAGCAATTGCGATACTTTGGCCAAAGATTTTCACATGCTTTGCATGATCATATTCCTGGATGTGATACACATCTACGGAATACGTCCTTCACTTCACTTCACCTGTTATCTAGAATGGTCTTTCCTGGTTCCTACCAGTCCTCATCGTTTAAGGTCAGTTTTAAACTTTCAATTCCAGCTAGTAATATGAACGGGTATAGGAAGGCACTCCTGGTAACTAAAGATACGCAGACATACGGTGTCGCTACCCCACGACTCCGTGTGTCTATTTATCTTTAGTATTCCGGAGTCACTCCGTATACCAGATCATACCCTATCCCCTGCTAAGATCTACACATTCAGCCTATATATTCTAAATGTTTTAATTCGGGAGGGCATTGCTATATGTCAGCTGCAACATTGTGTCGTCATGAAGACCCCGTCTTCATGAAGACACCTTGCTGTAGCTGGCGTATGTCAATGTCCTGCAGAATCCACCCATCGAGAATACACATCCTGCTCAAGTGACTTAGCCACGAATTAATAATTAAAATTAACTTTCAACATTCATGTTGATCCCTTGATCCTCGTTTCCGTTGCAGTTGTACAGAGCTAAGAAGGACTAAAGCCGTCCATTAACTTACTATGCATCTTCTCCTTCGTATCGAAGGGCTGCATTTCCCTACTTGGTTCACTTCTTAATCATTGGATTAAGCGGTCCGTGCCGACGGACGTGATAAGTTTAACCTATTAAACTTAGCCAAGATTTTCTCAACTGCAACTAAAATCAGAATATTAACTTATTAGACGTCATTCAAACGAGGTCTAAATTTCGAGAAATGTATTCATTTGTTCTCCTTAACGTTATATAGTTAAGGTCCATTAGTTATGGATATATTTATCCTATATCCTTTATTCTGAATTTATCAAACGGGATCATTAATGGAGTTCGAAAGCAAAGTTCGATTACTCCGAAATTGAATTGATATTCCTTAGCTCCTAAGCTAATCTTGAATACCTTCCGATTATGGAATCATATTCTTCCAAATCCTTTTTAATGTCAATTAAAAAATCATCTTTACCCAAGTATGAATTAATTGCATTTTCAACTTAAAAGTTGCATTTAAGTAAGAATATATATCAGTTTCCATTTAGCATCCATCCAAGGACAAATAACAAATCCAAATCAAGAAATAACATTATATTTCCAATTTAGACAATAGAATCAAACTGATATAATTATTGAAAATATCACATTTGTAATTGTATTCAATATTTCAAGTCATAATATGTACATTTGCCAATCCAACTGATTGGGCATAGTTTATACAAAACATCCATACATCTCATGGATGAATATATTTTCTTCTTTTTACGATTCCTCGAAGAGGAATAAAAGCAACAATTTCAATACATCATTAAATCAAAAAGCATCAGAAAACAGCCAAGTCTTCATTCTAATCAAATTCCATCTGCAAAATGAATTGCACGGGTCAGTTCAATGAACTGAGCATATTAAGCACTTATCCTTAAAATAAGATGCTTCAACTAACTGTTTCAATAAAAGAACCCTGCTTTTATGAAACGACAGTTAAACATCAATCACGAAATAGGCACAAAAGAAATATCAGCATAACAATTGAACTATCAAAATGTTATCACAATCAGCAATAAGACTGATGTCCCGTTTCCACATAATCGTTACAAGTATCAATTCACATTATTTGGAAAGCTAGGAATACAAGTAACTTACAACAGTTATAACACACTGTTATTCTTTCCACGCCTCTCATTAATAACAAATGCAAAGGATGAAACTAACTGAAATATAAATTCATTACTTTCCTTTCAGTTCATGAATCATATTAAATTCAAGCAATCAAGTACAGACAAGAAAGTGAACAGCAATGCATATAGTTGCTCCCATCTAAGCACTATAAAATTCATTATTCACGAATTCCAGATTTCCAACTGAATGAAAGAAGAAAAGATCACTTTCCCAAGACATTCATTCATATCTCAATTTCTTTCCACATAACTGTCCTAACAGTGGAATCCAAACGAAAGACAAATCAAGATAACAGTTCAGAGTGAAACTTACAAAATCCATTCGGAATTCACTTTCCGGCAGCAGAATAATTTCATTTAATTCCGGTTCATATGAATACCAAAACAGGTTAGTAAGACATCGTATTCATCATAGAACAAGCCCTATCAAGATGCACATTATGTATTTGTTGTACTAGAAGATTCCATACTTCTTTCACTGTATAGTTAACCAAACAAACAGTTATACATCATGCAGTCAATAAACCACATAAATTCATAATCCTATGAATGTATCCTGTTCAAAATAACATATTATTCATTGCTGTTACCTACAGCAAGTCCAATGTTCTCATGACTATGAATTTCACCAAATGAAAACAGCAGGCAGAAGAAGGATTCCCTGCCAATAAAGGATTCCACCCAATCCATTTTCCAATTTCATAATAGTATGCACAACTCCCGAATGCAAAATCAGATGTCACTACCCTTAGCAAAACAAACCGTACAGGGTGGCAATACATGAACTTAGTACAGTCAAGACAACTTCCATAGCATGACAAAATTTCATTGCATGTATCCCTTGCCCAGCAATTCAAAACTATTTCGTAACCACCAAAACAGTCCAATCTCAAAAGACCGATCATCATTGATCAACATAATTAATCATCATACTTTCTTAACAAGATCACCTTTATTCATTATAACTTAGAAGGAAAGCTATTTCTTTTCCAACTCTCATGAACATTCATATAAAAGTCTAATGCCCATTCCTTTTAAAATACAAGATGCCATTTCTTCATAATTCGAAACAGCAGAAGGAAGAGGAAGGTCTTATTTCCCTTAAGCAAGAAAGGAAAGAACAGTCAATAATGTGTTATCTTTTCTTTTCCCAAGGCAACTTCCTATATTCAGAAAAAATTCAATGTTGTCTTCATCCTAATCAAACACAGCAGAAGAGAGAAGATCTATTTCCTCTTGTAAAAGAAATTTCATTATAGAAATGACCTCATGCAACTCGCACAGCCGATACAATTATAACACAAGTTCAGATGACAGCAAAACAATAGTACAGCAATAAAATACCCATACTGCCTGTACAGTTCCACATTCTATTTCACAAGAATAACCAGTTCGCAATTTCATATTAGGTCAATAGCTAGCACAACATGGAGGAGTTCCATGCAAGAAGAGCAAGGCAGTTAAACACAGCACAGAAAAACGATTCCCTATCATTTCAAAAGAAAAGAATCAGCAAGGGTCGACGAACCCAAATCATGGCAACACACCCAACCATATTCAACCTCCATTTACATGCAAAGGCAGTTCCAGACACAACAGCAAGGAACAGTGAAAGAAAAACATCTATTTTAAACACCATACTGTCAACAAACCAGCACGTCGTGGAAGTGTTTCCAACCAATCAAAATGCAAGGACAGATTAATCACAACAGCAAGGGAACGACTGTACCCCATTATTTCCAAAAATGACAGCAAGTAAGAAGGAAACACAAATCATGGCAACATAACATGACTGTATTTCCATTTTCTCTTTATATGCAATAGCAGTTCCAAGCACAACAGCAAAGAAATGATTACACTATAAGGAGACAATTAAACAGCCTGTTCCAATTCCAACAACACGAACAGTGAAGGAAATATCTATTTCCAACCTCCATACAGTCAATAACCAATAAAATAATTCATTTCCAACTTGATTCGAGCAACAACACATCAAACCAAGCAACCAGAAACGTTCAACATATCTTTTTTCCAAACAAAAGAGAAGCAAGAATCGATGAAATCCAAATCGAACTGACTTGACAACAGTCACAAAATCAAACCCAAGAGTAGGGTTGTTTTAATGATACACTTAATCAAAGCAAGAGTTTTTAAAGAGAAGGGCTTAACATGCCTGTAATCTCTCTTCCAGAACTCGAAGAAAACTTCGTTTGCCACGTTTTCCCTTCCACAGCGACAGCACAAACTCTCCAACACTTCCTTCCTTCTTCAGGCTTAACAACAGCCTCCAAATCCCCAAGAAAACGTCAAATGCCAAGAGATGGTTCGACTGAACCAGGCCAAAAAACCAAATGCAGAGCAACTTCGGCCAAAACCAAATCGAAACAATGAAAAAATCAAATTCCCTCATGCTGTTTCCAAGGCGAGCTGGTCGCGAGGACCAAGAGTAATTAATGCAATTAAGGCTCTGCCTTTTTTTTTCCTTGCTTCCCACGCCACCGCCACTTGGGTTGGCGAACTTTAAATTTCAAAATTTCCATGCAAACTGAATTTGGCTCTATTTCTAAATAGATGCCTCTAATTCTTACCTGCCCCGCCAAAACTGGCGCTGTCCATGTATGGACTGCCTATTCAATGCCAATGAATGCCCTTCCTTCATCCTTATCCCTTTCCTCCCAAGGGTCTGCGCACCCCTTAGATTAGGATTAGTTTAGGTTGCATAAATCATTCAACCTAGGTCTTAGTTTAGCCTTAGGTTTTATTTTCCCCTTTTTGTTTTTTATAATTTAAAAATCCACTTAGGATAGTAGTGTAGGATGCATGTTAGGACTTAGGATTAGTTTAGGTTTTTAATTCATACTAACCACTAACCACTAACACTAACAACTTCCATCTAGCCTCCCGACTAACATTCACGTTAATGCAGAGCAGGACATTCCATCCTTTGGATCGCGTGCCAAGGCCACCCGTGTCCAGGCATTTCTTGCCTCACGAGGTCCCAAATTCGACAGTACAGGGTTCAAGAATCGAACCTCTATCGTTGGCATCCATGTGCTAGCTGTTCACACCTGCAATCAGGTGCTGCACGTTCATAACAATCTTAATCCGGTTCAAGTGTGAATCGACACAGAAATCACAAGAGGACCTCAACATACTTGAATCAATGGAATTGATTCAAGGTATGCTGTCAATCAGCAAAGAGAGTTTAGCAAGTATACGAAAATTTGTCGTCACATCAGCAAACACACAAGTACAATATTTGATGTCCCAAGCAATAAATCGTAGCATACAAGAATCCAAGCTAGCAACACATTCTCTTAAGATCAGAACTTATCTTAACATGTTTTCCTTCATTTCAGCAGCTATAACAGTATGTAAAACATTTACCAAGTTAACATACAAAATCAGAGTGTTACAAATTCTGATTTTGTTTCCCATCTGTCCATGAAAACTTGTTCCAGTTCCTCCAAAGACAAATTAGACTTTTCCTTTTCTAACTCATAAAACCAAATATGTGTAGGGCCACTAATCTATTACTTGAAGAACCAAATATCTGATGGTTTATAGAATTTATCCCTAAATTTGTTCCATCATTCTCTAGCAGTAATCCTGTCATCTCCAAAAAAATGTTACCATCTCCATGATCCACAAAAATAGGGTTTTAGGAATAGACCATTTTGATCAAAACATATTCTAACCCTTTCGGCTTAAGGTAGGAAAAAAAATCATAAATCACATAACACAATCCCTAATTTAATTTTTGATATTATTTCTGAAAATATAAGAAATTCAAGAAAAATCCTATAAATGAGGCCTGTGGAGTAAAATATTGAAAAAAATATAAAACTACAATAACTCTGATAAAATAGATCCAAAAATTCTGAAATTTTTACCATAGCTTTTTGAAGGGGATTCACGATGCTGGTAAAAAGTTAGAAAATTATTTCGGAAAAAATGTAGCTTATAAAGCAAATTTAGGAAAAACCCTAAAAATACAATAACTTCCACAAAACACCTTGAAACATTAACATTATGAAATTTGGACTGTATCTTTCTGAAACCATTTCTATATTGTGGTAAAAAATTTAAGAAATGATTAATAACCGATTTCAAATAACAGATGAATCTTTAAAATTAGGATTTAGACCCAATTTTCACCGAAATCAACGCTTTGATACCACTTGATAAGATATTTGCATATAGAAAATAAATAAATTTCATAATATAACACAACACAAGATATTTGGGTGGGCTAAGACGTTCAAATATGCAATATATTCAGAATAATACCGTTAAGGTAGGGCAACACCATACAATGCTCCTTAAGGAAGGAGTAGCTCGATAATCTCCCAAGATGGGAATCCACTTGGAGGGGGACACCTCCAATGTACCTCTACCAAGTAGAATACTCAAATCATACCTATGACAAGATACTCACCCCCATTATATATATAGATATAGATATAGATATAGATATAGATATATAGATATATATATATATATATATATATATATATATATATATATATATGTATATATATATATATATATATATGTATATATATATATTTATATATATATATATATTTATATATATATATATGTATATATATATATATACATACATTACTCCTAATAGATGGGTAACACCTAATCCCAATGTAGGCCGACTCATTACCCAATATAACTAATTCCTATGTGACTAACTAAGGGGATGTGTGCCACATGTTGGGATCTCCATCAACCCGTATACATTATAATATCATATCCCAAGGTACATAGTATCATATCACATTAATTTGTGTCTAAATTTATTGAGGATTTCCTAGAAATCTACTGAATCAAGCATAAAAAATTGTCACCATATCACCCCTAATCCAATGGGAAGGTGGAGGTCACAAACAAAGAGCTTGAGAACATTTTGACCTAGGTTGTCAATTCAGACATGAGGAACTGGGTACCAAAACTCCCAGAAGTAGTGTGGGCATACAATAAAACCTGGAAGACTACTATTGGTTTCTCCCCATATGAATTGGTGTATGGAAAAAAGCCACTGTTACCTATGGAATCCAAATTACAGACTTGGAGAACAGCGCTGGAAGTAGGAATCGACTTGGATGAGGTAGAGCATGAAAGAGTGTTGTATCTGAATGAATTGGATGAAATGAGAATGGAAGCATAACATAAAATAGAAATTCTCCAACATTATAGGAAAGTGTTGCACGATGCTCGTATCAAGCACATGAAGTTTCATAAGGGAGATTGGGTCTTACTATTTTATTCTAAATATCAACAATTCAAAGGAAAGCTGAGAACACGATGGTTGGGACCCTATCAGATCAAGGAAATTTATTATAATGGTTTTGTATGATTGTTGCCGATTGATGGAAACAATAGACTGCTGGATAGGGAGACCTTCAACAAGGAGATGATGCTCTGCGAGGAGATGGGTTCAGTGGAGGAGTTTGGCTCTTCCAGTGTTTAGTAGTTATTTTCTTAATTTCAAATAAATGGATATGATCATGTTCTTGATCCTCTTCTCCCTTTAGATTGTAGTTGTTGTTATCCAATTTTTCCCCTTAGGGAAAAATTTAACAATGCGGGGGGTGGACTTGACCTGCTCTAGCATTGAAAAGGCTTTCATGAGACATTCCGAATCATTTCAAATCTTGGAGGCTCAAGGTCTGCTCAAAGTGCAAAAATTGACCCCCACGGGCCCACTTCTGTCCAACTCAGGAAAAAAGATTAAAATTGATAATTTATTGTTTTAGGGAGGCCTTATTATGTTCACGTCCCCATTTTCCAAAAATAATCCAGGGGATCAAAATAAGGATCAAACTCGAACGTTGAGGGCACCATAGTCACAAGCTAAAGGTAGCTCGCCATGCGGGTGGAAGAAGCTCGTGGTCGAGATCAGATGAAAAATGAGTAGTATTGACTAGGGAAATAAAGTACGATGTGTTAAATGGATCAGGGAGAACTATTGAAAGGTCGATTCCAGTTTAGCCGGCCGAGTTACTTGACATCGAGAAATGGTGTCGCAATGAAATTTGAGTTTAGAGATTTGTCGATCAATGCTTTAAGCGGGCAGAAAATTTTGTTTTCGAAGAGGCAAGTTATGCCTAACTCGGTCGTGGGAAGGCCGAGGCTAACTGGCTCGAGCTTAGTGTTTGGGATGCTTCACAGGAAATTACTCGATGATCCATGGGAGAGAAGATGGCCCAAGGGATTCACACGGCTGAAAAATCAAAGGAGAGCTCGTTCAATTTATTTGCATGGAAATTCAGAGCGAGTTCGTTGAGCTCATTTGGAAACAACTCGGTGACCTCTTGTGAAAATGACTCAGAGTACGAAGGCATTGAATCTCAATGGTGCGAGCTCAGTGTCAAGCCTGGTTGGATAATCGTGACGGGAAATGATCGTTATGTAATACATGTGGTTAATTTGTTAAGCAACATGGATAAGGGGTAGATCGAAGGAGCTGATATCAATACCATGTGCGAAATATCATGTATATGTGGAGAGTTCGACATCATTTGAGTACTGCAGGATTTAACCGAGCTTCGGAGGGACTCGGGTGAGTTCTCAAAAGAGATCTAGGAGGTGACACAATGGAATGGGCATGAACACCATGAATAGTAAGACCGAGTTGGAAGTAAAAACACGGGTGTGCTCGAGATTGTAGAGATCATCGAAAGAGATTTAAGCTTGGATATTTTGTGTACAAAGGATGGAAATCTCAGCGCCAACGAGTTCGTGTCAACAGAGGGTATGATTTTCTTCATGAGCTTGACTGTATAGTTTTCCTACGAGTGACTCAGTTAAAGTTAGGGACGATTGATAGTTCAGGTGTTCAGATCTGAAGCGGTGGAGTCGATACCGGGACCCGAGGGACGATGTATCCAAATATGTGGGATGATGGAATGTTTAACTATGTAAGTGGACGAGTTGAGATAGAAATCCAAGTGGGGAAAAATTTGAGTCTTTTGGTGAGTTGAATTGGAAAGATGGTGTCGAAAATCCGAATTCCCACTGCAGAATTTCATGGTGTGAAAACCATACCAAGCCCGGCTTGACAAAACGACGTCCGATTTTCCAAGCCGAAACTGCTAATTACGTGGGGAAATAAGGAGGTTGGGCCTGCCATGAGAATAGCGAGAAGAGGTTGGTGAGAATTAGAAACCAGGGAGAAACGTTGAAGCCAAGTCTAACGCCAAGTAAGTAGGTCGACAGGTGAAATTCGGCGTTGATGGAGCATTTTTAAAGGAGAGCAAGTTGAATAACTTAGAAATTTGGGGGTCGCACAATAGAGACGTGGAATGGTTCATTTCCAAGTTCGAGGAGAAGTGAGCGGATGTTATGTAAAGGTGTTGGCCGAGTCACATTCCGAGTTGATTGGGTATTCATTGCGAGGGAAGCCCAACTGGTGGTGCATGTGGCGGGTATGATGACAGTGGTCGGGCATTTAAAACATGACTTTCCAAGATATATGTGGTAGTGACATGTAATGCATAAATGTCACCGAATTGGCCCAAAAAACAAGAGATGTGTAATTTGCGGTGTTGACGGGATACAATGTGGGAGAAATCTTTGGGACTCATTCGGTCATCGCATAGTAAGCCGTTTTGGGGCTTGATAGAGCTATATTTAGATTAAATGTGAAGTGGAGCGGTTCAAAATGCCTAATGCATAATATGGATAAGCCCACCATGTTTTAGCCATAAGATGGAGCTCAAGACTATTCGATTGATCTAGGTCGATTGAAGGAGGCTCTGTGTTGATAGAAAGCTCATGTTCGACTATCAATCAAGGAACTCGCACGATAGCTCCACCGAAGATCATGGTGGATATATCTCGGTGATGTCAGCAACTCGGCTCGATGCAATGCCGAATTGGTAGATTTCATGCAGAATTCAACGAGTCACTTGAGAGAATAAAACTTGACAAACACGGAGGTGAACATTGCGAGAGCTCGACACATGTGGATTTGAGACAGGTGGCCGAATATATGGCAGGGTCAATTTATCAATTACGCAGACCGAGTTGGCTCGGTCGACTGGGTAACAAGAATGAGTCAGGTGAGCCCGTGATGGAAGTAACTCGGCATTGGAGGAGTTTCATGAAGGATCTCATTCATTCAAAAATCCCATGCCATGAAGGAACTTGACATGTTCGTGGGAAGACAAAGCTCCATTTAGATGGAGCTAAAAAGAGCTCGACTCACCAAGTTGAGTCATGCATTGACAAAGCTCGTAAGATGCGTCACCAAGGTGATTGTTGGAAAGAGCTTGTAGTGGGAGCCTAGGCATGATTGGAAAATATATGATGGAAATCTTGCATGATCATGGATCTTCACATGCCTTAGGGATGATTTCTATCCTATGATGTCGATGCGCTAAGGTGAGTGTCGTTTGGGCTCATCGGTTTGGATGTGGCAATGCAAAGTAGCTCGGTCAATGCATGCAAGTAAGAGGATCTTAGTTTGTAATTGGAGCTCTATTTGAATTGATCTCAGTTGCAGTGAAGGCTAAAGGAGCTCGACACCAACTTAGTGGGTTGGAAAGCAAGCCAACCACCGAGTTGGTCTATTTTTGTAAATTAATCCTCTTCAAGGAAAACCAATTCAAAAGGGACCCACCATAATTTTATAAGACTAATGCTTTTATTTAAATATTTTAATAATGATATTTATTATTATTATTATTATTAAAATATTTTATTTTAATATTATTTTAATTAATTAAGGAGAACTAGGTCAACATGCAATTAATAATGCATGATGGAACCTTCCCAAAGTGATTCAACCAACTGTAATAAATACATCATGTAGCTTCAATTTAGGAAGGGAATTTATGACTCCTTCCCTCCTCTCTCTCAACTTCTTCTATAAATGTAAGTTGGAATCTCATTCCAAGCGGTTCCAACAAGTCAGACAGGTTGGATAGTTTAATATATGAGACAAGTGCAAATTTTTCAAGTGTCCTCTCTCTTCTGCAAGTTGTCCTTATATGTTGAGGGAACTTTCAAGCCTCCCTTTCAAGACTGTAATGGAAACCATTTCCTCTTTTGAATGTATGATGCATCGTGTACGTTTTTGAAGTAATAAAAGTGTGTTTTGTGACTAATCTCAGTCGTTTCATTCTTTTATGCTTCTTTGTACATTTTCTCATGCTTGCAGGTACACTGTGAAAGTTCACATTTATATTACAAGTTCTTGGAGTTATGTGTTTATCAAGTGGTGGATTATTGCATGCAGTTGCATTTTGGTGCTTATTCACTGTTCTCAACTTCATCCTTCTTCATTTGAAGACTCATAACTTGTTTTTTTGATTGAGTTTAACAAAAGGAACGCGTGCTTCCTAGTATGTGGTATTTTGTACCCTCTCTAAGTTGCAATAGGTGAAGTTGACTTTTGGTGCACACACCCTCTTCAAATTAACCCTTCCTAAGTTTGGCAACACCGTTTATTTGGTGCATTGCCACCCCTAGTATAGTTTCATTTCTTGCAAATCTCTTTCCCTAAAACCCATGAAGATGTTAGCATAGGTCTAGATAATAATTTTATTGCACTAGGAGTAGTATAGCACTTAGTTTAGGAAGAGGAAGTCGGCCTTCTCCAGAGGTTCACCTTGAGCCCAAGTCCCATAGCTTGAGAGGTGATCCCTTGTGTCCCAATCACACTGAACATCATGTTCGCATTCTAGCCATTTGGAGGGTGCAGTGATTTGGCCACAGCGGTTTTTTGCATGCATGGTGGGACAAAGTTGGTACTTTTCTTCTCACTTGCACAAGTCAAAGTACCTAAGAACTCTATATATCAGGATTCAAAATCTCACTGCGTTAACTTATGCGAATAATTTAGAGAAGAGCTTCTTCAAAGCAAGAAAATTATTAGCATATCAAACTTTCCTTATCTCCTCCAAAGAGAAGAAGAATAGGCATTTCAAAATCACCAGATGTAGCTTTACCTTGTAGTGTTCATTCAACTGCTCCGTATGGAAGGTTTCCTCCATGAAGGAACAATCAACCTCTTGTTGCTATGGCACAAAACCAAGTTTTTACCCCTTTCAATACAAGCAATCCTCTTATGTTGGCTAAATGTGAACCTATACCTGTCACGGAACTCTAAAGTTTACCCTTTTACATAGAGGAAACTCACGTTACTCCAGTGGAACATATTCTTGATGTAGTCAACATTTGTGCAGTAAATAATATCACAGAGAAAAATTTCTAGTTAGACTTCTTGCTACCTCTTTTAAGGGAAAATCAGTTCAATGTTTTCGAGGATTAAGTGTTGGCACTATAACCACTTGGGATGAGTTAGGAGAAAAGATTTGTAAATAGATTGAAGACAAGACTGGTCACCTATCACTTTTGGAATAGATCACTACCTTGAAGAGAGCTCCCTAAGAATACATGAGTGATTTCAACTTCTGATTCCACAGGGCCTAGAATAGGATTCCGGCACTCATAAATCCTTCTCCAAATAATGTATTCTTGTACTATTTGCAAGCCTTGAATAGTTATGTAGCAGTTATGATCCAGTCCAAGGGAGGGACTACATTACCTTATGCCTACAACATTGTCATAAGAGCGGAAAATTCCTTGATTCAGGCTAGAAAGATAGCTCCATGACCACCAATGTCATTATCTTCGGATCTTATGAATAATCAACCTATCATTGGTCCTATTCTAGCAGCCTCTAATTAACCAGCTTAGTCTTATCTTGCCTCTTTGAATGATCTATTTTAAGTCAAGTCGTTGCTACAAACTTTTGGAAATGAGCGCATTGCACTCAAGAGGAAACAATTTGAATATAATCATCCATACCAGCCATAAAACTAGCAATATCAGGCTAACCATCCTCATTTTCAAGGGAACAATCAACCTTAAAATAAAAATGTAGGTCAAGCTACAATTATCAGGACTTTGAACTTTTAGAACCCTCTTGCTGCTAGCTCATCTAGAGCCATAGTACCTGTTTAGAATAATCTAGTTCAAGACTACGAATGGTGCTACCCTTTTTCTCAACCACACAATCAAAATATTTTCCTCAATGGAATTCTTGGCCAGACCCTTATGGTTCGAAGAGTATCTTCCCCTTCAGAGTTAACCAAAAATTTTCCTACGCAAGAAACAACAGATCAACCGTAGGCACCTGAAGAAACCACTTTGCTAAACTGGAAAGCAGAAGATTTTTGTAGGTTGAATACAGATTCCTCATTAGTGATAGAAAACACTCATTCCAAGAAGAGAGTAATGAAACCTCAACCTTCCAAAGCTGATCAAGAATCCACTTCATTACCTCAGTCACAAGTTTCGGTTGATAAATATGCGAGAAAGAAACCACCAAAAACACCTAATAGCCAAGTTACGAGGAAAGAAGGTTCTTCAGGAATCACAGTACCCAAAAAGCACTTTCTAAAAGAGGATCCTAATGCCCAAAGAAGTGTCAGAAAAGTTGGACCAATTCCCTTCAACATAGTAGAACAGATGAAGGAGACCAACCTGAGCATTACTATGTGGGATGCACACTCTCAATTCCTTCTCAAAAAAATTTGTTGCGAGAGGCTCTAAATATTTTTGGTACAACCAATAGATCGTCAGATCATGGAGCATCAAATGCTATGGTTTTGTGTCAACCGAAAGGGAAAACTATTCCTAAAGCTAACAAACCACCACCATTCTATATTTCCTTGATCATTGGTGACCACTTGGTGCATAATTTCATGATTTATTCTGGTGCTAGTAGCTCAGTCATGCCCAAATAAATTGCAGATGTACTAGGCATACAATATGCACCGATTGCAAGAGGATTTGTTCAGATGGATGGCATAGCTGTTAAGATAGTTGGATTTATCAAGGGACTTCAACTTACCATCCATGCATGCCCAATTTTTTCAATCACCCAAGACATATCAATCATTGATCTCCCTCCTTTATTCGTCATCTTCCTATCACGAGATTTCACTACCAAGATAGGCAGTTATCTATCAGCCGATTTGTTACATATGATTCTCATGACTCGATATGGAACCAAAGTGACTAGAAGGGTGTAACCAATCTGTCATAATCATATAGAACCCTACACTACTAGTCCTATAAATAGGAATTACACCATTAGAGATCCAGAAAAAGAAGATGTCGATCATGAACCAACTACTTGTGTTAAATAAATTCCTTGATACTGTGCTAGATGAATTAAGTGGAAGTCATCAGTACGATCCCTACACTGATGTGTTCACAGAAGAATAAGCTAATTTTTTGTTATTGGAAGAGATAGGATTGGGTACATACGGCATTCATGAAGAAGATATGATCGTACTATAACTCATCAAAACACCAAGTAATTCGGAAGGACTGTGGCAATTGTTCTTTGACGACTCAAGAATTAAGAATGGATCCGATGTTGGTGTTATGTTAATTTCTCCAGAGGGACATAAATACTTCTCATCTTTCCAGTTGTAATTCAGTTGCATTAAAAATGTTGATAAATACGAGGCCCTTGTGTAAGGAATTCAGTTAGCCCAAAAGAAGGGAATCAAAGCCCTGGATGTTTTTTGGAGATAGTGAGTTAGTTTTTCATCAAGTGACAGCACGCAGTGCATCCAAAAATTATCTTTTAATATCATAAAAGAACTGATTTTGGGATTTGATAGAAGATTTCAAAGATTTTGAGATCCATGAAATTCCTAGAAATCATAATCAAGATGTTGACATGCTTGCTATAATTGGCTAACAATACAACATACCTATTGATATCAAGAAAGAAGTGCATCAATTTTTCAAAATGGTTATTTGACCTGCAGCCCCTGATAATGTGAGTAGCTGGTAAGTGTTTGATAGTGAAAAACAAATTGTCCTTTTCTTACAAGAAGAGGTGGAGTTTTCTATAAAAAATATAGATAAGTTGCAAGAATCATATGGTGATCAAATCATACAATTGAAAAGAAACAAACTACCAAAAGGATTAGTCACTCTAGAATCCATCTTTAATTTAGATGATCAAGCTAAAAGACAAATCTCTAACATGGTGGTCAAAGAAGAGGATTTTGAGGAAGTCAAGGTAGCAAATGAAAAATTTCTAAAGATCAGAAAAGTGTGTACTCCCAAAGAGAAAGAAGCCTTCATCAAACTTTTTCAAGAGTATCATGACATCTTTTCATGGACTTATAAAGACCTGCATGGTTTTGATCCAATTCTAGCATAACATACCATCAAACTGGATCCTAATGCCAAGCCAGTTCATCAGAAACAAAGGCCAATTAATCCCAAAATCGAGCCACTAATGAGAAAGGAGCTAACCAAACTCACCAAGGCCTGTATAATTTCTCCCATCAAGTATTCCTCATGGGTAGCCAATCTAGTTCCCGTAAGGAAAAAGAATGCAAAGATTCATTTGTGTGTAGATTTCAGGGATTTGAACTATGCCTCGTTGAAAGACCATTATTCTCTCCCCTCGATGGGGATGATTCTTCAAATGGTTGTAGGAGCTCAAAGATTTTCTTTTCTCAATGGATATTCAGGTTATAATCAAATTCTGGTCCAATAATCTGATAAATTTAAAATGGGTTTCACTACCAAGTGGGGCACATATGCCTATAACAAAATGCAATTCGGATTGTCCAATGTCGGGGCTACTTTCCAAAGTGCCGTGGAGATGGAATTTAAGGGACTAATCAATGATATCATTTTGGTTTACCTTGATGATATAATTGTATACACTAAGAATGCAAAAGATCACATCACGCATCTAAGGAAGGTTTTCCAAAGGTGTAGGGAGTTTGGGGTTTCAATTAACCCCAAGAAATGTATTTTTGCAGTGTACGAGGAAAATTTTTTGGGGCATGGTGTTTTAGCAGAAGGACTATCAATCAATCTAGCCAGGATTCATTTGATTATGTCCTTATCTCTCCCAAGTCATAGGAAGGGCCTCCAGAGTTTTGAAGGGCCATAAAAAAAACATTTCTCAAGCTCCCACACTGGTGAACCCCAGGTTTGATAAAGATTTTATTCTCTATGATTTTGTTAGTCAAGAGAGCATTTTAGGTATCCTCACCTAGAAAAATGACAGCCTAATGAAGCAACCAATTACTTTCTTCCATCAATCCCTCAAATACTATGATCTCAAATATTCATTCCTTCAAAAACAATTCTTTGTGGTTATTTGATATTTGAAGAAATTCAAGCATATGTTATCCAACAACAGAATTCATCTAATGGTGTCTCATCCAGGTGTCAAGGAATTTTTTCTGAAAAAAGAGATGAACGAAAAACGTACTGAATGGATCACGAAGGTGATGGAGTATGAAGTAGATATCAAAGTTACCAAACTTGTTAGAGGTAAGGGTTTGTGTCAACAACTTGTGGTAGACATGGAATCAAAAGGCTATGAGGACGTAACACTCTTAAACATTGATGAGAGTGATGATCAAGTTGACTAGTTATCCAAAATGAAAAATTTCCTCTTATCAGGAGTATATCCTTTGAACATGGATAAAAATAAAATACGGAATTTATGTCTTCAATCTATTCCATATTCTTTGAAAGATAACTCTCTTTCAAAAGGATTTGAATGATGTTCTCCTTGAGTGCGTAGGACCGGAACAAGTAAGTAAGATTCTAGAAGAGTTTCATAATGGCCTATCTAGAGGACATTATTCTACATGAAAAAATGCTACTAAGATCATGTGAGCAGGCTACTATTGGCCATATTTGTTTAAAGATGCCCATATCTGGGTAAGGAAATGTAAGGAATGTACCTTTTTCACGGGCAAGTAGAATTTGTTAGCTCTTCTGCTACATTCAATTCAAGTGGATCAACCCTTTGTTCAATGGGGGTTGGACTTCATCAGAATGATTAATCCCCCATCTAGTGATGAACATAAATGGGTCCTTACTGTAACAGACTATTTTAATCAATGGATAGAGGTGGTAGCATTGAAAGAGAGTAATTAAAAGGTGGTTCTAGATTTCTTGGAAGGTATAATGAAAATGTTCGGTGTTCCGTTTACAGTCATTTGAGACAACGCGTTGTATTTTCTGAGTGAATGGGCTCTTAAAAATGGGGTCTACCTCAAGACTTTGTCTAATTACTATCGGCAAGGAAATGGATTGGCTAAGTCTAGTAAAAAAAATCTCATAAGTATTATTGAGCGCATAACGGAAACTAAAAAGAGGACTTGGCATACACAACATAACACTGCCTTATGGGAAGATCAGATCACACCTAAAATGGCCATAGGAAATTCTCCTTTCGTGCTTGTATATGGAGGGGAAGCAAAAATTCATCTCTCCTTGGAGTTACCTTCTTTGGAGTTAGCTCATCAACTTGAAGCCATGGAGAATGATTCCTTATCAGTAAGCTTTTCTGAACTCATGGAGCTAGAGGAATTGTGAAACAAGGCTATGAATACTTTGGAGAAACATCAGGCTCGGGTTAAGAAATATTTTTATAGGAAAGTGTCTGACAGGTATTTTTAGGAGGGTCACTTAGTTCTCAAATGGGATGAAGATAGGGCCAAGCCAGGAAGGCACGCCAAGTTTGACGCTCTCTGGAGCAGGCCATACATCATCATGATTTTAAAAGAAGTGAATTCATTTCATCTATCCAGGCTCAATGGAGAAGAACTATCCATTCATGTGAACGGGATACATCTCAAAGATTTTATTGAGAATCATTCCACCCCCTATACAATTTAGTTGGGTATTTTCCTCCAAGTTCTTATGCACATTTTTGTTCGGTGTTGTTCTTTTGTTTTCCTCGTTGTTGTGTTTTTGTGTTGTTCTTTCACATTGTATCATCCTCAGAAGTTTCTCAAGGGAAGGAAGGTTCAAATTTTCTACAAGATTGTCATAATGTTGCTTCAGTCAAAATTTTACAATGTTCCACAGATGTCAAGCATTCAACAGATTTAGGATACATCATGCCTAATATTTTAGGGAGGTCCAAGATCGGATTTTCTCAAGGGGATTTCAGGATGTGTCAAAGAATATGAAATTAATATTAGGATTCTAACATAGACTCCATGCTCAATGGATGACTTAAGGCTATTGGAATCATGCTTAGCAGAAAATCATCCCCGAGAAATAGCCAAAAATGTTATCCAATTTCACCCCTTGGGGAAAAATTGAACAACGCAGGGGGCTTGTTGTGCTCTAGTACTGAAAAGGCTTTCATGAGACATTCCGAACCATTTCAATATTGGAGGCTCAAGGTCTACTCAAAGTACAAAAATTGACCCCCATTAGCCCACGTTTGTCCAACTCAAGAAAAAATGATTAAAATTGATAATTCATTATTCTAGGGAGGTCTTATTATGTTCAAGTTATTTCCCCATTTTCTTGAAAGACCCCAAGGGGATCAAAATAAGGATCAAAATCAAACATTGAGGGAGCCATAGTCACAAGATAAAGGTAGCTCGCCATGCAAGTGGAAGAAGCTCATGGTCGATTTCGAATGAAAACCGAGTAGCATTGACTAGGTAAATAAAGTATGGTGTGTAAAATAGATCAGGATGAGCTATTGAAAGGTTGAGTCTGGTTTAACGGGATGAGTTACTCAACATTGAGAAATGGTGTCGCAATGAAATTTGATTTCAGAGCTCTATCGATCAATGCTCGAAGTGAGGAGAAAATTTTGTTTTCGAAGAGGCAAGTTATGATCTAGCTCGGTCGTGGGAAGGCCAAGGCTAATTGGCTATAGCTCAGTGTTTGGGATGCTTTATAGGAACGGGCTCAATGATCCATAGGAGATCGGATGGCCCAAGGGATTCACATGGTCAAAAATCAAAGGAGATCTCATTCGATTTACTTACATGGAAATTCAATGCACGTTCATTGAGCTCATTTGTAAATACCTTGGCGACCTCTTGTGAAAATGACTCGAAGTAAAAAGGTAGTGAAATGTGATGGTGTGAGCTTAGTGTCAAGCCTTGTTGGAGAATAGTGATGGGAAATGTTCATTATGTAATATAGGTGGAGAATTTGTTAAACAACATGGCTAAGGGGGAGATCGATGGAGCTGATATCAATATTATGTGTGGAAGATCATGTAGATGTGGAGAGTTCGACATCATTTGAGCACTGTAGGGTTGAACCGAGCTTCAGAGGGACTCGGGAAAGTTCTCAGAAGAGATTTAGGAGGTGACATAGTGGAATAGATATGAATGCCATGAATAGTAAGACTGAGTTAAAAGTAAAATCACAGGTGAGCTCGAGATTGTAGAAATCATCGAAAGAGATTTAAGCTTTGATATTCTATGTGCAAAGGATGTAAAGCTCGATGCCAATGAGTTCATGTCAATAGAGGGTATGATTGGCATGGCTCAATGAAAGTTCAGGATGATTGACAGTTTAGGTGTTCGGATTCAAAGCGGTGTAGTCGATGTCGACACCCGAGGGATGATGTTGTTGAATACGCGGGATCATGGAATGTTGAACCATGTAGGTGGATGAGATGAGATATAAATCTAAGTGGGGAAAATTTTGGGTCTTTTGGCGAGTTGAATTTGAAATATGGTGTCGAAAATATGAATTCCCACTGTGGACTTTCATGGTGTGAAAATCATACCAAGCTTGGCTTGACAAAACGATGTCCAGGGTTCCAATCGGAAACTACCAATTACATTGGGAAATAAGGATGTTGGGCCCACCATGAGAATATGGCAAGAAGAAGTTGATGGGAACTACAAACTAGGGACAAACATTGAAGCCAAGTCTTATGCAGGGGCGTGTCTTCCCCTAGGTAACCTAGGTAGTTTCCTGGGGTAGACAAAACAAAGGGCGCCAAATTTTCAAAAAAAAATCCAAATTCGAGGTCTGACAGTTTGGCGAATCAAGGGCCTAGGCAGTCGGCTTTGAAATTTTACCAAAACAATTGCTATTAAACCGTAAACAGGGTCCGGGGAATGATGCAATCTCAAATTTCAATCATTATTTATACTTTCAAATTCAACTTTTAGCGACTGTACAGACTACAGTGTAATTTGAAACAACGATTAATATAAAAACATGGCACTTGTGGCTTACCCTTGGATGGTGTTGGACAACTTAGAATTCAGTGATAGTATCCTCCGTGTGGGCAGTGGCGTGGCTATCCTCAAGGC
Source organism: Taxus chinensis (assembly GCA_019776745.2). Taxonomy (NCBI): domain Eukaryota; kingdom Viridiplantae; phylum Streptophyta; class Pinopsida; order Cupressales; family Taxaceae; genus Taxus; species Taxus chinensis. Next base: position 379,120,316 of record CM034155.1, on the reverse strand, counting down.
TCAGACATGAGACTTTAGTCTACTTTTCTTCACTTCTGACTTCTCCAGTCTCCTGCAGGCTCTAGCGAACTCAACTACAGACTACAGTGCGACTGCTAGTCTATTACTGTCTACAAAACAAGACTACATCATACATGCCACGACCCACATTGGAATGCAACTTGTTACTTCAAACTTATGAGTCAGTGCTGAGTGAGTAAGTTGTAACAGTTAACTGAGTTCTTAAGTTCTTGGATCTCCCCAACCGCATGGGCCAGTGCCACTCAAGTCTCAAACCCTGAACCTGGTCCCCAGGGCCCACAGGCCACTCCCACTCAGTCTCCCAGCCCCATGCTGTATTACTATCAGTCTATCAGTGATAGTGATCATGATTCATCATTCACTATTCATATACTGGTACTACAGTTTATGTTACTCTGTATACAATATCTTAATCTTCTTATTCCCACGGGCCACTCCCAGGCGACAGGCTATATGTTTGTGGCTGTATCTAATCTCTAGAGGCTCTAAGGTAGACTCCCACCATCCATGGGCCACTGTAGTTTGTCCACAGATAGTAGAGTCTATACAGAGACTACAGTCCCACTGGAACTCAACATAATTACACAGACTAAGGCTAAGAGTCTAAGACAGTCCATTGTTACAAGACTACAAGTACAACTTACGGTTACCTTGAAAGTTGAATGAGATTCGAGAATCTATTTCTTTTCAAGAATTAAATGCACTGCACACGCTGAGGGCCGAGCCACTGATCGTGATTGTATGCTTTTCCTTTCTGTATTGGGATTCGGAAAGGAAAATTATATATCTTAATCTACTTGTAAGTTGTAAGTTGTGGACAGTGGATTGTGGAAATTGAGCTTCGCTGCGACATTGAACTGTGAACATTGAGCACATGAACTATGAAGCCTGAAGGGATCCGAGAACTAAAATTTATCAGGTATTAGCATATTAAAATTTCATACTTCAGTTGGTCCGGACTGCTTGGCCACCACTCGCCGATGGGAGGAAGATTGCAAAATTCAATAGGCACTTGCATCAGATCTTTCTCCAAATTCCAAATCCTAAAGTTCCTTTTAAGTCAAGTTCAACACCGGATCTGGTAGATCATCATTCCTTTTGGGGTAGAACATAAAGCTAAGTGATCAAACCCTAACTGCTCTAGCATCTTACATTTGATGTTGCATTAATTTGGTTCTCAATTGCATCAATTATATCATTACGTTTTGATTGTATTTATATTATTTCATTTTTGGAATAGTATTGATTATAATTTATAACATCATTATCAACGACAACAAGTATTTGGGTAATTATTGTAACTTGATAATTGTTTAGTTCAAATGGATAAAACTAAAAAATTAAGTGGTGCTCAATTTCGAAAAAAAGCTAAACAAAAAATTGAGGAGGAAAAAAACCTTTTGAAAAAGATACCTAAAATAAATATATTTTTAAGTGCATCAAACGAAAATTTAAAGTCAAACGTAGTTTTTAATGAAAACGAGAATTATTCTTCAGTTAGTGACAAAAATACACAATCAAAGTCAATAGAAAATGAAAACACACAAGAGAAGGAGAACACACAACTACAAGAGGAGAACAATGAAAATACTATTGTTCAACCCATCGTTAATGAACATTTCATTATTGATCCTGATCCTGCAAAATGGGTAATAGACAACAATACAATAGAATATATAATTTTAAATATGCCAAAACAAGATATGAATGTTGATTTTTCAAATTCAAAACGCCAATACTCAGATTGTTTTAGATATGTTTCTAAAGATTTGTTTCAACGGAAACTTTTAAACAATGAACGAAAATTAAGAGAATGGTTGCTTTACTCAGAGTCAAAAGGAGTTGTTTATTGCATTCCTTGTTGCCTTTTTCAAGCAAAATAAACCACATTTTCCAAAATTGGATTTAATGATTGGAAAAATGCATCGGCTAGTTTAAGAGAGCATGAGGATTCCCCTAATCACAGGACTTCAATTCTTAATTTCATCAATCGAAGTAATGTTTTGGGAAGAGTTGATTCTGCACTTGCAAGTCAATACCAAAATGAAGTAGAGTATTGGAGGAATGTTTTAAATCGTATTATTGCAACTGTGAAATTCCTTGCTACTAGAGGTATTGCCTTTCGTGGTGGTGACAATTTATTAGGATCTTCTAGAAATGGAAATTGTTTAGGGTGTTTAGAACTTATTGCAGAGTTTGACCCATTTTTGGCAAATCACATTTCACAATATGGAAATGGAGGAAAAGGAGCTTCGTCTTATTTATCTACGACAACATGTAATGAATTTATTGACCTTATGGCACAAAAATTTATAAACAAAATAGTTGAAGAACTCCACAATGCAAAATATTTTTCAATTATTGTTGACTCAACACCTGATGTATCTCACATTGACCAGTTAGCATTTGTGGTAAGGTATGTTTCTCAAGAAGGAATTCCAGTTGAATGATTTTTAAAATACATTCCTTCGGTTGGACACAAATCATGTGATTTAGAAGATTCGGTACTTACAACACTAGATGACTATGACATTAATATCAAAGATTGTCAGGGGAAAGCATATGATAATGCAAGTAGCATGTCTTGAAAATACACAGGTCTACAAACTAGGATTAAAAATCACAACTGTATGGTTGAGTTTGTACCTTGTTCAGGGCATTCCTTAAATCTTGTTGGATCTTTAGCTGCAGAATTTTGTACAACTATAGATTTTTTTTCAGTACTTCAACTTATTTACACTTTCCTAAGTGCCTCAACTTATCGGTGGGAAATTTTATTAAATTTTTTGGATGGAATTTGTCCCGTTGTAAAATCTCTTTCTGAAACAAGATGGTCAGCTAGAGCTGATGTAGTTAAAGCACTTTTCTTGGGATATAGTAAAATCCAAGATGTTTTCCTAAATATAGCACAAGATAAAAATCAAACAACTACCATGTGACATGAATCAAAGTGTATTCACGAAAAACTAGACAAGTTAGAAACTTGTGTGATGTGTTGTATTTGGCATAGTATTCTTGAAAGAATGGATGCAACGAGAAAATATCTACAAAAGGTAGACATTGACTTAACCATGGTTGTGACTCAGTATAATTCATTGATAGATTATATTCAAAATATTAGAGAGAATTTTGATACATATGAGCAACATGTTAAGATCATTAGTGGAAAAGAAGAGTACGAAAATGATAATAAAAAAAGAAAAAGAAAAGTTCTCTTTGATGAAACGAGAGATGTCGAAATTCCACAAACAGGAAGGGATCATGTGAGGGTGGAGGTATTCTATGTTATTATAGACAACCTAATAAGGGAATTATCAAGAATAAATGAAGCATATAGTGTGTTAAATGATAGGTTTGGATTTTTGAACAATTTAAAAAATCTTGATAATGAGACAATATCGAAATGCTCTAATTCTTTAGTAAAAACATATAACACAAACTTGGAAACCTCCCTTGACATTGAATGCATCCATTTCCAGGCATTAGCAAGATGTGAAAACTTGACAAGTATATCATCAATGTCAAAATATTTAAGAAAAAGTGGACTAGACACCACGTTCCCAAATTTAGATGTTGCAATACCAATGTTTCTTTGCATTCCTATTGGAAATTGTAGTTCTGAGAGAGCATTTTCAACTCTAACAAGAGTAAAAATCAATTTAAGGTCAACAATGGGTGAAAATAGATTGAATAGCCTTTCTATTTTGACAATTGAACATGACATTGATACAACAATAAATTATGATGATGTCATTGATAGTTTTGCTATGGAAAAGGTAAGAAAAAAACCTTTATAGATTTAATAAAATGTGTCAAGATTTATACTAAGTCGATAATTGTTTTTAAAAAATTCATATACAGGTGGGTCATATGTCCCAGGTGGGAGGGGGGTGCATGCTCCGAGTACTGCCTAGGGCGCTCAGAAACCTTATTCGGCCCTGGTCTTACGCTGAGTAAGTAGGTCAACATGTGAAATTTGGTGTTGGTGGAGCATTTATAAAGGAGGGCAAGTTGAATAACTGAGAAATTTATGGGTCGCATGAGAGAGACGTGGAATGGTTCATTGCTAAGTTTGAGGAGAAGTGAACAGGTGTCATGTAAAGGTGCTGGCTGAGTCATATTCCAAGTTGATTGGGTATTCATCATGATGGAAGCCCAACTGGTGGTGCATATGGCACGTATGATGACAGTGGTCGGGCATTTAAAACATCACTCGCAAAGATATATATGGCAGTGACATGTAATGCATAAATGTCACTGAATTGGCCTAAAAAACAAGAGACATGTAAAGGGAAGTATGCCCAATACAAAAGCAAATTCATTTGTGATGTTGACTGGATACAATATGGGAGAAATTGTTGGGACTCATTTAGTCATCACTTAGTAATTCGTTTTGGGGCTCGATAGAGCTATATTTAAATTAAATGTGAAGTGGAGCGGCTCAAAATGCCTAATGTATAATATGGATAAGCCCACCATGTTTTAGCCATAAGATGGAGCTTGAAATGATCCGAGTGAACTAGGTTGACATGATGAGGCTCTGTGTTGATACCAAGCTCATGTTGGGCTATTAATCAAGGAAATTACTCCATCGCTCTGGCGGAGATCATGGTTGATATAGATCAGTGATGTCGGCAGCTTGGCTCGATGCATGGCCAAATAGGTGGATTTCATGAAGAACTCGACGAGTCGTTCAAGAGAATGGAACTTGAAAAACATGGAGGTGAACATTGCGAGATCTCGGTGCATGTGGATTTGAGACAGGTGGCTAAAATTATGGCAGGTTTGATTCATCAAATATGCAAAACGAGTTGGCTTGGTTGATTTGGTGATAAGCATGACTCAGGTGAGCCCATGATGGAAGTAACTCAGCATTAGAAGAGTGTCATGAAGGAGCTCACCTTGTCAAAAATTCTACACCATGAAGGAGCTCGACACATTCATGGGGAGATATATCTCACTGTAGATGGAGCTAAGAATATCTCGACTCACCAAGTTGAGCCATGCATTAAGAGAGCTCGTAAGATGCATCACCAAGGTGATCGTTGGAAAGATCTTGCAGTGGGAACCTAGGCATGATTGGAAAATATACAATGGAAATCTTTCATGGTCACGGATCTTCACATGCCTTAGGGATAATTTATGTCCTATGATGTTGATGCACTAAGGTGAGTGTTGTTTGGGCTTGTCAGTTTTGATGCGGAAGTGCAAAGTAGCTCGGTCAATGCATGTAGATAAGAGGAGCTCGGTTGCGGTGAAGGCTAAAGGATCGTGACACCAACTCAGTGGGTTAGCAGGCAAGCCAACCACCGATTTGGTCCATTTTTACAAATTAAGCCTCTTGAAGGAAAACCAATTGAAAAGGGACCAGACATAATTTTATTAGATTAATACTTTCATTTAAATATTTTAATAATTAAATTTATTATTATTATCAAAATATTTTATTTAAATATTTTGTTAATTAATTAAGGAGAACTAGGTCAACAGGTAATTAATGACACATGATGGAACCTAACCAAAGTGGTTCAACCAATTGTAATAAATACGTCATGTACCTTCAATTTAGGAAGGGAATTTATTACTCCTTCCCTCTTCTCTCTCAACTTCTTCTATAAATGTAAGTTAGAATCTCATTCCAAGTGGTTCCAATAGGTTAGATAGGTTGGACAGTTTAATATTTGAGACAATCGCAAATTTTTCAAGAGTCCTCTCTCTTCTGCATGTTTTCCTTGTATGTGGGGGGAACTTTCAAGCCTCTTTTTCAAGACTATAATGGCAACCATTGCCTCTTCTGAATGTATGATGCATTGTGCACATTGTTGAAGTAATTAAAGTGTGTGTTTTGTGACTAATCTTAGTCCTTTCATCATTCTATACTTCTTTGTGCCTTTTCTCATGCTTGCAGGTACACTGTGCAAGTTCACATTTCTATTACAAGTTCTTGGACGTCTGTGCTTATCAAGTGGTGGATTATTTCATGCATTTTAGTTTTAGTGCTTATTCCCCTTCTCAAGTTCATCCTTCTTCACTCGAATAATGATAACTTGTTTGTCTGATTGATTTTAACAAAGGGAACATGTGCTTCCTAATCTATGGTATTATGTACCCTCTTGAAGTTGCAGTAGGTGAATTTGACTTTTGGTGCACACATCCTCTTCAAATTAACCCTTCCTAAGTCTAGAAACACCCTTTATTTTGTGCATCACCACCCCTAGTATAGTTTCATTTCTTACAAATCTCTTTCCCTAAAACCCATGAAAATGTTAGCATAGGTCTAGATAATCATTTTATTGCACTAGGAGTAGTATAGCCCTTAGTTTAGCAAGAGGAAGCAGGCCATCTCCAGAGGTTCACCTCCATCCCAATTCCCATGGCTTAAAAGGTGATCCCATGTGTCCCAATCACACCGAACGTCTTGTTCAAATTTTGGCCTTTCGGAGGGTGCAGTGATTTGGCGACAACATTTGTTTTGTTCAAGTTTTCAATAAAGGCTATGAATGCTTATTGTTACACTATACATTAATCCATATTCATTCTATGAGTGCAGGAGATGTAAATCTATGGAATTTTGTGAGTTGATATGGCAGGGGTAAGTGCATTTTACTTCATTATGGATATTGACTTTTGAATCATTTCCCCATTTCATTAATTCTCCATAATTACTTAGACAAACACAAATCAATTCCCAACTTATTTATTGGTAGTAAAAATCAAATCCTATGGCATGAAATAACATTTAATGAATAATCATAAAAATACTTGTCACATGAGTCATGTTTTAAATTAAAGGGACGTGTGGCTCGTAAGGAGGTACATGTAGTATGGATAGTTATTATGATGGAATAATGTGTCATACTTTGTCTTAAATTTTTCCCTGAAAAATATGTCTTGTCAACGTTTTGTGCTGCCAATTTCACACCGACTAACCTTGGTACATTCAAACAATTCAAAATTTCTAAAAACTGCAATTTTAAAATGACTCCATATTTTCACTCTACAATTTCTCCTAATTTTCGCTTCTACCATTTTACTGAGTATTCTTTGCAAGCAATTGATGCCATGGGTCTGAAAAATAAGTTTGAGCCTAATTCTCTTGGGACATTGTTGCGAAATTTTTCCATCTCCCAGATATTTTATGATGCTTGGTGGTTGGACTTCATCAAAAAATTTGAAGGCTTTCACGATTACCTAGTTGATTAATTTTTAATCAAATTTGAAGAGACATGCTCCCAAATTAGTGGGAAGAGGGTTAAGATTAATTTTCGCATTGTTTCTGATCTTTCTGGATTTCTTGATTTTGGTCTGAAATTCATGACCAATGCACCTATCAAATATTTGATACCATTATTTCATGAAGAGAATCAAGCTCTTCCAAAGCTAATTCTCAATCCTCTTGGTGTTCACAAAGGAATTCATCATAAAATTCTACCTAGGATATGGATATTTGCCTCCAGATGGTTCAATAGATATTTTATTTGTGATGGATAGCCATCTGTTCTTGGAGGGGACTCATTGAAAATGTTAACTAGTTTGAAAAGAGGGCACACAAACCCTAAACTCAGGGTCAATTTACCTGATTATTTGGTAGATGCGGTCATCAAAGTAGGACAAAAAGATAAGAATGTAGGAGGAAAGGTTTCCTTAAAGCATCTAGGGCTCATTCAACTCATTTGATCTCATCATGTTTTCTATATACCCAAGAGAAGGCTCATGAACATCAATGTAGGGGATACTTCAAAGAATAAGAGAACTAATATGGACCAGTCCTCTAAAATTTGTCCAAATCTCAAGTCGGTGCCTCAATCTTCAAAGGAAATCCTGGGTGAATCTTCTGATCAGGGAAACCCACCTTCTGTGCCACAAAGTTATAAAGGAAAACCCACCATGTCGACATATTCCTCTACAAGGCCAAAATGGTCTTGCATTGTGCTAATATCGGAAACTTCTTGGCCTATGGTTTTCAATGAGGATTCTGCCCCTATTATAAAAGAAAGGGATAAAACTGGTACATCCACTGTTCTAGATGATCAGTCCTTAGATTATAACACTAATATGATAGATGACCCTACTACTCCTGATGATGCTGACATGATGGAAGCCCCTACTACTCCTAAAAAAATGCTAATGCCCTAGAAGTACCTGCAATGCTGGAAATGTAGACCACAACTCCTGAATATGCTTTAGATGAGATGGGTGGCTCATAATTCCATGGAGATGAAGTGCTAAAATATTATCAAGATGAAATTTCTTCCGTGTAGTATAAATTAAAAGGTATGTATGAAACTAATATTTCTTTTAAAACCAAGTTTACACAAAGGACTATAGAGAAGGTTAGAGAAATTACTGCTCTAAAAGTAGAAGTTAGCAGTCTTAGGAAACAATGGGACATCGGTCTTAATTTGTGTGATGATTTCAATCATTTATCTCTTCAAAATAAATAATTTATTAATGATAACAAACAACTTAAAGAGGAAATTGAGACTAGTAAAAGTGTGAAGAATAAATTAGATTCAACCATAGATGTTGTGTTTCCCTTATCCTATAAATTTCTTACTTTCCGTAAACCTTCTTCTATCTACAACATGTTTATCTAGGAGAAATTATATGCCTGGCAGTTGATGAGATCATGTAATAAGGAACACTATATCGCACCAGATGGCAAGACCTCATAAATTTATGAGAAAAGTACCCCTAAAATTCAAAACCTATTGTGTAAGGTTTACCTTCATAACATGTTAGTCACAAATGTGCCCAACTTCTTCATTAATCTATTTGTGGGAGATTTTCAAATTAAGGCCTTTCACTCCTTATTAAGAAATCAAATTATTTGGAGTGAACAAACATAAACTTTTAATCAGATAACTCGAACTATTTGTTTCTTTATTGAAACAAATCACCGCAATGATGTATCAATGAAGAACAATTTTCGGTCATTGTATTATCAACATGGTGTTGGTACAAAATCTTCACAGGTTTTGCATAAATTCATATAGGATTTTGAGGCCTTTTTTCAGAAACACTTTGGTGAAGTAAGACATGTCTTCGACAAGAGATGGGATACATTGAATTTACCATTCAAAAGATGAGAAGTCATTTCTCCTTAGAATCTCATCTGGGGTATGAGGCGAGGTGATGCACTTGTAACAATAATTTTTTAGCTTTCTGAGCTAAATGAAAATAATATAATGATGAATGGGTTGGGATTAAATTAAGGCCACCTCTTCTTCTCATCCCCATGACCACATGGAAAAACAACGTTGCTTAGTCCCATGACAGTTTCACATCTTGGGTTGAGGTTATTTCCTCAACTCAGGGATGTAAGAGCATAAGGAAGCAGTATGTTGATTAGTTTGAGGAGTATGACATATCTCAGTAGCCTAGGCAGAGAACATGGAAGAGATGAGGTTGCATATGGACATGCAATAGGTAAAATGCAAGGGAGATGATGGGTTCATTATTTGACTCATTATATGATCTATGTATCTATTGATTTGTCTTTAAACATTATTAATTAAGTGAATGGGGATGCTTTACATTGCTTTTTCCTAATAAATTTAATGCATTTCTCTTGATTATGTTCATGTAAACCATTTACTATGTAACTTCCTACTAACCAACTCTATGAGTGAATTATGGTGACATGTGTAGGGTAATGATGGAAATTTACTACCAATGTGTGGATTTGTGATCAAGGAACCGAGTCAATGGCCATCATGCATAGTGGAGGGCTTTTTCCAACCATTCCAATTGTCCTATCGACATGAAGCATGTTTTTAGCATTTTATATTATTCAGAAGGATTATTGATGAATGAGTATAGTGCCTATAGTTATGGTATAATTTATAACTATTTAAGCCAATATATAGGCAAGTCCTTGAAAAATAATCAGTCATTTATTTGATACCAATACATTTATAAATAAAGTTTTATTTAGTTATATAGTTCTTGGAGGATGTAAAAGAACTTATTTTGAATCAATACAATAGATGTTGTTCTGAAAACTTGTGGTGTCGAGTTGAACTCTAATCCAAGTAAGAGTAAGGGCCCACTTGATCAAGGTGACTGGAGAGTTTCAATGCTTTATATTTACTGGAAAGTTAAAGTCTAAATGCTTTTATTTCAAATATTCGTTTGGAGTGCGAGTGATTACTTAAATTTGGTTACTTTCCTTTCTTTGATATATTTCACTTTTGTTATTTCAATTTAGAATTTCAATTCTAGTTGAGTTTGTTATTTCAATTCTATTACTTCGTTTCTATGTGTGTACTTGAATTCTAGATTAAGAATTTCCTTTCATATCACTTTTATTACAACATTGTCATTTCTGTAGCTTAGTATTATGTTTCCATAGATTAGCAGAGAACGGAGGAAAACGTAACAGAAAAACTCCCCCAAAAGGACCCAATAGAATAAATGAATGCATAGGGCTTCATTACATACAACCTAGGACACAACCCTTGTTTTGTAATGACACTAGTAGAAGAACCTGCTAGTTAAATGATTGGAAAATACAGCAACCCATCACAATCAATCTATCATCATCTTCATCAAGTATAATCTTCATCAAATTAAGGGGAGGCTTTTTCCAAGTGTCTCCAAAATATCAAGCTATCCAAGAGAAATCCAACATCCATCTAAGAGAAAATACATCACATCAAAGGATGAGTTGTACAATCTTGTAGGTAAGTGCATGTATTATATTCTCTCTCCTTGTAATCCATTTCTCTATTTGAGGTTTTGTTTGAAAAGACTAGATTTAGGAATCAATATGTTTGTTTTTGGTTTATAAATTTTTATCTAATATTTTCTTACATTACATCCATCACCAACCAAAAATAAAAAATCTAACCCCCATCCTTTGTTAATTATGACCCCTTATTGGATGATAAAATTGTAACCCTCCAGTCTCATGATGGCCACATCTCATCATCCTCTCCATATAATTCATATCCTATAGCTAAAAATATGTTTGTTAAAATGAAACATCAAGAAAAAGGCTTATGAATCCATGAATAAGGCATTCGCGAACCCATCTCCCTTCATCAAAATCTAGGTCATTTAGATCAAGGATATAAACATCACACTAACAACGTCCCTCTCTTTACTCCATCACAACCCATTTCTACCTCTCCTCTTGTTGATCCTACTATCCCAACCACTCAACCCAATCATAAACCATTTAATACCCCTACAAATACCAAATACCTTAAAAATGGGTTGAGCACATAATTCATCGTCTACGTACAGATGTTCTCTCCTTCCCACCCATCCCCCTTCTATAGAACATCCAAAACTTTTTGCATTTAATCCATTCTTATCATCACACGTATTCCAATCCATTCATTTGAACACCTGATCAATTTAATCACACATGTTGTAAGACAATATTACCTACTACAACCGTGTGACCTTGGTCTATCATTACCTCCAACATTTAAGCACAATTGTCATCCTAGAGATCCACACACTTTAACATACTTAATTAACTTGTGGTGAATACTCTTTGGGTCATCTTTTGACATTGAATCCAATGTCATCTCCACACTTATTTCCATCCCCCCATCAAGCCACTAGGAATTCTTAATCGCTTCAGATATCTCAAGAGAGTGACACCTATGTATGTAAAACAAAACCAAAACTTTAAAAACAAAAGATAAAAATATCATATCACAATTAAAATAAAATATAAAATAAAATCCACCTCAATACTCTCTCTAGGGGTGGTTTTAGAAACTCTACTAGGGATATGGATGACTAGATGGCAGTAGAGAAATGTTATGACAAGAATCAAATGCATCTCTATCGGGGCTATGGACAGCTAACTAGCAGTATAGAAATGCATGAATTAGCCTTTTATTCACCCTCCATCCACCTATTTGACTTAATCACTCCCTATACATTGGATAGTTTATCTGAACATAATAGCCATTAATTCTTCACCTCATGTGGTAATTAACCATCACAATCACATAAACTTTGATATCGAAGAGACATAGGGATTACATGTTGCTAGGTATTGTTTAAACCTTGGTCACACTTTTCTTTTAGTCCAAATATTTCCTTACAACATGTGTCATTAGGCTCATATTTTTTATCACTTATATTTCCATCCATCACATCCATATCCTTTTTCCCATGGATCAAAAATCCATGGGTAGACGATGATCCTTTCATTTTCATCCAATCCTCCGCATGTCCCTTTTCAGTTGTTATCATCATGACTGAGGGAAACCTTACTATCGTCTGCTAGGGGCATCATCCATTTTAGATAACCCTCACTACCCATTCTACGCTACACCTGGTAAAAACTAAACCCAATCTATCCATCCACACATGCCACCATAGTTTACCATTGGGATCACACCACATTTATCGCTTAATACAACTCCCCTATACCTAGGAGCATATCTTATCATCTTATGTATCCATAGTTTGATGCATAGTATAATTCAAGGGATTTGATTTTGGTGAATACTAAAGAAACGGCAGTACCCAGGTTTCACCCAAAAATCCCATAAATAATAATCTATCCCATCTGAATTGTCAAGGAATTTCCAATCCCAATGTATATTTTTATATTAAATTGTTGTGTGATTTTTGCATCAGGATTCAAAAACATTAATGTTTCACGAATAAATCGACACACAGGGATTTAAAAAGCATCAGTTTTTTTCTAAGAAATCAATGCGTTAGGATTTGAAAACATTAATTTTTCACCAAGAAATCAACACGCTAGGATTTGAAAACAGTAATGTTTCCACAAGAAATCTACGGAACCTTATTTAGCCAAGAAAACATTCTCAAAATTGTATGGATACATACACATGGGTGATGTTCTCATGTAATTTTCAAAGTTACGTAATTGTGTAGTAGAAAGGGATTTAGCGAATCAGCATATTGCAATTTTCTTATATAATTTCAAAAAAATCTAGGTCTTACCAGAGCCTGACTAGTGTGTCACAGTTTACATCCTAGAAGTACTTACTACAGGTGAGTCCTTAGTCTATTTGAGACATGTTTTCTTTCATGTCACACTAATTTATCTATGATTCTGCCTTTGTAAGTTATTAAAAATCGTGAACATCCTCATCCTCATAACCACTATGATTTTGTATGTCATGTTGAATAGTCCTCCGCTTGCAGAGAATAATATCTAGTTTTCCTATCTTAGATACATCTAGATTATAAAATCACATCATACATCTCCACGAGTTTTTGCTCTGTATATTGCTCTGTATATTCCTTTCCTTTCGTTCTTTGAATCCTTTTGTTAATGTTCTCTTTTCTACAGTGTGCATGTATATATACACATACATACTGTGGTTTCAATTTCCATTTATTCCATGACCAATATCATGATTGTTCATCACTGTCCACTAACACTGCATCATCCCATACTGGACCCAAAGGATGTATAGATTATGATACATTGAGCAGGTTTCACATGCCCCAGAGGAATTTCCTTGGGAGACAGACGAAATGACAACGTGTGGCATAGACCTCATGGGAGTTGAGACCCGCTTCATACCTGAAAAAATATCACTCTTTGAAAACTTTTCTTGTCCTTGTTGTATCATGCTTACTTTTTTCCACCATTTTCCTCACTGCGATGTACTTCAAACTTCTTAAACTATGGAAACATAATATATTGAATGTACTCCAAGAATGGATTTCCTTCAAAAATCTGAGGAGTTAAAAATTCTTTCTTTATCTTCACATTCACTTCTAGCACTTCCTATGAAAATAATTGTGTTATAAATCCATCAGAAACTGTATAGTATATTTATTTTATTTTATTAATGTTGTAGAAAAGTTGGAATCTATCTCTCAACAACAAGAATTTTTGAAAAAAGAATGTAGGAGTTTACACCACCTCTTCTTCATCCATGAAGATTGCAGAAGTGGGATCAATCTTCAATACTTTTTCTTTTCCTTTTCGTAGTATAGAAAACATGTTTATCATATTTAGTATAAAGGAAAAACATCAACATCCGTGGATATTTTTAATTCTTTCATCCTTCAAGTTTCATGAACTCATTTTCCAAGTAAAAACATGACAATATACACATAATACTCTATCATGATTGTATCATATATGAAACACAATATCAAAGCATTCAATCTTCTCTCAAGAATAATGATACTTTAGTTGGCTTTGACACATTGACATTTAATTTTCAGGCCAAAGAACCTTGCATACATTCTAAACCTTGAATTCACAGTCTCATACCACAATGAGTCATAGATGGAAGACCATATATTATGTCTCAGCTCCTTTGAAATGATGAACACTCTTTGTAATTTGATTATGAAAGACCTCATACCTATGATGAATCCATAATTTCTTCATGAGTAGATGCACACCTTATTTTGCTTGATGAAAACATTTAGAACCTCTATACAAAAGGAAAAACCTCTATACATTATGACAGAGCTCGGTCATTGAGACTCCTTCATTAATCAACTAAATACAGATCATACCTTGGATGAATCAATGAACTCAAAATTCTTTAAGAGTAGATACATACTATAACTTGATTTGAAACTGAGCACAGACCTTGAGATCACCTATTTCATGTTTGATTTTCTACAACAGATAATTATTATCACTAGAGTGTCTTATCATTATATTGTCTTTGGCTACTCAAAATCATTTAAAATTTTAAATTGCATGTTCTCTTCGCAAACCTATGATACATCTTCAATTTTTTTGATGTATGCTCTAATTCTTATTATACTAATGTAAAACTATTGTAAAAATTAGTACATGTTAAGTGACACAACATTATTTTTCTTTATACATATTTCTCATGTTGAGATGTCTATGCATATATCAATATCATTTAGTCTAACATGTTGTATATTTTTTTCTTTCAATTCTATAGAATTCACCGATTCATAAAAAATGGCACCTAAAAATGGAAGCTTAGGCTCAAGAAAAAATGTTATTCCAACCCCTCCTGGTAGTGGTAGTGACATTTGAAAAATAGAATCTTATTTTGAGAAACCATCTAAAGAAACCCATCTGTTGAGCAGATAATACTCAATAGAATGCACAACAGAAGTCCACGTGGGAAAACAGGCCATGTTCAAAGGCACAAACGAATAAGGAAAACACGTGCGTGGAGGATAAGTTCATATTTCAGAACTTTGTGGCTATGCTTGTAAACAAAGCATGGCTAATAATAACATGCCACCTATTTTTGGGATTGGATAAGCAGTGAAGGGAAAGTCCCAACCCTTATAAATATGTAGTGAACTACGTAGCATAGATATATGGATATAGATGATAAGGGAGAGATATAAATATGTATGTATGTGTGCAAGACTGGATTATTGTATCAGATATGTGCGCGCACAGGCATAGAATTCCATTACTGTAAGAAGCTTATGTGTAATTGTCATAATTAATGTAATGGAGGATATTGTTTGAACCTGAGTGTTATTTCTATGTGTAGTTGGATAGTGCATGTTCTTGATTCCATCATGATTATTGTTTAAACATGTTCTTCCCTAAATCTAGATTTGTCATGCATATTAGAAGAATGTATTAGCTATGGATCTGTAGTCTTAAATCTTCATCATGCTAACATCTTGTACAATAACCCTAAAGAGGGAACTGGTACCTTTGCGTGCTTTGGGTGAGTGCTCAGTCTAGGATGAGTGATGTGCCAACACGCCTAGGGAATTACCGGTGAATTCTAGGTTACAAAATTGGTTTCGTTTTCGAGACCTCTTTTTCATTTGTTTCCAGGATGGTTCAGGATAAAGACATACCAGTTAACTCTAGCAAGTGTTGATGAGTGGATAGGAAGAATACACAAAAAGGTTCAGCTTTGGATCTGAGTTTAACACACGTACTTGGATGGAACACAATTTGTATGACAATTTATATAAGAGATTCTTTGTTATTTTCCCATTAGAGCTGTATGAGTGGCTGGTAACATATGTGTCTAAATGGAATTGGAGATATTACACACTCATCTAGATGCAGGAAGAATTTAAAGCCCTTTATGATGCTGCTTTGATATGGAATTGTGTTGTAGATACGTGGTTCCATGGTGTTTTAAATAGTTATATTCTAGAGTATTCAATTTTTATGTATTATTTTCCAAAGGTAGCTGAATTCCAATTTCTTCAGTATCCCAAACAAACATATTTACAGGGCCTCCCACTAGAAATTAAGATCTTGATGGTAACCTTTAATTTGGAAGACAAACCTATGGTTAGCTAAACCCCACCATGCACGGGGGCAGGAATAGGATTGGTAAAGGATGGCAGACGTAGCGGTGGCGAGGCAGAGGGAATAAAGAGGGCTTCAGTTTAATGAGGTGCGTGAGAGGAATTTAAAGAAACAACGTGACATTGTAGAGTAGATGGTGTTGAGGAGAGAGATGGCTCGTGAAGGATTTGGAACTCACGTAGAAGACATGGAGCCAGAGCATCAGGAACTCCTCCATCTAGGAAATCATGATAGGGAACCCTCCTCAGCCTCACAAGGGAATATTCTAGAAGATATGACTTGGGCCATGGGTGTGCATTTGAACCTACCTGATAACCTAGCCCCTGCGCTTGGTTTTCTAGTATCTAGTATGACAAGTAATCGGAAAGCTAATTTGGGAAGTAGGAAACAAGGAGTAAGTCAGAAAGCAAACACATCAATGGCCTGACAGACAACTTCATTTTTGTTTAGGGGAATATTTATAGGAACATCTTCCACACAAAACGTGAGCGCGTAAACTTTTGGATTCATCTTTGGAAGTAGAACTACTTCATAGACCATGGGGGTTCAGTATAGTACTACTGTCAGAGTGCATGGGAGTACGTCTATAGGTCCTATTCCAACTATAGGTGGAGGATCAGGAGGTGTAGGTGGTTCTAGTTTTGGTGGATCTGGTGGTTCTAGAGACAGAGGAAACACTGGAGGTTCTGGATCAGGTGGGAAAGGCCCGCAACAACCTCAAAATATTTGCATGGAGATGTCTCTTCATCTCACATAGTATAAAGCATAGAGGATGCTATTGAACATGTACACATGTGTGAAATATTATGGAATGAAAAATGGATCACGGCTTCAGAGCGCAAGGCAAGCCAGTTTGCTACCACATTATAGGGACGAGCACACATTTGGTATATGAAGTTTGACTGTGATCAAACTTAGGTGGATTATCCAGCATTGAAGGACATGTTCTTCAAAGATTTCTATATCCCAAAATTTGATCAGAAGAGTATAAGTGCACTCAAAGATATCAAACAAGGAACTACTGAGAGTGTACGTGAGTATGATGCCTATTTTAAAACACTTCTATCTAAGCTTTTGTATTATATTCATGCAAGCCAGCATGCACAATGGTTCATTAGAGGATTGATTACACCATTTAGAAAGGTGATGTCACATAATACATACACTGATCCGTGTGAAGCATTGGAGTCAACCCTACGTGAGGAAGTACTTGGGAGTATTGACATTGGTGTTAGCCCTTTCTTAGAGGCACAAATTGCAGCTATGGAAAAGTAGTTAGAGAAATTATTGGAAAATTCAGTCCATGAAACACGCTCAGGGATTTGGTGTACAAATTGTGAATTAGAAGGTCACACCAAGGATAGTTTTCCTCATATATCCATACATTAATTGCTATTAGATTGTGAGATCTATCATTTGAATCATGATGCTAGCCACTTTCTTTTACTACATTGCACGATAAGAAAGAACGTATCCTGATATTGTAATATTTTCCGGTCCATGACCCATGATACTTAAGATTTTAGATTGATTGGTCATATCCATGATGCTATAGACATTGGGGTATGACATAAAAGTGTATCAGATAATTTTAAAAATAAGAATGAGCACCAGGATCGGGATCATAATCAACCGCGCTATGACAGGAATGAGGGCCATTTTGAAGGAGGTCATGGAAGAGGAGATGGATATTGAGGTGGATATGGAGGATGAGGATGTGATGGAGGAAGAGGTGAGTTTCCTTGTGGAACTTGGTATACATGTGGATTTCCTCATCACTATAGGCACGAATGTCCCCATAATGTTACATGATCTTTCTACAGAAAGAATCAAATCTATGAGGAATTCCCAAACTTGTATAAGCATCTTAGTAAGATGCATAAGAAGGAGAAAAAAGGCGTGATGATGGTTAGAATCCAGCGTGTGGTATAAAATCAGTGGATGCCCAAGTTAGCACCAGAACCTGAGGCATTAACCATGAAAATTACCACACAAGCTGAAGCGGCACGCGCAAAAGAGGCGTTGCAACAGAAGCCTACAATTACTAAGGAGGAATATTTACATGTGAGGTACCTAGATCTTGCTCATCAGAAGAAGGTCTATCAAGAGACCATGGAGGTCCTCAGAAATCTTCAAGGTGAAATACAGTGTTTAAAAGATCAGTCAAGAAAGATGGAATAGAAGAAAGAAGCAGAAAAGGTCCCCTCTGATATTGATGACATCATAGAGGTATGTAAAGTGTTGCACGAGGAGAATATTATTCCATTATTAGGGAATTGGTTGAAGGGTAACACTCCATGTGCAAGCACTAAGAATGAACAACAAATCCTGCATGCAAATCTCCCCCTTGATAGCATTGACTATGATAAAGAGATCACTCTTAATGCAGTTGTAGATGGATGTCTTTTGAGCAATATTTTGATTGATACAGGTGCGGAAGTCAATTTTCTTACATTAGATGCATGGGTGCATATGGGGATACCTCCATTGTAACCATCATCTAATGTTGTTTTTATAGAAAATAGGACTAAGGCCACTCCCATAGGAATTTTTAAGGATACATCTATAACAATACAATGGGCCAAATTCAATGGATATTTTTAGGTACTAGCACTGGCGGAAGAAAACAGTATTCCATCTCTACTTGGGTGCCCTTAGTGTTATGCAAATAATGTTGACTTAAGGTTCAACAAGGGATACATCAGTTTTGAAAAAAAGGAGGAAAGAGTTGTAATCCCTTTGACAGATGGAAAGTCTGCACCGTATGTTGAGTCATTGAGTGAGGAAGACTTAAACATAATTTGTGTGTGCACTATTCAGGACCCAGAGGTCAATGAGCCATCAAAGGATGGCATCCTTCAATGGGAATATTCTTAATCTATTACTGATATTATGAGTATTTCTTGTGATAATTGGGCTCATGGTACTTATGAACTAGTAGGGCGTGAAGTAAAAAGTGTGGATAGACAAAAGAATGAATTTCACTCTGTTAGATGTATAGGTAGTTCAATACCATGGTATACCAGGACAGAAGATATTCCTGAATTCTTGCAAGCCATCAAAGCACAGTGAACAAACCAAGTTTAGAGAAGAGACATGTTAACATATACATTATGTGGGAAAACAACACACTAGTGGGTGGTTCACAGAGATAATCTTATGGAATGGAATGAGATCAGAATAACACTATCTACTAGGTTTTTTAGGAGAAATGCACCTATGCAGATCTGCAGTTATCATGGTGATCAACCTGTTCAGCATCACATTTAGCACTATGAGAGACTCTGGACTGTAGGATAGGAAGTATTACCACCTTCACTCTGGGTGCATAAATTATATTCCACTCTCCAAGGATGCGCATGCGCTTGGTATGTATATGCAGAACTACATAGAGAGACTAGAAATTGGCATAATTTGATTACAGGAATGGTCCAGACCTTTGACTACTTCTCGACCAAACCTCCATGAGAAGAGGCATTAAAATTTGTCAAGTGCTTAACTATGGGAGATAGTGTAAAGGTGGAAGAGCTCATTCAGGAATTATTTGGTGAGATAGATTCAAGAGCGCATTTTGAAGAGGAAGAAGAGGTAGAATCAATACTACTTGAATGTGCTTGCCTTGAGAAAGAAAAAGGAAAGATGGTATACATATTAGATGATGAGGAAGTTGAAAATTTGGATGTCAATCATTCAAAAGGTCTTGGATAGTATAGATAAAGATACGCATGCATATCATGACCCAATGAAGATGAAGAAAGTAAATATAGGGTCAAAATTTAAGCCTAAGGAGGCCATAATTGGGGACTATTGGTCAGACTTGGAAGTGGAGAAAATCATTGAGTTACTAAGGGATTATCAAAAATTATTCCCTCGATGGTATGATGAACTTAAAGGCGTTAATGAATCAATAAGGGAGATGAAGATAAAGCTTAAGGAAGGTGTGTGCCCAATTATAAAGATACCTTATAGAATGAACCCTAATTTGCGTGAAAAGATCAAAGAAGAGATTGAAAAAATGCTAAATTTAGGAATCATCTGACCCTTAGACAAGTCAGAATGGGTTAGTCCAATGGTGATTAGTATCAAGAAGGATGGTTGAATTCGAATCTGTGTGGATTACAGAGAGCTAAATGCTACATGTGTCACAGACCCCTTTTCTACGCCTTTCACTAAGGAAATACTAGAAGGCGTGGTAGGGTGCAAAATCTATTAATTTATATATGGGTGCAAAATTTTACTATTGAATGAGGCAGGTTTGACTATACTGTGATGACCTTTATACTGAAGAACATGTCTATTGTATTCTCACAGATAGTTGTTTAGGAATTAAAATATTTTATTCACAACTTATTACAGGTTTATTTAGATGATTGGACAGTCTATGGGCTTGTTAAGGATCCCTATAACAATATTAACTTAATGTTTGAGTGATGCAGACAGTTGAGTATCTCTTTGAACATCAAGAAGTACATATTTTCTACACCATTTGGAATCCTATTAGGTCACATAATCTGCAAGGAGGGTTTTCTAGTTTATCTAGCTAAGATTGCAGTCATCTAGGCCTAGAAGCACCTAGAAGCATCTAGGCCTAGAAGCACCTACTGGTCAGATTGAGGTGCGCGGATTTTTGGGTCACATAGGGTATTATAGAAAATTCATAAAGGGGTATGCAAAATTTTTCACACCTTTGGAGGAGTTACTAAAGGGAAAAGGTACATTATATTAGGGAGAACAACAGTAGTGCGCATTTGACATATTAAAAGAGAAACTTACTACCGCACCTATTCTGTATTTTCCTTCATGGGATAAACCAATTCATGTACATGTGGATGCCTCTGGAATGACCATTGGCACGGTGTTAGCTCAACCTGTAGAAGGTATTATAGATCATCTTATTTGTTTTTCTAGTAAAAAGATGACTCCTACAGAACATAATTACACAACTACATAGCGCGAAGCTTTTTCAATGATCTATGCATTACACAAGTTCCAACAATATCTTCTAGCTACACCATTTGTATTCTATAAAAATCACATGGCATTGAAGTATTTGGTGAAAAATCCCATCTTACAGGGGTGCATATGTAGATGGGTACTCTTATTTCAAGAGTTTTATTTCACAGTTGTGGTAAAACTAGGGAAGTGTAATTCTGGACCAGACCACTTGTCTAGAATACATTCAAGAGAGGAAGCATAGAAAATTAAATAAACTATGCTAGATGCCCAGTTATATAGGTTACAACACACGCCATCAGAATTAGAAGACATTTCTATCTTTCTATGGACTGGTGTGGCACCAAAACGAATGAAGGCCTTAGGAAAGAAACAACTTGCTATACGCACGACACGTTTTATGTTGATCAGTGGTGACCTGTATAAGCTAGGCAGAGATGAAGTATTGCATCATTGTGTATTGGAGCATGAGCGCATGGATATTATGGAGGAGGCTCATGGTGGTATTGTATGTGGCCACTATGTTGGTGATGCTCCTGTGTGCAAGATCCTACTTGCTGGATTATGTTGGGAAACCCTGTATAAAAATTGTAAGGCGTATTGCAAGGCATGTGATCATTTTCAGTAGCTAGGAAAACCAGGGAAAAGAGATGAGATTTCCTTTAAGACCTATTACTATTGTAGAACTATTTGAGAAGTGGGATATTGAATTTGTAGGACCTATTTCACTAGCCACGTGTAGGACTAGGTCACGCTATATCATTACTTACACAAATTATCTCACAAGGTGGGTAGAAGTAACACCTATGAAGGATTGTACAACAGCTACAACAGCTAGGTTTCTATAGGAGAATATTCTTACAAGATATGGATGTCCTTTAACTTTAACCAGTGATAGGAGCACACATTTTTTGAATGAGACAATCAGGATACTATTAGATGATTTTATGGTTGCACACCATAAGATTACACCTTACCATCCTCAGAAAAACAAAACTGTTGAGGCTTTCAACAAGATTTTGAGCCAGACATTGACAAACATTTTTGATGTTGGAAGAAAGGGTTGGGATAACAAAGTGTTTGTTGTTTTTTTGGCATATAGAATAACTTATAAGAGGTTGAAAAGATCTACACCATTTTAGTTGGTGTTTGGCACAAAATCCGTTCTTCCTATAGAATTCATGTTACCTTCTTTGTGTATTTCGTGCACTGGAGGTCTCACCGATGAGAAATCTTTAGAAGAATGGATTGAAAATATGATTAAGATGGAGGAGTGACGAACCATAGCACGTTGGAGTCAGTAGAAAGAAAAGGCCAAGTAGAAAACATGGAATGACAGAAACATAAAAGATAAGAAGTTGGATATTGGACAAATGGTGCTTATTTATGACTCTAAGTTCTTGCACCATCCAAGCAAGCTCAAGGTACATTGATTGTGGCCATATGTTATCACTTACATCCTTGAATCATGTTCTTTCCAGTTAGAAGCACTTGATGGAACACGGCTACCAGGTTACTTTAACAGAAGTAGGCTAAAGCCCTACTATAAATAAGCCTTCTTGGTGTTTGTAATAAGGTAGTTTTACCATTTAGAGTAGGTTTTCAATTTTGTATTTCCTAAATGTGTTTCCTTCCTTGTCACTATGATTTGTCAATTTACTTGTTTTTCTTGTGTAGTAATCGCGCTTGTACACATGAAGCTAATTACTATTTGAAGAATTTTCTATGCACAGAGGACTGCACATACTTTTAGTGTGGGGTGGTTATTGATATCCAGATACAAGACTATTGGAATTGAAAGGTGATAGGAATAAACTGCTACGGGTGCTATCCAAGTTAAAGAATTGTTTCTAAAAAGTGACCAAAGATGGAGATGAATGAAGGGATAGTATAATGCGAGGTAAGTGGAGGCCATAACAACTACTAGGAGAAGGTGTAGTGATGAGGTACTCGGGCGCAAGGAAGTGTACTGAAGAGAAGTCTATGACCAGAGTGTATGAAGGCGTGCTAAAAGCTTATAGCTGGAGTGTGAAGATGTACCAAACGGAAATAATGACTTTGGCTAATGAATTAGAGGAAATTTGGTAGGTAAAGGAGAAATAAATGCATCAAAATTTTGAAAATCTATATAAGGATGGGATGTGAGTTCATTTTTACCATTGCGATTAAGATAATTCTAAAAGAGCTAAGTGTGAAGAGCCGAGTGATCGAGTTGAGGTGCGAAGGGTGTGTAGCTAGTTGTGATAAAGAGATCTATGGATAGAGGAAGATTGCATCCCCGATGGTAAAGGGTTTGAGTGAAGTAAGGCGTTAGAAAGGAGTGAGGGCATGTGATTCCACCTAGAGCATGTTGAATCAAGCTAGGGTTTGATTCACACATTGCAGAATTTAAGAGGTGAGTACTTATAGAGGATTGCAAGGTAAAAGTGGCACCAAAGAAAGCATATGCAGCAGG
This sequence comes from Taxus chinensis, assembly GCA_019776745.2. Classification (NCBI taxonomy): domain Eukaryota; kingdom Viridiplantae; phylum Streptophyta; class Pinopsida; order Cupressales; family Taxaceae; genus Taxus; species Taxus chinensis. The sequence goes on along the minus strand of CM034155.1, from coordinate 379,096,641 downwards.
AGAAAAGGAAAAGAAGAAGGTGGTCATAGAAGAAAAGGAGATGACTCCTAAAAGTAACTTCTCTGAAATGGAATATCCAAATGGGGTTATAATAGGCCAGGATTGGGATTATCACATCTAGAGGAGAAAATTAAGTGAGTACAACCACCATACCACAAAGAACAAAAAGGAGCTTGATGCCTTGCTAAACACAAAGACAAATAAATGCACGGTGGAAGACATGTCGGTATATGACGACGCTGGTGAGAAACTTTTGAAAAATATTAGAGTTTACCAACTAGATGATCTCCCCTATTTCGGGAAATATGAGCCCTTGTACCAAAGGCTCATGAGAAGAGTTCATGAAGACTTATTCTACTTTACAGGACGTAGAGTAAGAATTTCAGCCGCGCTAATCTCCATGGTAACAGGATTGAAGGCCACATGGGAAGATTTGAAGGGTGATCTAATAGACAAGGCCAAAATCTTGGAGACCAGGAGGGAGATGGGGTACACAAAGGGTCCGCGTGGCATGGAAATTGATAAACTAAAGAAGTATTCAGTTGTACAGGAAGCCACACACCTTGTTACAAAGATAAATGACCAGGAGAGGTGGTCACAAGTGAACACCATGTGTCTAGATGTTGCAAGGAAGATGTCTAAAGGGGTAGTGTATAATTTTTTAGGCTACATTACAAAAACTATATTCAAAGAAGCACACACATGAGGAAAGATCAGCTTTGGGGCTGTCCTATTATCACTCATGTTCATGGATATCAGGGTACCTGATGGACCGAAAGAAAAGATATGGGAGTATCCCATGGAGAAAAAGTCTCCTACTGAATCTTTCAGCAAGTGCTTGTGTGAGGGATCCATGACAGAACTAGTCAAAAAGAGGGCTGAGAAGTAGTACGATAGGCTTCACACAAATTTTGAGGAGGAATGGTGCATCCCCAAGGAATTGACTTTGGTGGTGGGGAAGACAGTTCAGTTCGTTGTATATCAGTATTTTTGCATCACGCGATTTGTGATGAGAGATGGAGCATGGAGCCCTTAGTGTAAGTTACTTTATGCCTTCACATCAAGGTATTTTTAGGCATCAGTTCACATGTTCTCAGATGCGCACCACCTAACATTCAATACAGACAAGGTAGACTGTAACTACCACACATTGAGAAATAAAGATGTGTATCCAAGATGAGGTGCATATATTGAAAGGCTCATTTCAGATGTGTTGAGAATTAAGATAGTAAGTTTATCTGTTGGAGACATTGGGGTAGCACTGGTATACCTTCAACTAAAGCCCATGTTGGAGAACAAAAATTACGTGGAGAATTAGTTCGCACTCCTAGGGCCACCAAACGGTAAGCATACCATGGAAAATATTCTAATTCCTAAGCCCACAAAGACAATCGAAGTAGAGGATGAGGAAGATAAGCGTGAGGATAGTGGTGGTTTGCAACATAGAAGGAGACAACCAAGAGATAAAAGAGAGTCAGATCTTGTGACCACGCCAACACATGGGCAGGAAGAGGAAGAGGATCGAGAAGCAGTGCAGGGAGAGTGTCATTTCAAGAAAGTATTCATGAGGACAAACACTCAAGGTACTACTCCATAATCGGTACGTAGATCACCTCACCTCTCTCTGCATAAGGAGACCACTAAGCCAAAGAGGATAAATTTGAAGTATGGGGAAGAGGTAGAAGAATATGAGAAAAACGTGCCAAGGAATCCTACACCACCTAAATATGAGGAGGAACCACAAAGTAGGGAGGAGAAACAGGAAGATCCAAGGGATGAATAAATGAAGGATGGAGAAGAAGGAGAGAAGGAGGCATCTGAAGCTTTGCATGAGACTACTCGGGGTATATCAGAACAAACTCCTAATCTTGAAGCTCCACCATGGGCTATATTGAGGACATAGGAAAAATTGTCTGCACCCATTTCTAGAGCACTGTGGCACATAAGGATTTATTTGGCTGGGAATTTATGGATGAGGATATGGTGACTATGTACATAAGGAAAAAAATTTCATGGTCGATGCACACACACATGGATGAACCAGACTTGGATGTGTGTGAGGAGTCAGGTGTATCAAGGTTTTTGAAGAAAACGCCACAAGCTAGATATATAATAGTCAAACCTACTATTATGTCGAATGAGCAGGAGAGAAATGCATTAGTGAAAGTCTCCACATAAGTGGCACGTAGAAACATGGATAAGGCTACAACCATCAGGGTGCTACAAGAGGAAATCAAGGCAAAGGATGCAGAAATAATTTTCCTGACACAAGAGAAAGACTTGGAACAGAAAAATAACCATGCATTCATCAGCATGATAGAGGCCATTAGAGACCATGTGCTGAAATCACACCCACATCTGGAGTCTAAGGTACCAGAGTAATTCCCTTCAGTCATGCACTATGTCAAGCCTTTGGTAGGTTTGGTGCTTGAAGATGAAACTATACGAATGCCAACACCAAAGAATCCTGAGCAAGAGGCTTAAAGGGAAAAGGATGCAGTGACCAGAAAGATATCATCTTATGAAGGACTACTACAAGCACTGCGGGAAGAATTGAAGAAGGTCGGTCAATCCTTGAACATTTGTACAACTCTAGAGGTGCTAATCAAGATAAAACCCATGGAAGAGGATAATGAAGTCTTGAAGGTGATGAGGGATTATAAATTGGGCTGCGCATAATGGTTAACTCTTGTCAAATAGAAGTATGAGGCCCTTGTAGTAGCACAAGAACCACACAAAGAGTGGTTGGATGAGTTTTGTAAACTCATCTCGCAGAAGATGGATCTGCTGGAAGGGAGGATGACTGCAATGTCCAACATTGTGTTAGTCTTACAGAATGAGAAGGGAGAGATTGCACAAGATGAGATGGAGTCCATTGTTGTGGATATTCTAGAAAAGGCAGAGGAAGCACTCGTTGAGTGGCAGGATTTAGAGGCTGAAATAAAGGAGGAGTATCCTAAGTTAATCCTTCAAGTTAAAGAAGATGAAGCTGCAGAGTAGACATTATTCTTTATTTGTAAATATTATTTCTTATTCTTTCCATTCAAATTATTTACTCTAGTTTTAGAGAAAACCATTGTCGGGGCGACAATGAAATTAGTGTGGGGTAATGTTGAGTAGATAATATTGAACATAAGTCACACTAGAAGTCCACACAGGAAAATAGGTCATGTTCAAAGGTGCAAACAAATAAGGAAAACACACGCATGGAGGATAAGTTCATCTTTTGGGAATTAGCCATTTTCGCACGTGTCTATTTTTAGAGATGGCGTGCAAAGCAAACAGATAAGGTGGAGAAGTGCACGCCACACATTGGCTATTTTTGGAGGATCGGATACAAAGTACTTTGCATGGATTCAGGATAAGAATAGGTTTATCACTATCAGTTAACTAAAGGAAGACTATTGTTAGCACACTTTCATGTGTGGCTATGCTTGTAAATGGCACGTGGCTAATAATAGCATGAAACCTATTTTTGGGATTGGATAAGTGGTGAAGGGAAATTCCCCACCCTTATAAATATGTAGTGAACTATGGAGCATAAATATATGGATATAAATGATAAGGGAGAGATATAGATATGTATGTATGTGTGCAAGACTATATTATTGTATGATATCTATCCATGCATAGCCATAGAATGCCATTACTGTAAGAAGCTTCTGTGTAATTTTCATAATTAATGTAATGGAGGATATTGGATGAACCTAAGTGTTATTTTTGTGTGTAGTTGGATATTGCATGTTCTTGATTTCATCATGATTATTGCTCAAACTTGTTCTTCCCTAGATCTAGATTTGTCATGTACAGTAAAAGCATGTAGTAGTTATGGATTTGTATGCTTAAATATTCATCATGCTAACATCCTACACAACAACCCTAAAGAGGGACCTAGTACCTTTGCGTGCTTCATGTTAGGAATTAAGGGATAAAATATGCAAAATGATCCCTCACAGAATCACAATAGTAGAAACTAATATGCAAAAATTATTACGGATCTCAAATAAAAGTGCATAATAAAATAACACAACACAAAGAGACATTATTTGACATGGTTCGCCCAATTTGGGCTATGTCCACCAAGAATCACTTGCTCAGATTTTATTACAAGCCACCGCTCTCTCAATACAATACCCAGATCTGTTTGGAGCTATGCTCAAAAAACTCTATAGAATTCACACCCAAATTCAAAACACATCTGAAATGTTACATTATACCTACCATATGCACAAAACCATATAAATAGACAACTGCTTAGGCATTTTTAAAAAACCATGGGTATCAAAACCATGGGCCAAAACCATCCTATAAACCTATGGGTCAAAAATCCCACCCATATGAGAAAAGCACATTTCCCGGTATATCGAGCACATTTTAAGGCCAATTTGTTTTTTTGCAGGTTGTGCCCCCAAAACCTGGCAAGACAACTATGGAAAGTGTATAGTACTCTTAGTGTACAGTCTTCAAAACTTCCTCAAATGAAAATAGGCTCCAAAACCTAACAATCTCCCACTTGGAGACTAGTTTTCCTTTGAGCAAGCTTCTCAACCCTTCACTAGTTTTCTTGAAGACCAACCAAAGCTAAACATAGCTTCAGTTTTTCCCTTGTGACCACCTTGGTCATCATGTCTGCATGATTCTGAATGGTATGAATCTTCTTCAGCTTCAACTTCTCTTCCTTCAAAGCTATCCTGATGAAATGGTACCTTAACTATATATGCTTTTTCCTAGAGTGGAAAGTAGAGTTCTTAACTAGGTGTATAGCACTCTAACTATCACTATGCAGCTTTCCTTCCTCCTGTTTATGCCCCAACTCCTCAAGCAATCGTTGTAACCAAATCATTTCTTTGCTTGCCTCTATGGCAGCAACATACTCAGCCTCTATGGTTGACAAAACCACCAGCTTATATAGTCGTGAAATCCATATCACTATTGTCCCACCTACAGTGTAAACATAACCTATCATGCTCCTCCTGTTGTCTACATCTCCAACCATATCTGAATCTACATATCCATAAAAAGTGGTGTCTAATCCTCTGTAGCACAAAACTATCCCCATGGTCCCTCTCAAATACTGAGGGATCCACTTTACTTCCTTCCAGTGATCTCTTCCTGGATCACTCATAAATCTACTCACCTCTCCCAGTGCATGGGCAATATCAGGCCTGGCGCACACCATGGAATACATCAAATTGCAAACCGTTGATGAGTAAGGTACCTTGGACATCTGGTTTCTCTCCTACTCAATCTTGGGCCACTGCTCCTTTGATAACTTGAAATGGCCTGCCAAAGGAGTCCCAACCGATTTAGCATCCTGCAAATTAAACCTCTCTAATACTTTCTTAATGTACTCTTCCTAAGATAAAGTCAGCTTCCGTTCCTTCCTATCTCAAGATATCCTCATACTAAGGATTTTTTTTGGCTGCCCCTAAATCCTTCATAGCAAAGGATACACTTAGCTGCTTTTTGAGTACTTTTATTTCCTGCATGTTTTTACTTGCAACCAACATGTCATCCACATACAGACATAGGATAATATAACTGCCATCCTCAAATTTCTTTGTATACACGCAATGGTCTGAATGACATCTAATATAACCTTGCTCCATCATGAAGCTATCAAATTTCTTATACCATTGACGTGGATCTTGTTTCAAGCCATACAAGCTATTCTTCATTTTGCACACCATCTCCTCTTTACCTTTGACCTCATAGCCCTCTGGTTGTTGCATATATAGTTTCTCCTCCAAATCACCATGGAGAAATCCAGTCTTTACATCAAATTATTCTAAGTGCAAGTCTTCTTCTGGAACTATTCCTAGAACAGTTCTAATATAAGTCATTTTTACTATAAGAGAAAAAATATCATCATAATCTATACCTTTTTCTGTGCAAACCCCTTGACCACCAACCAATCCTTGTATCTTTTCTTTCCTACTTCTTCCTCTTTGACTTTGAACACCCACTTGTTCTGTAATGATCTTTTTCCTTCGAGTAGATTCACCAAATCCCATGTATCATTCTCCATGAGAACCTGATGCTCCTCATCCACGGCTTTCTCCCACTTCTTCCTAGCATCTACCTACATTGCTTCATCAAAGCTCTCTAGATCTCCACTATCAGTGAGTAATAAATAATAAAGAGAAGGAGAAAAATGTTCAGGTTCTCTTCTTACCCTAGAATACCTCCTCAATATAGGAGTTTGGGGTTCCTGTTGAGGAGGTTCCTGAACTGATTCATGTGTCACTTTCCCATCTGGAAGATCCTCTACCACTGTATATTATTTCTTGTATTCTTCCCTATTTTCCTGTAACTACTACTTATACATGAATTTGTCATTAAATACCACATCCCTAGATCAAATGACTTTTCTGTCCTTAATACTTTAACATTTATATCCAAAGTCATCACCACCATAACCAATTAAAGTAAATTTTTTTTTATTTATCCTCTAGCTTGGTCCTATCATCCTTGTCTATATGGAAAAACACCTCACATCCAAAGACTCTAAGAAATGAATAATTAACTTTCTTACCATACCAAGCCTCCTCAGGTATGCCTCCATCTAAGGCACTTGAGGGTTCTCTGTTTATCAAGTACACAATTGTGCTCACCATTTCTACCCAAAAAGAAAGAGGCAGTCCTACATGTAACCTCATACTCCTAGCACATTCCATTATTGTTCTGTTCATCCTTTCTGACACCCCATTCTGTTACGGAGTTCCTGGAACTATATTTTTCCTATGGATTCCATTATTAGAACAATAATAATAAAATTAATTTTTGTAATACTCTCCTCCATTATCTAACCTAAGAAATTTTAGCTTAAGACCTAATTCATTCTCTACCAAGGATTTCCATTTATAAAAAGTGTCAAAAGTATCAGATTTGTTTCTAATACAATAAAACCAAACTTTATTTGTTGCATCATTAATAAAAGTAACATAATAACTTAAACCTATAAGAGATGATACCTGAGCCGACCACCACACATTAGAATGCACCAAATCTAACTTACTCTCTTTCTTTTTAGGCCCAACCTTGAGAAACCTTACTTGCTTCTGTTTCCCATATATGCAATATTCACAGAACTCCAAACTTGTTTCTATATATCTGGGAAAATCCTTCTTTATGATCCACATACCCTTATGGCTCATATGACCGAGCCTATAGTGCCACAATGTTGTATCTACTTTTAAAGCCAAAAAATTACAAACATTAGTGCTATAAGTGGTTAAATACAAGGTTCCAAACTTCTTACCTCTTGCCACCACAAGAGCACACTTGGTAACCTTCCAAGATTTTACTGTAAATATCACAGTACAACCATCACTTCCCAACTACCCTGCTGATATCGAATTTCATTTTAATGTAGGCACATGTCTGACATCCTTCAATATCCAAGTATTCTCATTCTACATCTTAACCTGAATAGAACCTTTTCCAACTATGCTGCAAGGCTTGTCATCACCAAGAAATACATGCCCAAAATCTCCTTGAACATAATCAACAAAATAATTCCTATGTGGAGTAGCATGGAAAGAAGCCCCCAAATCTAAAACCCAAGATTTAGTAATATTGTGCAAAGAAAGAATCAAAGCATCATGACATACATTACCCGATGCCACATTTGCCTCCTTATTTTTCTCCTGTTGTTTCTTCTTGTCCAGAAGCTCCCAAAAGTCCTTCTTTGCATGCCTAAACTTTCCACAGTGCCAACATACTATCTTGCTTTTGGATTTTGACCTTGCTCGATCCTTTGATTTTCCATGGCTTCCTCTATTCTTCTGTCTCCCTCTAGTTTCCACTATCAGAACATTCCCTGAAGGAGAAGATTCACCAGATATTTTTCTTCGCATTTCCTCACTTAGAATCACCCCTACAACATCCTCAAACTTCAACTTTGAGATAGCTAGAACCGAGTTTATTACCACCATTACCAGGCTATTCCAACTCTCAGGTAAAGGACATAGAGCTAATAAATCCCTAACTTCTTCATCAAATTCTATTGTAATCAAAGCTAACATATTTATAACCGTATTAAAATCATTTAAATGATTTTCTACTAAACCATTCTTAGACATCTTCATATCAAACAACTTTTTCATTAAAAATATCTTATTAGAGGCAGACGGTTTTTCATACAACTTCCCTTGTGCATCCATCGGTTCTTTTGTAGTCTTTTCCTTTGAAACATTAAATAATACCGAAGATGCAAGACACAGCTGGATTGTCCCAATTGCCTTCCTATCTAGAAAATCCCATTCTGTATCCATCATGCTCGAGGGTTTGTTCACCTTCTCAGACAACATAATATAAAGATCCTTCTGATAAAGGTAATATTCCATCTGCATCTTCCAAAGACTAAAATTATCCCTGCCAAATTTATCAACCCTAGATCTTCCATCATCTGTCATAGCTCCCACTCAAGATAAAAATTTCCCTGTGATTCAACACTTCAGCAAACCAAACCAGGCTCTGATACCAATTGTTAGGAAATAAGGGATAAAATATGTGGAATAATCCCTCATAGAATCGCAACAATAGAAACTAATATGTAGAAATTATTACAGATCTCAAATAAAAGTGCAGAATAAAATAGCACAACACAAAGAGACAGTATTTAACGTGGTTCACCCAATTTGGGCTACGTCCACCAAGAATCACTTGCTCATATTTTATTACAAGCCACCACTCTCTCAATACAATACCCAGATCTATTTATAGCTATGCTCAACAAACTCTACAGAATTCACACTCGAATTCAAAACACATCTACAATGTTACATTATACCTACCATATGCACAAAACCATATAAATAGACAACTGCTTAAGTAGTTTTACAAAACCGTGGGTATCAAAACCATGGGCCAAAACCGCCCCATAAACCTATGGGTCAAAAATCCCGCCCATATGAGAAAAGCACATTTCCTGGTATATCGGGCACATTTTAAGGCCAAAAAAAATTGGGGCCTGCTCCCCCAAACCCCTGCTACCTGGGGCTTCTGCCCCCAAATCCCTACTCTAGGCCCGGCCTAACCCTAAACCCTAGCGAGACAACTGTGGAAAGTTTACAGTACTCTTAGTGTACAGTCTTCAACACTTCCTCACATGAAAATAGGCTGCACAACCTAACACTTTGGGTGAGTGCCCAATCTAGGCTGAGTGATGTGCTAGCACGTCTAGGGTATTACTGGTGAATTCTAGGCTGCTTCACCATCCTTATTCAGTAGGACCATCACAATCAAGGGATAATGATTATATTCACAATTAAATTCACAATGAGAATGTGTTAATTTTTTTAGTTGCCCGATGTTTTCAATGACAACAACAAATGAAATGTCTCCCCTTGAAGAAATTCCTTTAAATGATGTCGAGTGTGACACTGTACCACCTATCCAATTGAATGAAGATGACACTACATCATTGGCTAGTTCCCAAGTGAATTTTGGAGGTGAAATTTTTGGCAGTAGAAGTCAACAGAATTTAAATTCCACCAAGTTAAATACTCAATGCACACTTATTTCTAGAAGAAAGAGAAAGGAAATAAAATGAGACTTGGGAAGGAGTTTCATATTAGTGTGGGTTTCAAATTTTCCATTTATTGAACTTGTTGAAAATTAAAATAAAATTGAACCTCCCAAAGAATACAAATGTACAATTTGTAGTTGGATATTGGGCAGGGACAAGACAATGAAACTTAAGTTAGATACTATTGAGAAGCATGTAGGAAATATATATGAAAAGATAATTATAGATGGCATTGAGAAGAATGTTTTCAGATGGAAAAATATGGATGATTTTTTGCATATTAGGTATGAACAATAATTTTAAGAGCACAAGAGAAATGAAATAATAGTTGCAGTGAATGGAGGGACAATTACCTCTCAATTCAACAAGATCGTTCAAAATAGTATTTTGGGTAAAATAGTTTAGCTAGCTAATTTTTTTCACATTTTGAAAAAAGGGTTTCCTATAATAGATTTTCCTGAACAAAAGAATATGTTGTCTTTCCTCGGCATCCTACACTTTCCTCATTCTCACTGGTCAAAAAGTAGTGGTTGAGATTAGGCAAAATGCCTAAATATGGTTAAGAAAGAAGACTTTAAATAGAAACTAAAGTCTACAGGATACATATCTTTATCTTTTGAGGAGGTTATAATAGTAATGAAACAATTTATAGGTATATTCAAAAATTCCACAAAATTGGTTACATGTATATTCACCAAAACCACAAAAATGGTTACAGGTATATTCACCATGATTTCTATAATATGTTTTAGGGGGGTTCCTTATAATTTTCCTTATCCCAAACTCATCATATCTATCTCCCATCCCACATCCCATCTAATCCTAGCCAATCAACCCATCCCTATGTTATCCAGCCTATCTAATTCCCCTCAATCTTTCCCTTTCATCCTACCCAAACACGCTTTGGGACTTCTAGAATAAAGTGACATCACACCTTACATCCCTTCCCATCCCCCCATGAGCTATCCCATCTTGGATCCTTTTCTCTTACCTATCATCAACCATTCACCCCATCCCAAAACCAAAATATCAACATCCCACATGAAACAATCCAAACATCCAAAAATAAAAAAATCTATTTACCAAAAATCCATAAACCAATCACAAAAAACACCAACCACCAAACAATAATAAAAAACTAAAAAATGCAATGTGTATGTTTTTTCTTGTGTTTTTTTCTACATTTACATTTCAGCCGATGATATGAGGCCACTTTTTTTCTCTTTCTTTTTGCATCATCCAATGATATGAGGATCATCATTTTATATTAATCTATCCAATGGCATAAAGACAAGGGCATTTGGAAATTCAGTTACCACGGTCTTTATACCATGGTGCATCTTCCTCTATGCCACATTAATCACATTGCTAATGATGATAACAATGGGCACTTTATGGTAGCACACCCCCTTCTATCATAATCATTTATCCCTATCATCATCCACTCCCAATCCTTGTCATCATAAAAATAACTATCTAACCTCCTCATCATCCTATCCCATTAATCCTTTATCAATCAATCAATATCCACATCCAAAACTTATATTCTTGCATCCAACATCCAAAATCCTCACCCCCTAGTTGGGGAGCCTTCTATCATCCTCTCATCAATAAAACTTGATCATCATCTCAATCCTCTACTATCCAAATCGATCTAAAAACCAATCCTTATCCTAATATCCTCAATCTTCTAACCCTCCAAATCCAACATCCTATCAACTAATAACCTATCTTCCTATCCAATCCATCCTCAATTCTAACATCATTAAATCCAGTATCCTTATAATATAAATCCCAAATATTCAATCCTAACCCTTTAACTAGGGCATACTCAAATCTAATATCCTAAATATTCACCCTTTTCGTACATCATTGACTAGGGCATGCTCTACCTCAAAATCCAATATATCCTAATCTTATAATCTCCTAATATTCTAACCATATATCCTCTCCTTCATCTTATCTAATCTCATATTCCTCAATCTTATAATCCTCTAATCATCTCTTCCAACCTTTAAAATCTTATTCCTTAATATTATAATCATATGATCCTCTTATATTGCATCCTCGTCCTCAATAATATAAGCATCTAATCCTCTAATCCTACATCCTCATCTTAAACCTTCTAATCCTCTAATCTCATTTACTAACTTAGGCCTCTCTTATTTTTGAGTGGCTACCCAAATCATTTCTCCCCACATAACCCCTCAAGGGGGCATCATATCACCATCCTAACATCTTTTCTTATTTTTCTTTGAATGGTGATTGCTACGCAATAACCATTCAAAGAGGGGGAAAATGTAGACATCTAAAATTTCGACATGTTGATTATGACTAGTTTGTTTTGCAAATATCCTGACATCATTAATATAATATTTAATTTTGAGATTAAATATTATTATTTTATCTATTTTATCATATTTATCCTTTATCCTTTATCATTTATCCCATCATTCCATTGTTAATCCTCTTAAATCATAATTTTATTGGATCTTATAATTAATCACTTATATTTCATCATTACATCATATTATCGTACTATAATCCCTATTAACATTTTATAGGAATTTAATATTCCTACATATAATCGGCCACCTACCCTACACATCCCTACACCTATCCCTTCCATGTAACCTCACCCCTAATCATCACTTATTAACCTAATCAAATTATAATCCTAATCATATAATCACCTCTAAATATAGAGGCTTCTATTTCTATAATCCTCTCTAAATTTACCTCTTTCATATTTAAAAATTCAAATATATCTCCCTCCCTCCATTGAAATTGTAATTCAATGGAGGCTTCTTCTAAATTCTAGAATAATCCAATTTTAGATCTTTATATCCTCACATGTATCCTCAACCCTTGATCCAAACCCAATATGGCTTCATCTTAGCCATTGAATTCTCCACCAATTAACTATAAATTGAGATCTCCTCCTCTGAGAGATGGTTTGAAAAATATCTATAATCCATAACCAACCTCTACCAATTTTATTAATAAATCAATCATCTACCTATAATCAATCAATCTATCATCACACAATCAAGCCATCTTCAACAATCAAGCAATCCAAGCACAAACAAAGGGGAGGTGTTGCTCAAGTGTCTCTAAAATATGAAGTAAGGACATAATATCCACCATTAAGAGCACAACGAAATCATCAAGGTGTTTCTTCATTGGTAAGTGAAGGTATTTCATTTCTTTCTCCCTTCCATCTAGCTCAATCTAAGGTACTGTTGAATAGATTACATTTAGAAATCAATTGTTTTGTTTTTGGTTTATAAATTATATCTAATATTTTTAACATATACAGATAGAAATACATTTCCATGATTTCCACCTCCAATTCATTCAAACATACCATCACTTTTTATAGGATGCGGTAGATGAGAATAAAAGAAAAATATCCTCCAATTTTTGAATAGATGTTTGAAAAATCCTTGGGCATGGTCGTGAGAATGATAATATTGTAGGGGAGAGACTGGTGGCACATAACTAACACAACAAAGGGAATTTACCTATTGAAGGGACTAAAAATGCTCCACATTAAAGGAAAAAAATCCACCTATATTAGTGAATAAGAACTCTATAATAGCTATATGATTGTTTTGCTAACCTTGAGATAAACACCAATATATACATGTACACAATTGAAACATAAAAATAATATAAACACAAATATATTAAGGTCTCTTTTTTATTGTGGTAGGAGGAGTTAAAATTTCATCATTTTATTAAGAAATGTATGTCATGTGAGGTGGAATGATGGGGGTTTATTCAACACCAAAAATCTGAGGGTCAATGTGAAGAATTAAATAAGAGGAATTAACAAAGTTTGAGAGATTTCTCCCCAATATTGGAGTGAACCAAGGAATCCCTTAATTGATGTTGGGGATGAGTTACACCATATTAGGGAACATTGTAAATATCACAGCCCATTATTTAAGACATGTCATAACTATATCATCCACGAGATAAAATATATTAAAAAACATATAACAATTACATATAAATAGTAGAAAGTGTAAAATTCCTTTTCAAACAAAAAGGCGGGAACACCTAGGAGAATTAAATAAAATCTATATAAGAAAGGATGAATTCATGAAGAATCTAAAAATATAGGGGTTGATGGAGGAGGAGTAGGGTAGGGACTATCAATCATTTCCCCACTAACTATTAGAGGGTTACATATCCTTAATATCAGGTAAGGGATCACACCCATATTTTTGTTGTATCCTCATTTACACTACTCTTACTAATAGGAAAGATAAAAATAGATAAGGAAGCTTACCTTAGTGCATAGATCCCAAACCATTACCATAATTTATAACTCTAATCTAGTCAAACATACCATCACTTCCTATAGGAGAGGGCAGAAGACAATGAGAGGAAAAGATCCGCTCATTTTTGTATCAACAATGGTGGAAGAATCCTTGGGCATGGCCTTGAAAATGATAGTAGTTTTGGGGATATTTTGATGAAACCCAACTAACATCATAAAGGCAATTTCCCTAGTGATGATAATGCAAAAAATGGTGACACTATAGAACCAAGCTCCACAATGTGAAGAGCCTAACATCGTGTATACAAATTTCCTTATAGAACCAAACTCCACAAAGTGCAGCAAAAAAAGGTCCTACTATATAGACCCATTCATTTATTTATACCTTATTGGAACTATTTGGAGACAAAAAATAATTCTTTTTTATGTTAGTGAAAAGATTAAAATCACAAAGGAAGAGCTTGGTGATGCCGAACTAACATCTTTTAAGAGCTATGAGACAAAAAAATGTCAATCTTTGATGGGAAAGTTCACGTAAATCGTGAAACTTGGTAACCTCCCATATGAACCTAAAATTTGGTATTTTCCTGTATAGACAATATCATATTAGTTTCTCTTATCTTTATCTTGTTTTCTTGGAGTGGAATTTAATGTAACATGCCAAAATTATTTAGTTTGAGTTCGTGCTAGGGTGTTTGGGGTATTATTTTATGAATGAAACCCAGTGACATCAAAGAGACAATTCCCACATGTTTTGGTAGGTTGGTAGATGATATCATAAGCATTCTTTCACTATCAAAATATCATGGACCTTTCCAAATATTGATTAAAAAAAATAAGATGCCTAGAATACCTATGTGGGGATACTAAGGTATTGATGTTAATGTAATTAGGAGGACTAAAACATTGTAAATAAGTATGATAAAATAAAGTAAAGTGAGTGAATGATTTAATATAATGGAAATTAAACCCTAAGTATGAAAAAAAGGAAAGAAAGATGACTTAGCTGATATCAAAAGTTTTTCGTAGAGTGTCGCAGATCTGGAAATAAAATTTGGAACTATATATAAACACTCAGTGACCCTGCAAAGATCAGATCCGAGAGGTTTGAGCTAACAGAGGAGCCTGGGAGAGTATTGGGGTGCCCGAGGATGCCCTAGTCTGCAATCTAGGCACTCTGAACACGGTAAATGGATGAAACTTGAATCTAATATAATCACAAGTTGGTTATGAATGCTTCTTGTCTATCACACTGGATTTGCTGGAAGAGTTGTATAATGACCTAAAATGTAAAAAGAAGTATAAAAATCCTAGAAAAATAAATATTCACATGAATGGATTGTACTGACCTTAGCCATAAAAATAGTGGTCTTATCACTAAGAGTTGCACTACATTTCATACTCGGATGTATTTTGTGTGTGTTTGTGTGTGCATTTCGTGCCCTATGTGCTCTCATTCTAGTCACACTTTTTTAATTAGCAAGCAATAATAACTATAGAAATGTAAGTAACATGTGTACATGGAATAAAATAAAATCCTTCCCCCCATGAAGTGTGTGTGATGGAGATCTCCTAGCCTTGATGCATGTCACTATGTGGATATAAGTGATGCAATGGATACATCTCTAGATGCAGTGATAGTAGTAGTGTAATGATATGACCTAGGACCCTTATTATGGTCTTATAACTTTATATTTATATAGCTCTCAAGCTTAATTTTGTAATTCATCCTGACAAGGTCAACTAAGAAAAAGATAAATATGACCAACAACTAGAAAGGACTTAAAGATAAGTGGAAGAGGATTTGCATAGATGGGGGTGGCCGGAGTGTGACTAGGGTGCCTCAGGGCACCCCAGTATCGGCTAGGGCACCCTGATTTCAGGCTAGAATGTCAAGGAAGTTGTAAAATTAGTTGATAGGTGATAGAAATAAGAGCGAAAGATGAAATAAACCATACTAAAAAGATGGAAAAAAGTGGGATTAATTAGTACATTGTACACTTGAGAACCTTCTAAATAATAACATAAGACTGGGAAAAATATTTTCTAAAGTGCATAATTTTGTGTCTACATTTTCCCCCCACTTTTTGTTGGTGAGTGGAACACTCGGTAACATTAAGTAGATAGAGATATGTACCTAATATCCATGTAGAGTGTAGAAGAATACATGTTGATGTACTAGATTCAAGCGTGGAATGACAAAAAGAAAAATGTAGAGGAGCGTGAATTCTAACAATGAAAAATTCACACAAAAAGTGATTAGAGTGAAACTAGGCTGGAACATGTGTGTGGTTGTTGCTTTGTGTATTGCACCTGCATGATTAGTAAAGGAATGTGCATACAGTAGTGTGTTGTCATTGTCATTGTCATTATTGTTGTTATTATTCTTGCCCCTAATTTGACTACTTATTTCTCATATGGCCGGACCTACAAGAAGAAAACACTCAAGCAGTAAAATATGTGTGTATGAAAAACACTATGTAAAATACGCATGTATGTGTAAAACACACAAATCCAAAATACGCTGAAATAGAAAATATAAATGGAACATGTGCACTTGATCCATGTCATGAAAAAGGGTGTAGAAGGATATCTTGTAATGTCACGATTTTTTTGGGTGATCTCACCCCACCCTGGATGAAGAAGTATAGGAACCATGTTGTATCCTCCAACCTTTAACCTCTTCTGCTGAAAATTTGGAAGACATCTTTGTACTATCATAGTTTTTTGGGTGATATGACACCACTGGACAAAGAA
Source organism: Taxus chinensis (assembly GCA_019776745.2). Classification (NCBI taxonomy): domain Eukaryota; kingdom Viridiplantae; phylum Streptophyta; class Pinopsida; order Cupressales; family Taxaceae; genus Taxus; species Taxus chinensis. Next base: position 379,080,064 of record CM034155.1, on the reverse strand, counting down.
TTGTAGAGACGCACACCCACTATAACCCCCAAGCCTATAATCAATCTATAGAATTGTTGAAGGACATCATATCCTGTTAAGGCCCCTATGTATGGAGTTCGTAGAATTGTCAGAACTTACTCATTTTATATGAACCCACATTTCCAAGGGTGGAAAGTGCACTATACTTAACCACTGTAAATATGTTGTGTTAGTAGAAACTTTCAATGATGTGCCCCTCTTTTTGGCTACATGCAACATCACTGAAAGGAGAATACAATCCCAAAAGAGGATCTAACTGCACTCTAATATGTAGAAATCTGCCCATCAAGGGCATGCAAAAAATGGGATGCTTAGCCAAAACAAATGTTATTCCAAAAACACATGTATGTAACAAGATAAGTGTAAAATAAGCAAATAATGTAAAAACTACCAAGCACAATAGTGGAAACATGCAATAAGACAAGTAGACCGCAAAAAGTGGGTTTCAAATATGGGACATCACACATGATGTCGTAAGACACTCAAATCCTTCATGGCTGCAAAAAATAAACAAGTGTGCACATAAGCAAAGGGAAAATCCCACAGATAATAGAAAATAATGTAGACAAGTAAAAATAAATACATAGTCATGGAAACATGTAATCTTGAAAAACAAGTACATCACATGAAACACCCACTAGCATGTTAGAGTGATAACCAATATGTCAAAACGTGTATGAACAAGGAGTATAAGATGTTAAGTATAAAATGAAAAAATAAGACCTGAATAGGATGGATGTGGATGCCCCCAGCGACAAGTATAGGAAGGTGATCCGAAAATAATCAGATTATTACGATTTGATCTCGGTCCCTTATAGGCTTTGATTATTTGCCGATAATTTACTCCTTTTAAGTAATCAATTTAAAATAATGCAAGACAAAAATGACAATTGCACAAAGATTGATTACGGAGTTCGGCAATTGCCTACGTCTCCGGGTTCGTGATCGAACCGTTCCACTAGTCAAAACTTGTAAGTTACAATAGTACTTTCACAAGAAAACCTAATGGAATTTTACTTGCCTATTAGTACACCAGTTCTTCGGACGACAAGGGTGAAAAATAGCACCCGACTTCCACCTTCCTGGCACACAATCTCCTTCGGCTTCGATCGGCCTTCCCGACGCATATAATGCGAAGCTAGCACTCCGGTCGATAATCCAGAATTTACAAGTACTTGGTGTAGCGCTATGGGCCTATTGGGTAGTTTACAATTTACTCCCAATCACAAATATTCCATCTAATATTGCCTAAAATAATAGGCCAATAGACAATACTTGTCGACACATCCCACAAATAAGCTTAATAATAAGCTCGGGATCGGTGTCCAATGTCTTTCACCAATGTGTCCACAACAAGCTTAACAAATAATAAGCTCGTGTTGTGTCTCGTGTGTTGTGTTACACCCGTGTGTGTTTTTTTACAATGCAATGGGTCCCTATTTATACAAAATTAGGGCCCACAAAATATGCACTTGCATACTATCCCTTAGGCTAAAAATACCATAGCCTTCACCCGTACATAAAAAGTGGGATTAAATCCCTATGTGGGCGGATATATTTTTTAAATGGGTTAACAACCCATATTTGGCGCGGCATACATTTTTAATGGGTTAAATATTCCCATTGGAGCGGATTTTGGTTTGAAATGGGTTAAAATCCCATGTTTGGCGCATTTTGTTAAGGACCCACGTTGGGCGGTGGGATAGTAGTTTAGGATTTGAATTAAGCCTTTCCATGCGCATAGACCACATGAGGCTTAAAACCCCCTCCAACACCGCTTCATCCGCCTTTTGCCACGTGGGACAGTCCATGTATGGGCCTAGCCCTCTTACCACCGCTTCACCACTTTCCACGTGGTAAAACATGGTTTAATATTAATGTATTAAACATTAATATTTATATATGTGGCATTTGGAAATATATGGCGCCATTTGGAACGTGGACTTACCAATAATAATATTATTTCGACCCATATAATGTGGCCTAGAAATAATCCTATAGTCCACTTGTCGTCTCCCGATAGGAAAATCGAGCGAATTCGACGAGTGTTGGCAAGCCACGTGTCACAGTGCGATTGGTCCAAATATTGACCAGTTGACCAGAGTTGACTTTCTCATTGACCGAACTTTGACCGAACATATCTAGAGCTTCCGATGTCCGTTTGTCGCGTTCTCACAGTCGTTGGAAAGCTCTCGAGATGATCTTCTGCACTGACACCATTTAGAGATGTTTAGGGAACTTTTGAAAATGATCCCCTGATCAGAAGGGTATAAGGTGAGCATCCATGTTGCGTGTAGAGTCGTGTATCTGCGATCACACTAAACAAAGATTTAAATGAGCATGTTTTTATGATACTGACATTTAAGAAATTAGTCTAACATGTTTAGTAAAGTGATCATGCAAAACATGAGAAAGCAAGAGTAAAATGCCCCCAAGACAATATAGTATGTTGTGGATAGATGGAATGTAATGCAATATGGAATGATAAGAGGAGCGTACCCCCAAAGCGCATGGAAGTGTATGCAGTGAGGTTAATTTTATTTTCCCCTCATTATTCAAGAATGAACTATAAACAAGATTACATCATCGGGAGACGGTCGAGTAGTGTAGGTTGTATCTAGCACATTATAATGAGTGTGTATGTGTAGTGGTGGTGAGATGCGACATGTGGAGAGGTGTGCGTGAACCCTATAGCCAAAGCATATATCACGACCTTTTGGATGAGAGTATGAAGATGGGTTATATGAGAGGATGTGTTTGGACCCTATAGCGTTAAACATGTACCAAAATTTGTTGAAGAGAAAGTGATGATTTATCCATAAGACTATATCACTTTAAAATTAGGAGGTAAAAATGAGTCATTTATGAAGATGTGCGTGGACCCTATAGCCTAAGTGTATACTACGACCTGTTAAACAGAAACTGATGATTTATCCCTAAGCATATATCACTATAAGATGAGTGGATGGAAATGGGTGATGATTTATCCTAAAGTGCATGTCACTATGTAATGGATAATAAGGGAGTGGTTATGTAACCTAAGGTTTATACCACTATAAGATGATAGGACGGGTGACTATTTAACCTAAGGTGAATATCACTATCGTGGGAGATGGTGGATGAGAAAGATGTGGCAGGAGGAAATGTTGCATGATGAGTGTAAGGTCCATTTGATTGGTAAACCCTCAGTAGTTGAGTATGGATCGAGGAACTAGAGTGTGTCATAGGTTTGTGGGTGCAGCACGTACAAGATAATGTAGTATAAATGACTGAGGGGTGCAACTAGTATATAAATGCATAGTGTGGGAAATGTAATGTAGTGTGTGAAACGCAATGATGAGTGTATGTAGGAATGGAATATGCAATGGTGACGAGTAAAACTAGATCCACGTATAATGGAATATAGTGTAGCATGTAGAATATATGAGATGTATGAATGCGTAATGCATGAATTATGCAATGTAGGGGATGTGTAAGATGTAATGAGATTCATGTATATAAATGAGAGGGATAATAGGTAAAAATAGATCCATGTGCAATGGAATACAATGTAGCATATAGAATGTGAATGGTGTACGTATATAGGCTATGTAGGTGGTGAAGGGTGTAGATAGAATATTTAATAAGAAAATGTAAAGCTAGATCCATGTATAATGTGACCTAGTGTAAACAAAGAATGTAAAGATGGAATGATAAAACTAGCCTCATGGATAATGATGCCTAGTGTAGAAGAAAATGTATGATATGTATAATATAGTGATAGAATTAAGTGTAAAATGTATGTTGGATATATACGTATTGTAGGATGGTATAATATGTAGTTCCTATAGTACAATGTGTGGAATTTAGTGTAACGGTAATCCCTCAATAGTCAAGTGAGAAATGAAGCACAAGAGTGCATCATCGGGTAAGGGTGCTATGACGTGGGATAGGTATTCCTATATGTAAGAAAATGTAGAGGTGATAAAGTAAAGATGAGGTATGCAACTATGCTAAAATGATGAAGGTGGGTGGGGTTTGTAATGGCTATACCCATAGGAAATTATGTAGATATCATCAACCAATAAGGTCGAAGGATAAAATTTCGTTGACCGGTGCCTGGGGTGATGGAAGTGTAGGATCATGCTAGAGGATTGGTGGTATGGTAGATAGACACTGCATGAGAGAATGGAGTCGATACACATGTGATGGATGTATATGAAAAAAATTTCATGATGCAGTAAATGTGTGAGTGATGGAGATCAAGGTGATGTTTTGGGATAAGGGTACGAACTACATGAAATCGAACGAGGTGACGATCGATGATGGGATACAATAGGGGTCTGAGGAATAGGGCTATTCTAAAAAGTGGGACTAATAGAGTGAAGCGGTGATGGAAAACGGTAGGTGAAGAGGTAGAGTAGGAATAACAGGAATTGTAGGGGAAAATTGTATGAGTTGAGTAAGGAAGAGTAAGAGATGTATGAGTAACAAGATAAGGAGGTGATGATAACAGGGGTGAAGGAGGAACGTCATTAATGGAAATGAACATTATTGTAGATAAATTTAAGGTGTAAGTGGGTCATAGAAATAATATATTGGGATTTATGAATACATTTGAGGCCCAAAAGTAGGTCACATCCTTTGACTATTTGACTAACAAGGCAATGGAGAAGTATAGTGAGGGGACAAACCATAATATGTAACTTAACAATGTTAAAGGGTCGTTGGAATGGATAATCGATTTTTGATTGAGGGTAACTAATAGACCGTAAGAAGGAAAAATAACATGTGCTAATAGGGGAAGACGGATCAGATTTAGTGTTGTTAATAGATTTTGAACCAATGGATTATCATATATGTAAATGGTTATATACGAACGTAGAATGGTATTCAATGGAAAAGAAAAGAAATGACAGGTGTTGTGGTTTCAGAATTAGTGACGAGAAAGTCAAGGGTAGCCACATCTGGAGGTGGAATGGCATGGTATGTCTGATTAGCTGAAGACTTTACAATATTTTTGTCATGATGGTGGGAATCATTATTAAAAATTGTGATTTTACCCTTATCCTTAGAGGGAGCGGGGCTATTGAATTTTGTAAATTCGATTATGTTGTTGTCAATGAGATTTTTAATAATCATGTAAAGTTTTAGACATGGATTGGTAGAATTCCCCCCACAATGATGATAATCACAACAGAAATTTTCATTGTAGTTAAGTCCTTTAGGGCACGATGGGTCTAAATAAAGTGGTTGAGGAAGGGTAATGAGGTTTTTGTCAAGGGGTTGCTTTAAAATGAGATTTGGTGCTAAAGGAATGTTATTAAATGTACCTCTAAGTGGTTGGGATAGAGCTTCCTTAAGAGGGATAATGGCATTGATATTGAGTTTAGTATTAATGGGATTAGATGTAGAGGGCTGAAATGACATTTTTCTTTTAAAATGAGTAGAGGATGAAGACTGTTCTTAGTACTTAAATTTTCCAATGTTTAAGCATATGAAAAAGTTGATCAAAAGAGGAAAAGGTCTCAAAGAGAACACTTTTGTAAAGAGGTGTAAGAGACTCTATATAAATAAATATTGCAACTTGGAATCTACAATGGCATTAGTCATCTTAGTAAGATTAACCTTGTATCGTAAAACATAATTAGAGAGTTATTCCTTAGGCCCTTGCTTGATTTGCATTATTTGGGCATAGGACATCTTAGAACCAATGTTGATGAAGAAATGTGTGAGAAAAGCGTCATCGAGATGGGTGAAGGAAGCGAGGGAATGAGCAAGTAAGTCATAGAACCAACGCATGGCATAATCATAGAGACTATGGAGAAAATTTTTGGCTAAAAGGAGAAAATCATCAGCAAAATCGAGACAAGCAACATGAAAGACACAAAGGTACTCTTCAAGGACACCGTACCCATTGAAAATGGGAAACTTAGGAGTGACAAAGTTAGGAGGGAGAGGGTAAGTAGAGATAATAGGTGAAAATGGGGTGTGCAACAATAAGGTAGAATCTAAGGAGGTAGATATAGTAGTCTTTTGTAACTTACGAATTTGATCATGGAGATCATGATAGAAGGAGGTTAAATATTGGTTACCAATAGAGGAGGTTTTTCATTGATGTGAAACCAAAGGAGGTGTGAAGTGGTTGGTAGTAGCGGGGATGAAAATTGGAATAGTAGAGATAGGTGGAAGTGTAGAAGTAGGGGGTTGGTTGGCTACAGAAGTGGGTGGAGCTATAGAAGAATTTAGTTCAGCTAAATTGGTAGCTTCTTCACGAGCCACATGTAAAAAGAGATCTAGATCCTATGGGTGTTCAACAAGATGATCATTGATTTCCTTAAGGTGAGCTTCAGTAAATTCCTTAGGATGTGGATCCATGGGGAATGGGATGCAAGAAACCCTAGAAGGTGGTAATAAGAAATGGTTGAGCTCACCAAAATAATTAACAATAATAAGAGGCCTAGAATACCTAGGTGGGGATATAAGGGTGTTAATGTTAATCTAATTAGGAGGACTAAAATGCTATAAATAAGTATGCTAAAATGAAGTAAAGTGACTGAATAATTTAATATAATGGAAATAAAACCCTAAGTATACATAACAGGAAAGAAAGAAGACTTAGTTGATATCATAAGTATGTCGTAGAGTGTCAAAGATTTGGAAATAAAATCTAGAAGTGTAGATGAACACTCAAGGACCTTACAAAGACTAGATCTGGGAGGTATAAGATGACAAAGGCTCCTGGGAGAGTACTGGGGTGCCCTAGTCTGCAATCTAGGTATTCCGAACACTATAAATGGCTGAAAAATGGATCTGATATAGTCACAAGCTGGTTATGAATGGTTCACACTGGATTCATTGGATGAGATGTATAATCACATGTAATGCAAAGATAAGTATCAAAACCCTAGAAAAATAAAATATGCAAATGAATGGGTCGGACTGACCTCAACCACCAAACTAGTGATCTTATCACTGAGTGTTGCACCACATTTCGGACCCAAATGTAGTTCTGGTGTTTGTGTGCATTTCATACCCTAAGTTCTCTTGTGCTAGTCACACTTTGTGAAGTAGAGAGTAATAGTAACTATATAAATTTAAGTAGCATTTGTGCATGGAATAGAATAGAATCCCTCCCTCTACGAAGTGTGTGTGATGGAGATCTCCTAGCCTTGATGCATAGAACTATGTGGATGCAAGTGATGTAATGGATACAACTCTAGATGTAGTGATAGTAGAAGTGTAATGTTATGACCTAGGATCCGTATTATGGTCTTATAACATTATATTTATAGAGCTCTCACGCTTAAATTCGTAATTAATCTTGACAAGAATGATTGGGAAAAATATAAATATGATCAACAGATAGAAAGGACCCAAAGAGAAGAGGAAGATGATTTACATAGATCGGGGTGCTTGAAGTGGGACGAGGGCACCTTAGGGTGCCCCAATACAGGCTGGGGTACCCTAATTTTGGGCTATAATGTCTAGGAAGTTGTTAAATGGGATGATAGGTGATAGAAAATATATAGGAAAGACAATATAAAACATAATGAAAATATGGCCAAAATGTGGGATTATTTAGTACTTTGTACACTTGAGAACTTTCTAAATAGTAGTATGAGATTGGGATAAATATTTTCTAAAGTGCATAATATTTTTTCTAGAGATATATCACTCCAATGATATCTCTTAAGATCCATGAGACCAAAAACTATTAAACTTTAACGAGAAATTTCTCGTAAATTGTGGTACCTGGGAACCTCTCATATGAACATAAAACTTGGTGTCACACCAGTGTAAAAAAAAGCACTCTTAGTTTTTCTTATATCTACCTATTTTCTCACAATAGAAGTGAATATACCACACTAAAAATCATCAGTTTGAATCAGTATTAGGGTGTGTGGGGTAATATTATGCGAAAAAAAACCCACGGAACCAAAATGCAAATTCTCACACATTTGCGTAGAATAGTAGATGCTATTGTAATTACATTTTACCTGCCCAACAATCTCAAAAATTTCCATCTATATCAATTAAGTGACATCTATTAAGAACCCTAAGACAAAATTTGTCAAATTTTGATTTGTAAGTTCTCACAGAATGTGGCACCTGATAAATTCTGGTCTAAACCCACATATTAGTATTTGGACCATGTATAAAATATTCTCTTGATTTCTCTTATCTTTGTTCCATTTTATCATGGTGGAAACAAATTTTTTTTTCCAAAAAGCATTAGTTTTAGTAAGTATGAGGGTGTCCTTGATGATATTTTGTGAATGACACCTTATAGCACCAAACTGATATTGACCACACGTTTGAGCGGGATAGTAGACACTATTGGAATAATTATTTCACTACATAAAAATCCATAACCTTACAATATACATCATTTAGGTGTATCTCTAAATATCCACGAGATGAAATAATAATCAAACTTTAATGGGAAATACATTGTGAATTTTTACAACAAAGAACCTCCAACCTAAACCTACAGATCATTTTTAGGCCCGTATAAAAAATAATATATCAATTTATCTCATATATAATTAGTTTTATCATGACATAAGTGAACAAATTCCCTAAAAATAATTCTTTTAAGTGATTATTAGAGTGTTTGAGGAAATATTCTACAAACAACACCTCATTACACTAATCGATAGCACTCACAGGTCATGTTGGGATGGAAATAGAAATCATAAGCATGTATTCACTACCAAACCATAATTAACCTTATCATATACATCAATTTGATGAAGTATATTAAAATCCATAGGACCAAAAATCTTGATCTTGGATTTGCTAACTTAGCACTCACTCTTTTTTATGTATTATAGCATTAATGAGGTGTTTGACAAGGAACATACCAAATTTTGGGAATTTTTTTGTCACTCTCAAGTAGAGATAAAATATTTATTAGCATATGTATACCCTTCCCAAGTGCAATTCAATCTTGGATTAATTAACATATCAATGTAATTCCACACTAAAACATCAAACCACATACTTCACAGGTCACGTACACTTTTGCTTTATATATTATAGCCTCTTTCAAGTGGATGCATAAATTTCATTATCATTCTATTGTCATTCTTGAGTGAGTTTTTATCATGAGTCATCACTTACTTGTGAATGTTTACAATTTTATCATATTGATATGCCCTTCCTAAGTAAATTTGATCTTCAATCAACTAAATTATCAATGTACATCCACACCAAAAACACCAAATGATCAATTAGGTCATATATTCCATTTCATGATATATTTAGATTCATTCTTTGTTATATTTCATCACATTAACTATTATTTAAGTTAATATAGCATCAACCCGTAGGCTTGGTTAATGAAAATCGAGGTTAATTAGAATTTTTTGAAGATATGCTAAGAATATGAAGTTAGGTTTTCTTTGGTAGATTTTGTGGAAAATATTATGAATAAATATTTAGGATTTGATAGTTATACGCTATATGACACTATATTTTTATTAAGGATAAAGTTTTTTTACAAGGATCGTACCCATGTAAAAAAGGCTGAAAGCCAAGATAAAATAACAAGGAGTAAGATAGAATCAACAGAAACAAGCAACCCAACTGCAACAATAGAACAAAACCAAGAACTGTACACTCATTTCACTCTAGACTTCCTATAGTGGAAAAGATTCCAATCATAGTCCTCATACAAAACCTTTAGATCCTCATACGGGCCAAAGGTCATTCTTAAATATTCCTTGTACCTGGCGCTTTCCCTGTAGACACAAAATTATGTACTTGGGTACATTTCTAGGTCCTAACAACATACTTGCATTTACATGATTCCTAAGTGAGAAAAGTAGTAATTATCAGCTATTTTTAGCCTCTATCATGTCTTTATTTCTTTCTCTTTGGTATTACAAACCCTACAATGAAGTTTGATCTTCATAAATTTATCTTTCTTGATCTCAGACACCAGTGTCGAGTCAGGACATTAGCTATCAAGTGCCTTCATCTCTTATGGGCACTCTTTACCTTTTTTTATCTTACTCACTCTTTTTAGGCATCTTTTATCATTTGGGACTCTTATTTTCATATTGTTCGACCTTCCATTTGTCAATTAGGAAAATTAACCAACGTAATCATATTAATAAAATGCTTTGTGATCATAATAAAGGACCAAACTCTAAGCATATATATCTATCACCTAAGATTGCACTCTAAAGGCATCTTAAGAACTTCAAGGAATATATCTATCATCCATTACAATGGATGAGGGACTACATTTTTTGTATGCATTGATCGGAAGTTCAAGTTCTTTAATATTTTCCATATATTTTCATATTTATAGCAAGTCTAGTGCCTTATCTAGTGTATCTTGCATGATGGATTCTTATGGAATGATTCTTACACACACACACACACACAAGAACTACATGGAGTCTGAGATATAATGCAATTCTTGGTTATAAGTTCACTCGATGGGGTGACCTTCGGGTTAGCTTGACTCCCCATTTGTATATTTTTTTTAGGATTTGATGTAGTTTAGGGTTTTGTAGGAGATGATTTGTTTTTTAGGTTAGAGGTGAATCTTTTGATCTTCTAGCGACATACATGTGACCAAAAAAAAGGTTAGTAACACTTGTGTGACACAACAAAATCACTTTCTGAGCATCTACATTATGAAAGGTGCCCCGTATTAGTCACCAACACCTAGGAACCTATACATACCCAAAATTGTAGGGTACTGCACCACCGGAACGATGTTACACATGCCCCAATGATGATACAGGTCATCTCGCAATGTTTTCAGGATCCAGAGAAGCTTGCGAAGTATATGTTAGCATCCCAAATGCTTTATTCAAGTTCCTTGTGCTTTGTTTTATCCCTAGCCCCCCTTTTCTTGGCTTTTTGACCTTCAGTAATGAAACCGCCACCCTGCCAGGGCGGCGGTCTCGTGATCACTACCCTGCCAAGACGGTAGTCCTATAACCGCCACCTTGCTCAAGGTGGCGGTCCTTAACGCATTCTCCAACATGTTCCTTTGATCGTGACTTGCATGAATTTTCAACATTTACCAGCTTTTCTCAATCGCCTTAGCTTGTATTTATGTTTTTGGTTCCCTATAATAGTGTTTCTCCATTGTTTAATGGTAAAAGAGTTCCATTCCAAGTTACCCTTTGGTGAATGGGAATTTTATAAATAGCTGGTTTGTTTTCAAATAAATGGCCCCTCATCCTCTCAATTATCTTGTTCAGTTTTTCAATTCCTTGCTTAGGATTTTGTTAGTTTCATGTTTTGTTTCCATTGTTGGCACTTTGTAGGTCATATCATCTTCTTGTTTCATTGCTGCTGCATACAGTTAGTTTAAAACATAGAATAGCTTCATTTATAGACTAGGATCCTTTAAAGTTGTAGGTTTTGTTTTGTCACAAGGATAATTTATGAAGCTCTTGGTACACTTGTGTTGTATTCCCGCAATAAATCCCACTAGGAATTGCATAGTCAAGCTCTGTTCACTTGCGCTATCCCTCTCCTACTCGCATTATATTTGGTCTATATCCAAAGCTTCCATTGTTTGACTGTTATCTTCTGTTGATACTATCATATACACACTTTCTAGATTCACGAGGACACGAAGGAATGAGGAGATCAAACTGAGGGGATGAAATCACACATAATTGGATTTACCATTGTTCTGTAAACGCCAGGTTTGAGCTATCAAAGTTCTAGTTACAACATATCAAATAGAGTAGTGAATTATTTTATTTCAGTCAAAATCTTGTTCTTGATATCACCAGGGAAGCTGTGGGGATTGATAGTTTCTGAGAAACTGTGATTCATTCCTCACTTCTGAGGTAGAATCAAGATTCTTTCAATTTAATATATTTAGTTAGATATTTAGTATAATATCACAATTGCACAGGAAAATAGCCATACTAGGCTACTTTGTTTGTTTTCATTTTGTTTCTAGATTAGTTGTCCATTTTATAGATATACTAGAGTAGATTCTCTTTAATTTCACTGAAAGACGTCATTGAAAAATACAAAAATAATAGGATGCTTGCATAGTGTAAATACCTCTTTTGTAATCAGTTTATTTAATGTTAGTTAAAAGTTGAATCAACTTTAAATGACAATCATAGGACCTAGAGAATCTAGAGAGTATATATTTGAACCCATAGTGCCTCAGCCAAATCTACCCACGACTTTAGCTGATATAGATCAGGACCTTATGATACAGGTCTTTCAAGCCAAAACAAACTTACAAGCAATTAGTGAGCAACTAAGAGGATTGAATATCAAAGACGACAAAGCTTACACATTCTGGTCAAACCATCCAAATTATAGATTGCCTTGATAAAACACACTGAATGACCATGCAAGGGTTTGAACAAGAACAAAAATTTGGTTGCGATCCTATGGTTCCGTAGCCTAACGCAGGAGACATCCTCATTGATATAAACACTAGCTTACATATCCAAGTTTCCAGAACACCTATTAGGTACTCTGAGAAAATCATACAACTTCTAGTTCTAAACGTAGAAGCTGAAAAGGCATACGATTACTGGATAGTCGAAAGAAGGGATTGATTCTTCACATGACCATAACAGGTCCTCAACAACCACGTACTCAAGGTTGTGATCCCCAAGTCCCACAATCCAATGGGCCAACAAACCAGTCAAGTATTGACACCGGCTTATGAATGCTGGTGTTTAGATCCTCACCACTCCCGCCAGATATTATAGTAAAGTTCTTCGTATTAAACATAGAAGCTAATCAAACCAATATTTTCTAGGCTAGACCAGAAAACCACCCATAGCTAACCATAAAATCCACTAAAATGACCTACCACTATTCTCATGACCTTATCTGGAGATATATACGAAGTTCCCATAGGTCACTTTCCATGTATCCAACAACCTTGTAGCATATAGTTTTCTTATTTGTTTGATAACTAGATTTGAATTTATTTTTACAATGATGTCCTTAACACCATACTTCCATGTAATTCTCAAACCCAAAAACAAGGCTTCATACTCAACAATGTTGTTAGTGCATTCAAAATTAAGCTTGAAGGAAAAAACAAACTCTTCCAAGCTAGGAGAAATCAGAATTATACAAACACCATTTCCAAATTTGGAGCAAGCTCCATCAAATAGAACAGTCCAAGGAGAACCTACCGATTCAAGGAAATTTGACTAATCCATCTTGTGCTCCTTACCATCAGCAAACCCAATAAAATTATCAACATCAATATCAGCAAATAATACCATAAGAAGCATTGTTTGGATCCTCAATTAGATGCAACATTTTCTTCTCTCCATATAATTTTACAAGGTTTCCTTCAATGGGAATAGTGGAAAAAGACATGTCCATTTGGACACTCCCTCCAACACTTGCAGCCCACTTCCTTGATAATAACATTCCCCATTTGGTAGGGCAATCAACAATCACAACATCCAATTTTAAATTCCTCCTAGGATAAGATGCAAGCTGCACCACCAGACCCTTCAGAAAACCAACTACCAGCACTTCTCTTGATTCCATGGAAGTAAAATTTCCATAGGTTGCTGGCACTTTGATATCTAACTCATTCATGACTTCTAGAGGCATGACGTTGCATGATGCACCAAAATCAAACATACAATTGTGAAGTAGTCTATCATTTAATATCAAAGTTGTAAAGAATGGATCAACATTCAATTGGGAATCAACCAAGGATGTCCCCAAGTATACCTCAGGTGTTTCTCCAAGATCCTCTACTGCTGGTGGTGTTTCAAGGTCTGTAATGATCTGAGGAGGATTTTTAAGAACGTTTACATTTTCGCTTGGGGTACTCTTCTCCTCTTTCAATCCCAAGTACTCAAATGATCTCTTCTTGTGCTCAGGAATCCTAAGAAAATCAATGATTGGAACACTCACTTTGATTTGTCTCAATACCTGGGCTATGTCATATGGAGCACTCTTTGGCAAGGCAGCATTGGAATGGAGACAAGCAGATTCCTTAGATGGCAAGGGATTCCTGGCAGTTTGGTCATGAAAAGGACTGTAATTTTTTGCTTGGGACAACAAAGATTTTGGCAGGTGTTTCTCTTCTAGAATATTATTTGGGAATTCTTGTGAGCAAGAGTGTTTTAGGTTTGGCTTGAGGCCCAGCTCCCTTAACAACTTTTCTCCTAGTGTTATAGTCTTTCTCTTGAGCTACAACAACATTCATCAACAATTGTCTATCTTCCTCCAAAGGGATATGACCATCATACTTCTTAATCATCAAATCTCTTAAGTATTCAAAGTCATTTTTAGGAATTTCAAAAGCTTACACTACATCAACTTCAAGAGCATGAGGGGGAAGAAAGACTTGTACCCATTTGATGCAATCCTAAAAGGTTACAGTTTTCCTTGCACTTATTACCTCGGTTGATGTTGCTCCTTCTTGTGAGCTTGAAGAATAGCCCACCATGTAGATATCATCATCAATTCCATCTTCATTATCAGCTTCACCATCTTGTTGGTCCACTTCACATGGAATATAGGGTAGAAAACACCTATCACACCAATCAATATCAACAACTTCTTCAACAACAACAACTCTACCAATTAGGGGATCAGGTAACACTCTTCCTTCACGTGCTTAAGGATGTCTATTTGCATACCCCATGGGTCCTTTCCCTCTATCATTAGATCTCTGATCACCCCTAGGATGATTGGCAAATTTTTCATGGTTTTGTGCTCTTTGTTGACCTTGTGAAGTCTGCCCAATTCCCTTCTCTTCCTAGGATTACTTGTATGAGATTTCTTTGATAGCCCCTGCCAAATTTTTCACAACCTCATCCAAATCAGTACCCTTGCTAGCTTGAGGTTTTTTAGGGTTTATCAACTTTACACCATCCCTCTTGAGAGGTTTCCCCATGGCCTTAATGTTATTTTCAATATGTAGTGCCATGGTAAAGGCCAGCCTCAAATTGGTAGGGTTCTTGTCTCTTAGGTAATAGGCTACTTTCTTGTCAAATGCATCTACATATTTGATTAAACAAGACTCATCACAAGGCCTTAGATTAACATGCAATCTCCTCAATGTCTTGTTAAATCTTGTATTAAATTCATGAACTGATTCATTGGGGTTCTTCTTGATATTTTCAAATTCAGACAAGAGAAATCTAAGATCAGTCCTATCACCATATTGTAACCTATATGCATTCTTCATCTCAGTCCAAGAATCAATAGCATTATCAGGTAGAGCCTTGTACCAATCCCTTGCATCCTCCTCTAGTGTGTGAATGAACAATTTAATATACACTTTTTCATGCTCAATCTCAAAGTCCTCCATCATGTTAACAAAAATTTTGAGATGTTGATCACCAGTTATTGCATTGTTACCTTAGAACTTTGGCAATCTATTTCTGACATCTTGACGGACAACATTAGGATAACCAACCATTCATCTAAAGTCTATAGGACCAAAGGTGTTAACAATAAATGGAGGTCTAGGATGAGCCATATTGTTTTGAGGTGGTGATCTTGTAGGAGAAATAGAATGATGAGTAGTGATAGGTATTTGGGGCACAAGAATGTGATTCATAAAATTGGTGCTCTCTAGGTGCTGATTTTCTTGGAAAGTTTTATTTGAATTGAAGCACACAGGTGTAGATTGAGAAGAGAACTTACCAGGTACAGCAGAAGGACCTTCACTAGTTGAAGTAAACAAATTTGTGAAAAGATTGCTTGAATCATAATCACGGGAAGAAGAGTGATAATCCTCTACTAAAGGCTGATCTCTCTCACCAATGGATATACATTTTCCTGATGTCTGACCTTCAACAACCTTCCAAAATTTTCTTTCCTATAAAACTGTATTTCCCAATTATTTAAATAAATTTCTACTTGGGTCACTCCTGAAGAGAGATCTTCTTCCTTCCAGTTTTGCAGAGATTAGTAACACCAAAAAAAATGACAGAAAGCTAAGACACTGGTATTTATCAAGACCAAAACAACATGGAGTCACCACTAAGGACTTTCACCCTAGTTGTACAAATGCACTAAAATACTCTGTCAAATACCTATCAGCACTGAAAATCTTGCAAAACTTTATAGATCAGACCTTCCTTTTTCTTGAATTTACCAATCACAAATGCAAATGAAGTGCAACAACTGCTGGAAACTGATAAAATTGCAGACAGAGTTTGAAACCTTTACATACACCTTGCAAATATGAGTATAGAATGATGCTTTAACAATATATTTTGTTGAAAAAAATTGCAAGATACATTACCAGTTTTTGATATGCATTCAAATATCTCCAATATGTATGCACATGGATAAGATTGAACTAAGAATCTCCCCGGAAATGATGCCACTGGTGTTAGTACCCAATTTTTTTATCCTTTTCATTCTGAGTAGCATCGAAGATATGGTATGAAGCTTGAAGATAGATAGATCATGATGTATGTCGTTTTGTAGCCGGGGATGTGATCTAACTAGCACTCAGATTTGTGGAGAGATGGATAGCACTCAAACAGGACTTGATCTTATCCTAAATGTTTTAGGTTGTACCTTTCAACCAAGGTAAGATAACATATTTTGTAACCCTCAAATAATGAATGAGATGAAGATATCCCTCAATTTGTACAAATAGTATGAAGGGGCCTTGGGAAAATATGATCAACACTCCAAATCTGACTTTCACAAGTTTTCACTTCTAGATTATGGAGATATTTTCAATGCAAGGCAAGGGATACTGAAGACATTTTGAAATCCTGATCTGTTCTGAATACTTTAGCAAATGGTTTTTTATCTTCTCTAGGTATACAGGTCAAAACAAGGGTAGTATGGGGTAGGATAAGTTGTTTAGAATGATTTTTGGTGGGATATTGACAAGACAAACTTGACTATACCAGATCTTTGAGAACCTCTACAACATTTGAAAAATAGTAAGATAAAATGCTTTAAAATAGTCAGGATGTTATTTCAACCAGAAGAGAGACACAAATGGATGCCTAGGTTTGCACTCTTTACACAATCTTTGAGACCTCAACACAAAATATTGATTTAAAGGATTCAATTAAACATCAAAATCTCTTATCGAATCATGCCTAACGTACCCCCAAAGGCTTAGAAGAAATCTTTGTCAATAAATGAAGGTGAAGTGATTTTAAACTACTTATTTTCAATGTCAGATGAAATCTCTTCTGACAAATAAAATTGTAAATGCCACTAAACTATCAATAAGGATGAGATCTGTGTGATTCCTAAAGACTTCAATGAAAGATTGCAACAAGAATAAGGAAAATTGTCTACAAACATTTAAACATGATAACAGACATCATATTGCCCAAAATAACATAGATTAATTCAAAAGCTTGTTAGATTCATTGGCAGGGGAGATTTTTAGGAACAATCTCAGAGCTGTGTGATGGCTATACACTTGTAACCAACTCAACATGAATGAAGATCTAACACAGAAGATATTAACCAAGTTTTTTGGAGGGTTTCTTAGAAGATGAGCTTCTCTCAAAAATTTCTCATGATTTTAAATTTCCCAACCTTTTGCATGTCAAAAAACATGCATTATATAACATTCTATTACATTTTATCCTTCTCTCCCAAAAAAAGAATATCCTATGACATTTTAGTGTGTTACAAATTCACTCATGGCTCGCAGAAAGGGACATCTAACAGATAAATGTTCAAAAAGTTTCCAGGTGCCTCAAAAAGGTGAATCATTGTAAAATTCACATCATTATCCATTGTGGAGGCACGTTTTTCATCTTCAAAGCATGCATACCCCCATCCTTTCATTATTTCATTGTTATCCCTCCAAAATTTGACTCTGTAACTTTTGGATCTGATATTTCATGTTTTTGGATGGGTTAGGGAAAATATTCATTTTAAAAACATCATTTATCATCAAATTTATCCTTAAAACTGATTGCATCGGTCCTTGCAGGCACAAACAACACAATTTTCACAAAAAATGATCAAAATCGATGCAAAAAATGCATTTCCACACTTCCTAGAGCAAAAATGGTGACCAAGCTAAAAAATGCATAGTTACCATTGATCTGCCTTTCTCTCTTCAATCTGAGTCATCCATGTGTCAAAATGCAATTGTAAATGGGTTTGGGATCAATTTTTGACTTTTCAACACTTTTGGAAAATTTTAAAAATTTGACTTTTTTCTCCGCCCTTCTATCCTTGAGATTTGGCGCTGACACATGTCACAAGGTGGGTCCCATCGGAATCGCAGCTCAATTGTACACATTTCTACCTTTTTTGGAAAAAAGGAAATTTTTCCAAAAAATCTCAACAAACATGCACCTCCGCTTTTGTCCCCGACAAGAGGCGATCGTTGCTTCGCTATGGGGCCATAACTCCCTTTTTTGCTTTGTACCTCCATTCACAAAATTTCAAAGTTTTCAAAACTCATCGGTAGTCCACACTCCCCTCTGCCATTTTCTTTTGACACGTGTCTCCCTCTAATTCATTGCGGAGCCACGCTTCAAATTATCACTCTAACCATTTTGCCAAAAAGGCAATATTTCATTTTTTCCTCCAGTGGCCCGCACTCCCCTCTACCCCTGCCACGTGTCCCTCTATGATTCACTTGGAAAACCCGTGGCCATTTTCACAACCTTTGTCCCCATTCGCCAAAACGAAAAAAAAATTCTAAGTCCTCTGTCTGCCTTCCATCCCACTTTTGATGAAAACATGACACGTGTCCACCTCTAATTCATTGAGGGCCTGCGCTCTGAAGCTGCCACATGTTCCATATTATTTCATTGTAGGCTTGTGCTCTGAAGCCACCACGTGTTCCTTTTTTATTCGTCACGGACCCTAGGCATTTTCTTTTTACTTTAACTATCTTTTCCAAAATGCCTTAAGGCACAAAAAGACCCGCCCATCTACCTTCACTCTGCTTACAACACGTGTACTTCCTCTGGGACCTGCGGAGCTGCGGGGGAAATTTGCACTTTTTTCCAAAAACATAAAAAATGTTAAGTCTTTAAAAATGACCCGTTGATCCTTGTCCAATTAGAACAAGCCATGTAAGAGAAGATTTGTGAGCTAAAATTTGACGGGCAAAGGACACCCGGATGACCATCAAACAATGTAAAAATTTCCAGTGATTCCCTAGGACGCCGAAGATGAATTTGATGGGAAAATGATGCTTGTTTGACTATCAAAACACAGAAAAATGCCAGGGATGCCCTAGAATTTGATTTTTTTGCTAAGGACGATAAATTTCTCGAAATTGATCCAACTAAAACATGTTTTAAATCATTTTTTATCATGGAATTGGATTTTTGAGGATAAATAAGTATGAATTGATCAATTTTAAACTTCCACGATCAGGAAAAAAAGGAAAAAATGGCAGAGCCCGTAGATTTGGAAAAATTAGGGCATAAAAAAGGGAATACATGTGTATTTCTTTCAAATTGGGGAAAAACAATAAGTTAATGAGCATTTCAAGGAATTCAATCTGGAGGGAAAAGTTGTAGACCACCAATTTAAGAGAAAAAAACGTTCCAGAGAATGCAAACGAAAGGAGAATTTAGGGCAAAACGGTGCAAGCTCAAAAATGGCACCAACATAAATGATTTAAAGGCATATCAAAAAGTGCAAACCCCAATGAAGAAATAGAACATTTGAAAGTGAGAGAAAGTTGGGGGGAAGAGGAGAGAGAAAGAGAGAGAGAGAAGAAGAAGAGGAGATGTCACCCGATGAATTCTATTGTTCCTCGTTTATGGAAATATCCAAATGCAGTGAAACTCTAAATCTCTGAACTCCTTGCACTTGGTGAAACTCCTCCAAATTAGCTCATGAACGCTTGCCAAGTTAAATGAAATAAGGTGGATCTCGAATTCCTTGTGAAAAATGACTAGGATGCTCCTGAACAATGATTTCTCCTTGAATGATTATCCTTTTACGACCCATTGTGCCAAAACTGCTTTTTGAGTGTAACTTGCTAATTTTAGTAAGTTTGAATTGCGATCTGAGATAACCTTTTTTTATGACCTTTCCTATGATGTTCCCTCTGTGTTCACCACCTTCTTATGGAATCTTTAAATGGGGGCTTACCCGAAGTAACATTCCACTATGCAAGGAGACATGCTATTTTTAGTAAGTATGCCATGAATGTCAAATTACAACAAAATATGTCTTGAAATTCTAGGTTTTATTCCAGGGTTCCGCACTTTGAATTTTGAGTAATTCCTTCATTTGAAAAAGTTATAAAATGATGTTTTCATCGGCGGGGGGAGAATACTGACAAAAAAATTAGTCCTCCATATCCCTAAAAAATAGGGGCTTCATGGCACAAAAACTAGTTCATGTGAAACTAGATTTTTTAATGATCATCCCCTCTAATTTTCAAATGATTTCACTCTTCAAATCTTCAGGAATTTAAAAATTTATTCAAAGAGAGAAGAATGCTGATAAAAAACACAGCCCTCCATATCCATAGAAAATAGGGACTTCGTGGCATGAAAACTAGTTCGAGCGAAACTAGATTTTTCGACAATCATTTCCTCAAATATTCGGGTGATTTCGCCCACCAGAATCTTGAGAAGTGGAGAGGTAGCTCACTAATTTTTTCCATTACTATGTCTTGGCAGCCATTAATGGAGCTTAAAAATTTCAGGTCTGGTTTTTGTCTCCATTCACAATGAAATCAATTCCATTGTGATAGGTTTTTGCTTCTTACACTTCAAGAGAAATTTCTCTTCAATCCAACAAAGGGTTTGATGGGAAACTCAATTTTTATTTCGTTGAGATAGAAATGAGATTTATTTGTTTTGAATGTCCCTTGTTGGAAATTAAAGGTTTGAATATGAGTTTCGAATATCCTTCAAGAGAGAAACACTCAGCAACAAATGGTTTGTCAATCCGAGCACTGGTTTGCAAGATATGTCTAAATCTTCTCTTTATGGCTATGGAGCTTTTGTAACATTCCCAATTTAAGACTTTAGAAACAAGGGAATTTTTTTGTTATAGTGTTCACTATTATAAATAAAGCATTATTTAGAACAAACATTCCATGCCAATCAAATTCAATGGATAAACATATGCAGCTGTAATAACTTGTTGATTCATCGATCTATTCATTCCATAACTCGGTAAGCTACCAATCTATTTATGTTATCTTATGTATTGAATACCTATTGTATACTTCGTATAATTTTTCATCCTACCCTACATTGGGTACTGAGTGATCTATTTAAAGAACATATATGAAGATCTGCTACCAATATTCATCTAATATCACGTTGTTTTAAACTTGGTGACATAGGACAATGCAACCAGCAGTTTGCGATACTTTGGCCAAATATTTATACCATACTGTGTATGTCACTATTCCTAGACAACATACTTTTTCGTATTGGAATACGTCCTTCACCTCACTCCTTAATGATTGGTATTTACTGACTACCGTCAGTTGCACTTGTTCTAGGTTTAACCCTAGCCCTAGATAGGAACATAACCTATTATTGGAAGACACTCACAATGGTTTAGGGTAAATGGGCATACATTTTTGACCTAAGTCTTCTAGATGGACCAACGTACCCTGAGCCATTGGAAGCTAATTCATATCCTAAATATGCTCTAATATAGACCTAGAGAGAAACTAAGTTCAAGTCTGAGTTCCTATTAGGTGTAGATCTAGATGATTAATGTGGAAGGGTGATGCCACATGTCAACTAAAACACTGTATTCTTGAGAAGACCCAAGCCTTCTCAAAAGTACAGCCCTACAGTTGGTGTGTGCCAACATCCTACAGAAACTATCTCATTAAGATGTACATACCCCCAAGGGTATTGTTAATACATTGTTAGTCTGAATTAATTCTTGATTAAAACAATCCTACCAAGCCCTAATCCAACGCTCAATAAGTTCTTTCCTAAATTTGCTTCATTTATTCCATTAAGAACTTCGTTATATTCATGGTTGCTTTTAATGTTTGATCACATAGTTAAACTGCCAATTGACCGTAACTGTACACTGTTATAATATGTCTTATTTAAAAAGTACAATAATTTTTTAGAAAAGTTCAACACTAAAATATATCCAATATAAAGTAGACTTCATACAAAATGAAGTCTAATAAATGGTAGTCATATTTTCAAACCTTTTTGGTTTATAGGGAATTTAAGAAAGAGAAAGAGAAAGAGTCTTTCTCTACATGTTAAGTGTTAGGGTATATCCTACCCAATATACATATTTCTTAATGTATGTTCATCGCACATTACATTACTATGTTCTATAGTTTAGATAAAGAATATCATATTCTAAAACATAACAAGCTGCATCATAAGTAGGGAAATTGAACTAAATCCCTTTATCCAACTTATCAAGGATAAACAATTAAGCATATAAATAATATGAAGAATATCAACAAGATAGAAATCCATATTTTTCATACAAGTACAAGATAATTTACACAACCATTACGAGTAAATTATCAGCTTTCAATTCATCTTTATAACTTATACATTTACAAGCCTTATGCACTTTAGGCATACTACATAACAACTGCCTTCATCCTAAAAGAATACTACTTTTATTTTTCAATACAATTTCAAGAATGAATTAGAATTCTTCACAAGGAATCAGATTTAAATCAGTCAATGCATCTCATAAGTTTAGCCTTCTTTTATCACTTACGAAGTCCATTTGCAAAAATTGCTAGCATGGGTCAGTTTAATGAACTGAGCATGATAAGCACTAAGCCTTAAAATGAATTGCATTCCAATAATTGCTCCATTAAAACAACTTTGCTTCAATGAGACAATTAATATATCATACATACCAATATAAGTAATAACAATCAGAAAATAAGTACATTAACCAATCTGAATTCCCTTCTAAGAGGAGAATAGAATATAATCCACAACATCTGCCTTACAGAATTAAAGTTTAATTGATCCTATCAATTATCCTTAAGCAAACAACAGATCATATCATCTCATTGTTCCCATTTCTATCATAATAGAATACAACATTTATCTTTGCTTTAAGCCAAGAGAAGGGTTTACAGCATGGTTCTCATTAGGGTGATTCATCTAACTCCTAAGTAAAAGAAGAAGAAGAACCATTACAAACTATGCCCAAACACAAAACATCCAAAAAACAAAAACAAGTTCATAACATGAATTTAACTATTTCATTTAAAGGTTAACTACCTTAACATTCAACATTTAAGATATTCATCAGAATAGAATCCCATGTCCATCCCTGAAGGAATATAGAATCAAACAGTCTGCCAACAAGTTTACATTTTCTGATCAACAAACCTAATCATCTAATCTCTTTCTACATCATATCAGACATGATATGTAGAAGAAGACTAATCAACATAATAAATCTCTATTTCTTAAGAGAATAATTAATAAAAGTTTTCAATCAAATGAACTTAACCAAACAGCCTAGAAAAGGAACTTTTCATAATATGATTCAATCCTTAAATCATCTCATTACACTTAACAACAAAATCCCCTTTCTAATCCAACAATAAGCTCATACACTAGTTCCCAGAAGAGAGAACAAAACCAACTCAAGGTAAGAAAATAACATACTGCAAGTCTCCCTTATATTCTTTACCTTCAATAAAGCATGAGTTCCTATTTCAATTCAGAACAAATACATAGTAAATTTCAAAAAAAACATACTGTCCCAAATGAATCGAAATTTCTTTTCTCTTTAAAAAAAGAATAAGGATTCATTTACTAAATCCAATCAAGAAATAGAAAATCCTTAACAGAAAACTAACAATTGTTAATTACCCACGAGCTCAACAATGACTGAAACTTCATTACAAGATTTCAACATTTTATTACAAAGAGCAAGCGGTTCGTGGTTTCAAGAGAGAAATAATCCAAAAAAAAACTATCTCAACTTCATGTTTCCAACAGAGGAGACATTGTTTTAAACAAAACAATCAACCCTAGATGCGGGTTTCCTCAAAACATAGGGGAAAAGGATTTCCATACTTACAGGCCATTACTAGTTCAAAGAAGGTGAGCAATCCACAAAAGAAGTTCCAATTCCATTATCTAACAAAAACGTTTCCAGTTTAATTTTCCAAAAGATATTCAAACAGTTGGGTTAAACTACTCTACCAGATTTCCTTTGAGTAAGTAGTTAGAATTGATAGAGTTATAAGCTTTTAACTTAAATGAAATTAAAACCAACTCAAAATTACCAGAACAGAACTGACACATCGTTCCAACTATAAATTCCAACACTAAGTACCAACTTACACGTATAGTGTCAAATCACAAAGTCTCAAACATGAGCTCGGATATACACAAGTGTCTTAATACGAGGCAGTATATAATACAAATACCTATTAATAGTTCAGAATAGTAGAGGGCTTCCATTATCTGTTTACATATTATCAAAAGCCCTATTTCCAACTCCAACAAAACACAAGTTTCTCACCAAATTTTGAAACCATACAAGTAATAAAATACAAGTTTTGTATACGTTATGACTCCCATTAACAATCTAGAACAATACACGAATAAACACGAGTACAGAGCTACATACAAACTTTAAACAATAGTCCAAGATTAACCAAGCTTCCCAAACATGGTTTAGAGTAACAAAAACCTCCAACATAAACTCATATCAAATACTAACACCAAATCAAGCTCAATTAAACATGAACTCCAAGACAGGCTTAAACGAACACGAGCTCAAACACAAGTTTAAGTACGAGCTAAAATATAAGCTCAAGATCAACAAACACGAGCTCCTAAAGAAATATTAGACAAGACTCAAGGTTCCTAAAAACTCATAACTAAGTAACTAGCGATGAAGGTCAGTCATAATCTCAACCTTTCCAATACCGGTTCAAGAAATGACATGCAGAGCCATAGAAACAAGTTTCTCATACATGATTAGCTATTTAACCCTCACAAAGAAATTTTATAGGACATACACTAATTTTTTCCAAGGATTCAAACCTAAATTTACTAGAGATTATAAAACCTAACAAGCAAATAACCAGATAAAACATGCAAGCCAAGAATCTCAAAAGAGCAGAGTCATTTTAATGAAATGTTTAGAAGAAAGAAAGAGATCTTAATGGTTAGAGCCTATCATGCCTGATAGCGCTTCTGCCAAATTGTTATCCTGTAAAATTGAAAAGGGAAATTTTTTAGGTAACCATACCAAAACTTCATTTTGGTCCCCTGATAAGGTCTATTAATGTTCAAAATGGCCTAAAAATTTCCCTTCCAAAAATCAAGTTTTGAAGAACTTAGTCATTTTTAGCCTTTTTGAACTGGGCACAAAAAATTTTGTGTCGACATCAAGAAATGTGTGCCCCTTTGAAAATCCTTTGGCACCCTAAATGGCATGTCAACATCCATGAAGTAGCACCCTTTGGCATAGAGAAAGACATGTCAACATCCTCAAACCTGTGCTAAAGAAATGCACTTAAGGCGCTGAAAATTTTGTGTCGACACCAACCAAACTGCGCCAAGGCGTATTTGTACCCATGTCGACACTTCAAAAAGTGCACCAAAGAAAAGTGGGAGGGGGTAATAAATGCCAAATTTTCCTATAAATATGCAGTTAACACCTGTCATTTTCATGATTTGAAATTTGTGAAAAGTCTTTCTCTACGCCTGTCATCTATCCCTGTCACATCCGTGTTCTGCTTTTCAAGTTTGTGGACCCCAAAGTTGTCCTTCGTCCTTTATTAAACCGGGTAAGTGGATTTTATCACTTTTATTGTTGTTTGTGGTTTTGTTTCTTGGTTGTTGGTGGTTTTAGGTTTGTTATAAAAAGTTAAAACTAAAAATGAATAAACTACCCCCCATAACCATCTGAAAAACTACCTTATCCCTCCTTCCAGATCTGCAAATCTGAGAAGGCTCTTCCTTGCAAGAAATCCCACCAACCCTCTCTTTGTCACTTTGTAAAAATCAAAAGAGAGGGAAGGGTCATGCGAAGAGAAAAGAAATCAAACAATGCAAAAATCATCTTTTCCTTTGGCATTTCGTACTTTCATGTTGCACTCCCCATAGTCACGCCTTGGCGCACTGTCCCTGCCTGCAACATATTTAAAATCTACACCCAGTTAAACACTTAACAAATCTTATAGAGGTGCAGGCGCATCTTGACTAACATGGACATTTGATGTTGTGTCCCCCAAACCTGTGCCCAGCTATTTTCCTTTGGCGCGTTGAGCTCATTTGCAACACATTCCAAAATTATGCCTTGGGCACACCAAAAATCCATACAACACCATCTTTTGCAGCGCCCAGTTAAAGCAATTTTCTAAAGGCGCTAGTGCATGAACCTTAACACCAACACTACATGTTGTGTGTTGCAAACCTGCGCCCCGTGCCTTTCTCCTTGGTGCCAAAACCTTTTGTGCAACACTCTTAAAAAGTGCGCCCCTCTATAATCCTTTAGCGTAGATTTTCCCCTGCCAACACTGGTGCACCTTTTTGCATGTTGACATCCCCAAAAGTGCGCCCAACCTTTTTAAGCCCCTGCAACATGCTACGAACTTGCACCTTGCGCCCTAAACCTTGTAATTGATCATTCTTCTTTTTGCAAGATTTCATTATGAAAAACATGACAGTTGACATGGCTCTTCTATGTTGGACCTCTTTGATTCTCTTTGTAGAAAAACAATAGCTATCCTCAAGCTCACACATGTCTTCATCGAGAAAGAAGCCAACTAAGTCTAAAGGAAAAGCTAAGTTGATAGAGTAAGAAATGAAGTATAAATATCAGAAAGTCTGGATGCCTGACTCATACGGAGAGAGTGATCTTGACATCAGAGACTCTAAGCTCGGCCACATTGATATGGAAGATTTCTAGGTGAGAACCAACCAGGCTACTAGTGGTCCCTGGATGAACAAACTGGTAGGCAGTGGATTGCACTTTGCAGCTGGGCTGCCAGTAAGTGCTATTAATAACAAGTTCATCATGTTGGTGGCTTGATGCTATAACAAGGACACAAGATGTGTCGAAGATAAGGAAGGAAAGATGGTCATCGAACTAAATTCTCGTCACTTTTAAATAACCCTGGGCATCCCTCATCACAGGCAGTACATCGTCATCATCCTAGATGATTACAAGAAGGCGTGGGATGATAATGAAGACAAATGTATGCAAATGATGAATGAGCTATATCTTAAGAACAAAAATTTGGTGAGCCGATAACCACAGACCATCCATCGTAGTGACTTTAATTAGGAACTAAGTGATATAATCACCTTCCTAAGTAGAGTATATGGGATTCTTGATGCCCATAATTTCCATAAATGGATGCTGAGGTACTTAGAGATCATGAGTAAGAATGTGCCTGAGCAATGTTTTGGCTGGGGAGAAATCATCAGCGATACCATCTCTCAACAGCTTCAACAGGTCATGAGAACTCGGAAGTTCTATATGAATTCCTATGTTGTGTACGATGCAACATCAACGAGGGATTTCACAGGCCTAGAAAAAAATGGGGTATGGCCTTAGGTTAAAATATATGAATACTACTCGGAGCTAACGCTTGAGAACAACATCCCTCAGTTCTCAAAAATCAACGATGCCT